>OX637537.1:8822449-9227449 GCA_951800035.1 Linnaemya tessellans | reverse complement strand
TTCTTAAAAAGTTAAACGCTTACTAAAAAATTCTGTTTGTTTACCTATTTTTGTTTATGTTTAGCTAATACATGTCGATATGTAAGTTAAAGAACCTCAAACGGTTTATGCTAAAAAAATTAATTGCGGCGCTACCAACTGCGCCGAATAAAAAACAAAGAGTAAGGATAATTAAATTTGGAACATACACTTTTATTTACTTAAATATTTCACAAATGTAGAATTTCAATTACAGAGTAAAAATAACCGATCTAAACGAACACGCAACCAAGACTGCTTGTTTCCAGCCAACTTTGTTGGCACGTCGCATTCGACGATCACGTTGCACTCACATGCACCAGGTATGCAGACGCTTAGCTTGCAATTATGATTTTAATGCAACCTGATATTCCTTGGTATTTCGCAATCAGGAAGGATGCGCGTGCAAGTCGTGGGAATGAATAAAATTGTGAATTACGCTGACACTGTCAAATGTCTTTCAGGTGCAGTGTCGACAGTGTCGTTAACTCCTCCCTTCTTAAAAATCTGCGTCCCGCAGATCACTGTTGGTGGCTGGACCGAGAGACCAATTGCCGGTGGGGTTTGTACTGCTGGTAGGTTGAGTCGCCTGGTCACCTTATACCAAAGTATACCGAAGCAAATGCCCACTACTATTGTTATGCCAATTTGACTACCGAAGGAGAAGTTAGATCTCAATTTTAGGTATTGAATTCTATTAATGTTATGTAGGCTAATGTTATGGACTTGGTCGATGTCGACCAGGAGTCTTTCATTTGCGACGTTCGTCAGAACAGGGGGTAGTGGTTGCATACTGGAGATTGATGTACTGGAGAAAGTCTCGTTGTCCAGAAAAATTGTTTCATTAAAGAGCTGTACCAGGTAAGTACCATTGAGCAATTCCTTGTGGTCCTGGGTCTCAATGACGCCGACGTAATATGTTACAAAAATCATATCAGAGGTAATCATTTCTACAATCGAGACTTTCGTTGTTTTATACTGACAGTCAGCGGTTCCGCAGACGTGGCACACAGCTTTTTTCTGCTAGTTTTCTAGCTAGTAGGATTGTTGGCAAACCGTTATGCTGTTAATGTTCAGACAAGGGTTTCTTACTCCAAATGTTTCTTTCTGACTGACGAGGAGTTCATTAAATGGTAGTTCGATCCGCTTTCCTGCCCGCACTGTTGGCCTGACGATGAGACGATGGTAAAAGTCTTTCTTCAGCTTTGGAATGGATATGACATATAACAATAAGGTTCCATTTGTGTAGACTGATGGCTTTCCATATTCTATCGCCTCTACTGCATTAGTGTACGGTAGGGTTTCCATTTCAGTGATAATTTCTTCAACTTCAGCTTGATTTAATAGGTTCGTATTAATGATCCCGCTTTTAGCCATTTTACATGCTCTAATTACTTCATCAATTGCGTCCTTCAGAACAAGCACCTGATTTATCGTTCCTTGCCCAATTTGCTCGGCTTCTTTTCCATTACTGATTTTATTCATCCTGGAGACAAGCTCATTGGTTTTCTGGACAACCTCGTTTGTAGCATTTAATAACTGTGCGTTAATTTTATATTGCTCGTTGTTGTTTGCAATTATTTCGTTTTGTGTTTTTAGGACGTTGTTTCAATCTGTGGCGTCTGGATTTCCAGCTACCCACTTCCAGGCTGACCCAATCCAGTCAATCGATCTTTGCCTTCTAATTTTTCTACCTTTAAGCTCAGCTAATCTTTCTTGCACTTGTGCGAGGTAGTATTCGATGACATCTTTGTTCTGGCTAGGTGGCAGGTGTTTTCGAACTAGTGTTGTAACATTATTGGCAATTGCTGCATAGTCCTCCAAATTTACCACATGGATCAATTTTAAATTCCCATTTATTGTCCACGCATTTCCGGCCCGTAAAGTTACTATGGGAGTGTAATACCGGAAGATTTGCGCTGCTCTTGAGGTGATTATACCCGCTTCAGATAGGAGTAGAAAGGCTAGCAATGGAATCATCATTCCTACAAATATTAATTGTTCAGTTAAAATGTTCGGGCGCAGCCCTTTTTTATAATTAATTTAATATGTCAAAAAATAAAAAGATATTCATATATATTTTTTTCTTTGTATATATAGGTATAGGGGCAAAGCCGTTTTTTTTTTGTTTTTTTTTTGTTTTTTTCGTTAATATTTACTTATAATGAATTAGTAAGTTAGTATGTTAGAATGTTAGGGTTTGTTAAACAATTTAGGACTACTTTCTAAGTTAGAATTTCTTATATATCTTTGTATGTATGTATTCAATTTGAGATATATTTTCAAAAAAATATTTTCTATTCTCGCTTGGAGGTTATATTTTTCTTTTAACTATATATTGCAGTTTTGCTTATTTCACATTTATTTCAATATTTTTATATATTCTTTTATTTGTGGAAAGAAGAAGGAACTTTTTTTTTATTTAAAAAAAAAATCTTTTCCTTTTCAAAAAAAAAAAATTATTTTGGTTTTATTGTATTATTTTATTTCTATATTATTTTCTGTTATATTTTATTGAAAAGAAGTAAAAGTTCATTTGTATTAAGTTTGTTTCAAATTTTTTATGTTGGCCTTATGAATCCTTTTACCACTCGGACTTTATTGTCCTTTTCAACAATCTCTCTCCTATACACTGCCTTATTTTTAGCCTTTATATTTTTTATTCTAGCATATATAACGTCACCTTTCTTATATTTTTTTGGCGATGTACGTTTTCTATTCATTCTAATGTTTCGCTCCTTTGCATTTTTCCTAATAAGTTTCGTGAGATCCCTATTAATTTTCGAACGAGCCTCAAGCAATTTCCTAAAGTCTGCAGTTTTAGTCCTATTAAAAAATATGTCACTTGGTCTTTTACCGGTCACATAATGTATAGTGTTATTATACCTGTCGACCGCTACGTACATCAGTTCTTGTACACTAAGTTCTGCATGTTCGGCTGTTAGACACCTGTAAATTTCAATTACTGTTGAGTGTAGACGTTCTACCTGTCCGTTAACTTCACTGCGTTGAGATGGTGTAAGATATATTTTTATTCCTAGCCTTTCAAGAAAGTCCTTAATCAAAGGGCTAATAAAGCTACTTTCATTGTCTGACACTAAAATTTTGGGAACGGTAAAATAATGCAAAATCTTTACTATTTTCTCCCTAATATTTAAAACAGATCTGTCGCCAATGTGAAATAGTTTGGCGAACTTGGAAATTTTGTCGATCACAGATATAAATTTTTGGTTCTGTATTTCCATTATATCCATGTGCAAAATTTCGCATGGTACCGTTGGTGTAGGAGTTTCCTGAAATTCTGGTCTAGGGGGATTTCTATCGTATTTGTTAGTATAACACACCTCACAATTCGCTACGAATTTCCTTATGAGAGCGTACATGCGAGGGAAATAATATTCATCCAAAATCTGACTTCTGTTTTCTCTGGCATTTCTATGCGCTCTACGATGTTCTTTCTGGATTATTTCGAATTGCCTATTTTCTGAATTGACGTCCGTAACTATTTTCTGGGCGATTCTAACTTTGTACCTTGAAAAATGCTGTAAATAAAGTTCTTGTATAATTGGCAAACATAATTCTGGAGCTTTGATTCCATTAACTATGCCAGGCTGCAGTGTTCTCTTGAGGACATCCAAGAGATTTTCTGAATTCCACTCTCGGGACGAGAAGTAATGTCGAGGCATCTTGGATTGCACTATGAATGGTTGAGGATGTTGATAATACGTCGTCGTCCCTTGTTTCTGATGCTGTTTTAGTATATTGTGAGTCGCCCTCGCTAGCCGTTATGGTACTTTGCGAGTCCCCCTCACTAGCTGTTATGGTGGATTCATCGCTGATGTGATTGAGGCTAGTTTTTAATCGGGAAAGAGCATCCGCAACAAAATTTGATCTACCAGGTTTGTAGATTAATTCGTGGTTATACTCCTCTATGCGAGCTTTCCATCGTTTCAGTTTAGCATTGTAGTTCCTATTACCTAACGCATAAGTAAGAGGTTGATGGTCAGTGTAAATTTTTATTTTCTTGGCACCATAAAGATAATTTCTCAAATTATCTAGTGCCCACACGATTGCCAGCATTTCTTTTTCATTCGTAGCGTACCCTTCTTCTGTTTTATTTAACGAGCGTGATATGTAAGCAATGGGCTTATCCTTACCAATCTCTCCCTGTGAAAGGACAGCCCCGATGGCGTAATTCGAAGCATCAGTCGTGAGGTTAAACGGTTTGTCAAAATCAGGAAACGCGAGAATTTCTGCTGTTGTTAAATGAGCCTTTAATTTCTGGAAAGCAATTAGTTCCTCATTATTCAATTTTATCTGAACTTTCTTGGACTGAGTAGCCTTTACTTGCGCATTTTCTCCCCTTGTCAAATTTGTCAGTGGCTTCGCCACCTTAGCATAGTCTTGGATAAATCGCCTATAATACGACGTCATTCCTAGGAATCCTTTTAATTCCTTTAGGTTGGTAGAAGGTAGAAGTTTTTCAATAGCTTCTACTTTTTTGGGGTCAGGCTTTATTCCTTCAGAATTCACTACATACCCTAAAAATTCCACCTCTTTTTGCATAAAATGCGTCTTCTCAATGTTGACCTTTAGATTTGCTTCTTCCAATCTTCCAAAAATTGTGTCAACGTTATTCAAGGTCTCCTCTTCACTATGTCCAAATACGATTATGTCGTCTATGTAGACGTAACAAATCTTCCCTTTAAATTCCTTAAGGACATCATCGATCATACGTTGAAAGATTGCTGGGGCATTTTTCAGCCCAAAGGGTAAGCGGAGGAATTCGAATTTCCCATTCATTGTCGAGAATGCAGTCTTAGGAATGTCTGAAGGTTTCATCGGAATTTGGTGAAAGCCGGAAGTCAAATCTATCGTCGTAAAAAACTATGCGTTACCTAGACTCGCCAACGTGGCGTTAATATCCGGAATTGGGTAAGTGTCGGGAACAGTCGCTGCGTTAAGTCGTTTGTAGTCAACTACTAATCGATACTGTTTTTCCCCAGTCGGTTTTGGTTTTTTGGGCACCACCCATATCGGTGAATTATAAGGGCTTTTTGAGGGGCGTATTATCCCTTCGGATAATAACTCATTAATCTGCCTATCAACCTCATCCCTCATTGCAGCTGGATATGGATAACTCTTTGAATAAATTGGGTCAGATGTGGTCGTTTTTATTTCTGCTTGCACGCTAGTCGCAGCAGCTTGGCTATCATCAAGTGGCCCAAATAAGTTTTTGTATTTGCTTATCATTCCATTAATTTTGTCTTTTATTTTTACGGACAAGGATTCGCTCAGTATGTAATTTAGATTATTGGAAATTTTTGCCTTGAGGGGTATTTTGATTGTTTCCTTAATCAGAAGAAAATTCTCTTTCCTATCGACAACTGCTCCCAAGGTCTTTAGGGTATCGTCGCCTATTATACAATCGAAGCTAAAGAGTCCAGGTAATATGTAAAATGTAATTGGCTCTGATATTCCGTATTTGAGGAAAAATTTTCCTACTACTTTTTTATTAATTTCGATCCTCCCACCAGCAGTAGTAACTACAAGTGGTTTCGATAAGGGTATGCTTCCGCCGGCCAGTTTTGGGCTACAAAAATTTTTGTTCGAGCCGGTATCGATCAAAAAATTAAAGGTCTTATTCTTAGCCGTAGTGTATTCTATGTAAGGTATGCTTGATGGCCTGCCTCCATAAAATTTTGATCGCTTGCAACATTGTCGAAACTTCCTACAACTTCTTCCTGAGGAGGGGATTCCTGAGCATGAGAGCCGTGGTTGTTTATCCCTATTAAACATCTCTGGAGCACTTCTTTTTTCAGCATGCGGTTCATGTAATTTACCCTTCGCGTCTGCATCGAACGGTCCACTTCCATCGGCTCCGGTTTCACTTGATGCAGGCTAGCGTAGGGTGTTGGCCTGTAATTATTATTCGCGTTATGCTTCTGGAAGTTATAATTTCGTTGTTGCCAGTTATTATATCTAAATGGGTTTGGAGGAGGATTATTATAAAAACCCTTAGGAGGTCTAGGAGGAGTAGCTGTATGCGCTTGAGAAAATTGTTGTGTATTATTTTTAGCGGGTGCCCTGGTGTGGAGAATATTATTTCTCATCGTCAAATTTTGTAACTCCAGACAAGCCGAGTAGGCTTCTGGCAACGTTTTCGGCCGTTGAATTATCACCATCCTCGATAATTCAGGAGTAAGACCCCGAATAAATATGTCCAAAGCTCTGTTCCTATGTGTAGCAATCAGAGCAGTAATAGTTTCCTCGCTATACTCTTCTGTTTTTAATTTATTAATGATGAGCGACAATTGGTGGTTAATGGTGGAATAGAATTCGTCCACCTTCGACGATCCTTGACTGAGCTGGTTGAGTTGGTGTTCTAACGTCTGAACATCTCTCTTATCAGCATAATGGAGTGATAAAATTTTTTTAACTTCGCTCCAGTCGGCTTCGAACACGTTATAGGATACCAGAGCTGCGTCCGCTTCTCCTACAACCTTCTGTCTAATGCTTTGCATGATTGAGCGATAAATAGGTTTATCTCTCACTATCTCAAAATCTTTTAATACCATTTCCACGGAATGCAGCCATGATACATAGTGCAAAGGATTGCCGTCAAATGTGCGCAACTCCTTAACACTATCGGGAAGCCTAGAGATTGCCCTCAAATCCTCTTCCGTTCTTGGGACCTGTAATGCTGGAGCTAACACTATTTCCCCCTGCTCCTGCTCCCTCATCTGCTCTATTTGCCTACTTAATTCAGAAATTCTAACGTTAGCCTGCTCCATTCTACCAAGCCTACCCTCTAATAATTTTACCTGCTCTAAGAGGCAATTCACTGCCCCCGTTAGGGAAGTCAAACTTGTCTTCATTTCCTCCATGGTCAAAGTTTATTCAAACAAATTTGGTAAAAGGACTCACCTGGCAATTTATTGTTGATAATCCGGAATCCAACACTGGAAGCTTTTTTTGTCGCTGCAGATATAGTTTCACTTTTTCTTCTTTTCTATAAATTATTTGTTTTGTTTTTTTTTCCTTTCTTGTAAATATATAAATATTATTTTTCATAAGTATTCCTGACTTCTGCAGGATAATATTCTTTCCTTCTTTCCACTGTTAAAATTTATCAGATTTTTTCCACTTGTATTCTTTTTTTTCAAATTAATTTATTTTCTTTAATTTATTTTAATTTTTCTTGCATCAATTCTTTATCTTTATTCAATTTTATATTTAAATTTTTAATTTAAATTTCTTATTCTTATTTTTTTTTCCTATTTCTTATTTTTTCCACTTCAAGCCTTATACTTGAATTTCTTTCTCGTACTTTCTTTTAAAATTTGCACAAGCCTTGTAAAAAAAACCTTTTTTTTAATTTTTTTTTTGTTTTATTATTTTTTTATATATATTTTTTTATTATTATTTTTATTGATGAGCCTTGGCTGCGACGCGACCGTTTGAAGTCCCTTTTTCTTCCTCGCGGAAGGGTCTGTATTTATCCTTTTTGGAAACCCACTTTGATACTCGTGGGTACTTACTGGGGTACAGATACCTTCACTTTCGCTCTGATAACGTTCTGTGATTTTGATTTATTTAGTCACCAGGAGTATCAGGTTGGCGAAGGAGGGCCTATTCTATTTTTTTATTCAATTATTGGTTCTGGAGTGCTCCTTGGAGATCGCAGAACTTTTTATTATTATATATTTCTTGCTTTGTTATTATTTTTTATTAAATTATTAGTTCTGGAGTGCTCCTTGGAGATCGCAGAACTTATTTCTTAAATTATTTAATTTTGTATATCATAAAGGATACCACTGTTTTATGTAAGTGGGTCCCTGCTCGGGCGCCAGTTAAAGAACCTCAAACGGTTTATGCTAAAGAAAATTAATTGCGGCGCTACCAACTGCGCCGAATAAAAAACAAACCGTAAGGATAATTAAATTTGGAACATACACTTTTATTTACTTAAATATTTCACAAATGTAGAATTTCAATTACAGAGTAAAAATAACCGATCTAAACGAACACGCAACCAAGACTGCTTGTTTCCAGCCAACTTTGTTGGCTCGTCGCATTCGACGATCACGTTGCACTCACATGCACCAGGTATGCAGACGCTTAGCTTGCAATTATGATTTTAATGCAACCTGATATTCCTTGGTATTTCGCAATCAGGCCGGATGCGCGTGCAAGTCGTGGGAATGAATAAAATTGTGAATTACGCTGACACTGCCAAATTTCTTTCAGGTGCAGTGTCGACAGTGTCGTTAACTTGTATGCGCGCAATTTTCTCTCTGTTTTTCTGTATCTGTTTAACGCGCCAATGGAAAAAACCGCGAAAACGTATAAGTCAACAACACATATCCCCGGTTTTTCTGAAAGAATAATTAATTCCGATTTATTCGACAAACAAAACTTTAATATTGCATTAAAAACAGACAACACCTTAAATAAGTTATTTTCGTATACGAAAGCAAAAGTTAACAAACTGGATAAGTCTAACGTGGTATACAAAATTCCATGTAACGGAGATGGGTCGAATAAATGCAGTAAAATATATGTCGGAACTACTAAATCTAAACTGCGTACTAGATTAGCCGCACACAAGTCTGATCATAAGACACGGAAAGGAATTACAGACCAAAAAACAGCTTTAGCGGCCCACTGTGCAAATACTGTACACTCTCCCAACATTGATAGTACATCAATTTTACAGCAAGAAAACAATTACAAAAAGAGGTATATAATTGAGATGTTACATATAATTAACACTACCGCGAACATACAAATGAACTACAAAACAGATACAGAAAATTGCGCGCATACATATCGACATGTATTAGCTAAACATAAACAAAAATAGGTAAACAAACAGAATTTTTTAGTAAGCGTTTAACTTTTTAAGAAAGCGGACAACCGACGACCCTACTCTAAGTAAGACATAATTTTTGTTGTTTTTGTGTATATAATAATATTTTATATATTTGGTTTATATAGCATATTTCCTGAAGATGAGCACCGAAGGGGCTCGAAATATTGAAAATAATAAAATATAACAATTGACAAAATTTAATAAAACAAAATAAGAGTTTTATTTAAATGTGTATGACCTTGAGCCTGACAAAGAAGAAACATATATGCATAAATTTCTAACGTCGAATAAAATATACAACTATACATATAAGATATTAAAATTTTTATATCTAACGACATTCGCAAAGCATTATAAAATCGATTGCATTTTGTTGACATTATGCGCGACATGTAACCGCATGATTTATGTCTTAATAAAAGTTTGTTCTCATAAAAATTAAAATTACAAAAAAGAAAAAGTCAAGTAAGAACGTTATGTTCGACCAGGTCGAATTTTAAATACCCTATAAATATTTAGTCAATAAATTAAAAATGTTTAAAATGCTGCGCCAGAGTTTCTTCAAGGCATTTCAGTGCTCAATTTTAAAAGTCTATTTTGACAGGGTCCTTTCGGGAAGGATCGAGGGGGAGACCTTTGCAATAAAATATTTAAGGAGTAAATTTTTGGGGTTAGGTAAACAAATAAAATAATTTTTTTTAATAGGGTATTTGGGGGCAAAAGGGGGTAGGACAGTGCAAGATCAGAAAATATATTATGAAAGCTTCAAAATTTAATTTTTAAGGTTTGCAGGCTCAAGGATTACAATTTGCTAAATATTTACACTATATTTGCATATACGTCAACACCCACTAAAGGGGACGGGTTCAAAAATTTATGTTTCTAATTTTATGGCTCCAAGTTCAGTGCTTAGGACCTTTTTTGATTTAGAAATATATCATTTACTTTCATTTATTTACCATTTTACCAGGCAGTCACAGATTTTGAGCGAGTTTTATAAATTTATAGTTTAATTTACTTTGGCCAGTGTACCACTATACAGAATATTTGATTACTTAAAGTTTATGAAATTGCCAAAACGTGGAGTAATTAAATTTAGTACTGAGCCATCTTAACAATTTGTATTATACAATTGTAGTGGCTTTTGTTTACATTTGTATACATGAGCTTGACTATTGTTTTGTTTATAATAAATTGAAATCAGTGAATGCGCTACATTAGTGATACTGAGAATTCCATGAATACACCACACCACCAATCTTTCAGTTAAAATTTTAAAATTTTGATGAAACTTTAAACTTTTAATTTAATATTTATATAATGTCCTGTCTGCGTGGTACAATAATAATATATTTTTCTTAATTTTAAACATAATATTGTTTTTATATATATTTGGGGGATTCACACTGTAGTCATAAAGTCATAAAATAATAGCCGAAAAATACGACTAGTGTGAACAAACCGTCATAACTTAGTATACAATATCAAACATCGACCAGATAACAACACATTTGTAATTAGCTGTTGTCAAAGCAGAAGAAAACTAATACAATTAAACATGAATCGTCTAAAAACTAAATTTCTTTTTAAAATTGTTAAATTTGTGTTCTGGTGAACAAGAAAATCTAAATGAATTCGTATGTATAAACTAACACAGCTGCTGCCTTGATATGAGGCGGCATACGGAAAAACGTTCTGTGGCTGCCAGCTACGTCAGTTAAACGAGAAAAAATTTTCACTTGTATATATTTACTTTGTCCGATTTAGTTCTCTTTTAATTTTGTTTATGTTATAAAAATGTGATTTAATGTACACGTGCGGTGCTGTTGGCTGAAGTAGTATGAAGCGGAGGGTCCTGAGTTCGAGCCCGCGCTATCATGAAATATTGTGTTGAACTCTTCTGATCAGCATTAGTAGTGCGTGGTTGTGTTAGTTGTTGCCAACCTGTTTCAATGATGAAGGCATAGTCACTGCTCACGGAACATAATTGGCAGCGACTGACACTATCATGTACTAAAAGCAGAGTAACAGCACCCACCTTCGTCGGCCCTGTAGCAAAATTTAGCCGACGAAGTAAACAAGGTTGAAACAGCTACAAAAAAACTGTCGATCTTCTCATCTTTCCTAATCTGTCCCCTCAATACTATTCCCTCGTTTTCAGTTCCGGCGCAATGCATTCCATATATAGAGGTCATCCCTTGAGTGCTGGTTCAAGATAAAAAAAAATATATATATATATAAGTATGAATAATTTTTCTGCCGTTTTTTAGTTGTGAATCATACATAAGTAACGGCGGCAAACATATACTATCGCCGTCTCGCCTAAAGATTTTCAGTCGTTCGTCTCAGATCTATAGAGCTATTTTATGACAAAACGAAAACATACCTGAAAGAGTGCTATTATTTTATGACTTTTTTGTATGCAGCAAAACAACAACTTTTTTAAACTGGTCTAAAATATTATGACATTATGGCAATATGAATAAATAGCGCACAGTGTGAATACCCCAATGATGTACCTATGTTCTTTTTTTTATGTTTTAAAATTTTTATCTTAAATAGTACGGTGATATTGTAGTAGTAGAATATTTGTCTTTGCTTATGAATAATTTGTTTCTATGAATGTTATATTAACATTTTTTGTTTGTTTGCTTATTTGTTATGTATGTCTTGAAATTTGTATCTTAGCGATATTTTAATACAACATTTTTAATTTCTTATATTTCTTTAATAAATTTTTGTGTACAATTTTGTTTTTTCCATCAATATTTAATTCTACATTTACATTATCTATATTTATTATTTCATAAAGACCATTAATTTTTATTCTATTTTCTACTTTTATTAAAACTAAGTCTCCTATATCAAGATCTATACTATATATATCCTATTATATAATTCTAAACTCATATTCCTTTTTGTTGCTTCTATCAGCTTTCTAGCGTTTTCTAATGTATTTTTTAATCTTATGCTAGGAACACAACTGGGACGAACGACGAATTTCGCTTAGTACGACGAATTCGTTGATAAAAAATCGCTATATAAATTCGTCGTATGAAACACAATAACGACGAATAAATTAAAATAATAAGCAAACAAAATTTTAATATTTGTTTTTTAAATCATTATAATCCTCTGATGCCAGTCAGATTGTTTAGACACTCAATAATTATCCCGGTGTTGTCCATTTTTTTCAGAACAAATTCCTTTTTGTAAATATTTTCTGAAAAATTTTTTGTCTGTAAACAAATAAATATTTTCATTTAACAGCTGATGGGGTGACCATATGAAAAAGTGAGATATAGAAAGAAAAACTATATTATTAAAAGTGTTCAAAATTAACAAAAAGTCGTCCGAATGATACATTTTTGTGAAATAGTGAATGCATTTTTAGTATGTACTGAAAATTTTAGTGCTACATACAACAATACAGTAGTGAACTATGTTTTTCCACAAAAAACCAGTTTGAGTATATGAAACCTGGTCACTTTATATTGATTTGTTCGTCGTTCGTTGACGAAACAATTAGAAATAAGAACTTTCGCTGAGTATGACGAATTTCGCCCAACGCCACGATTGTGTGCATTTTCATATACACCAATGTGTTTTAGTTTTGGCGACGAATATTCGCGACCAAAAATTCGTCGTTCGTCGCAGTTGTGTTCCTAGCATTACTTTTAACTTATATCCGTAATTTTCTAAGGGTAATTTTCCGTATGTATGGCAAAAGAAGTTGCTTAATTTACTTAATTGTGAATAAATTCGAAAATAATCAGTCGATTTTTATGGTCGATATCTCGTTTTGTTGCTATTATTTGTGGCTTTGTAATAAAATAATGAATCTGAACATTTTTTGCCGTTTTCTATTTTTCATGATATTTTTAAAACAAAAATTTTTGCCATTTTTATGTAAAAAATATATTTTTTTCTTACATTTTTTATTATAACTCCGAAACTGTTGATCCGATTAAAGCAAAAGATATAGACGGATTAAAGGCTATGTAAATCTTAATTTTTCTGATTATATTTGAATAATATCCGATTAGCCGTTTTTGAGTTATCACTAATAATGTGAAAAAGCGTCTAAAAACAATGCAATTTTACAAAAAAATTAAAAAAAAAAATCTATCCATAGAATTTAAAAATTTTACCATTTTTGTACTAAGGTACCCATGATACATCAAATGCATATAGTGGTTATTCGAGCATATTTTTTGCTGTTGCCCTGTGTAATTGTTCAATGTTTCTAAAATTAATTTCATTGTTATTAAAAATAATACAAGATATATTTGACATATCAAAAACATAAATAGTGCCAATAGAAACTTAATGGTTGTAATTTACTAATTTTTTTTATTATTTTTTTTTTATTTTCTATTTCGTTTCAACATTTTTATTTCAGCTATTAATAACTCTATGTTCTTTGGTAATGTTTTACTGTCTTTTTCGTAAGTCAATATGTGATTGAGAGCACTTAATTCTTTTTTTGTTTTATTCAGCCTTCCGCCTCGGCTCTTCGTTATGTTAGGCAATGGATAAATTTCGAATTTTGCTTCTTCTGGCTTCTTTTTTTCTTTAATCTTTCTTTGTATTGGTCCTCCTTTCAGTATATGTGGCTTCTGACTCTGCTCGTGTCCTTCCTGCAGCACGCATGCCCAGCGTTCTTCCGCTTCATGAATCTCCTTCAGGATTTCCTTCAGATATGTACCATTTAAAAGAAAAAAAAAATTTTAATATTGTTCAATAGATCCCAGCTGAGCATAAACTATGTATGCTGGGGTCTATTGTCCTTTATTCTAGATGTAGCAAAAAGTATAAGCAATTTTGCTATGTAGTCCTTTATATTGCTGTTATTCTAAAATAGTTTGCAGGATCGCCATGTAATGTTATTGAAACACAGGCGGGTTCGATCGACATATATAACAATGAATTTTTTATTCACAAATTGCTTTGACTTAAATACCAAACATGAGAAGGAAGCTCGCTTTTCATGAAATTGAGTGACTTTACAAAAAGTTCACTCAATAACTTATTTTCTAAAATCTATTTTACATACATTCATTTATTTACCATTGTACCAGGTAATCAGAGATTTTGAGTGAGTTTTATAAATTTATAGTTTAATGTACTTTGGCCTGTGTACTACACTCATAGTAACAGTTTGTTAACTCTGCATAATTATTCTTTAAAGTATTTAGCCACAAGAATGGATAAGAGTGCAATGACCGCTCCTATACAGAGTATCCGATTACTTAAAGTTTATGAAATTGCCAACACGTGGAGTAATTAAATGTAGTACTGACTCCTATTAACACTTTGTATTATACAGTTGTACTGGCTTTTGTTTACATTTGTATATATGGGCTTGACTATTTTTTTGTTTATAATGAATTGAAATCAATGAATACACTACATTAGTGGTACTGAGGATATCAACACACTACAGCCGAATCTTAAATACCCTTCACAGATGTAATTCTTCTTTCTTTCTTGCCAAAACAGAAAGTAGGTTTAATTACAAAATCAAAATGCTGTTATCGGTTACTTTTGTCTTGAAGAGAAGGTTAAATTTTTCGGTTAGGAAGCTAAATGTTTGATTTTTCTTATTTATAATACCTCTGAACGTCTTTCAAATATATAAAATATGTTTAATTTACAAACAAAAAGAAAAAGCACGTTTTATGTACCCCAAAAAGTTCTAATTCTCCAACCGTAGAATAGTCTTAGATTTTTTTGGTTTTCAATGCCAATTTATTTCTTCCTGATATATAAAGTAGGTATAATTCATCATAAAAGTCAGAAATAGCAAATTATATGGTAACTTTTATGAATAAAAAAATTTCGATATTCCAACCCTGAAATTGGATTTTTAATTTATTTGTTTTCAATACCAACGTAACTCTTCCCGAAGTATAAAAAAGATTACATTCACAAAAAACCAAAATTAGGAACTTATATGGTTACTTTTATGTACTAAAAAATTCCGATTTTCCAACCCTGGAAGTGAATTTTTAATTTAAAATTTTTAATACCAATTCAATTCTTCTTGAAGTCATGAAACACTGTGTTGAATTCTTCTGTTCAGCATTAGTGCATGGTTGTGTTAGTTGTTGCCAGCATGTTTTCAGTACACCCTCCTTCGTCGGTCCTGTAGCAAAAATTAGCCGGCGAAGTAAAAAGGTTGAAATAGCTACAAAAAATTCTCTATCTTCTCATCTTTCTTCATCTGTCCCCTTAATACTATCCCCTCCTTTCAAGTTCCGGCGAATCGCACTGCATATGTAGGAGTCATCACCTGAGTGCTGGTCCAAGATAAAAAAATTTGGTTCAATTTACTAAAAAAAATTCAATTTGGAATTTATGTGGTTACTTTTATGTAACCAAAAATGTATCGATTTTCCAACTCTGGAAGCGAATATTTATTTTTTTAACCAATGCAATTCTTAGTGAGGTGTAACATAGTTTTACTTGACAAAAAAATTAAAATTTTCAAACTTTTTGTTCACTTTCATGTAACACAAAATATTTCACTTGTCCAACCCTAGAGTCGAAATTTTGATTTTTTAAGATTTTGATATCAATTTTGTTCTTCCTGAGTTATAAAATAGTTTTAATTAGCAAAAGCAACAACCAATTACCAATGCAATTTTTAATGCGGCATGAAATAGTTTCATTTAAGAAAAACTTAATATATGTAATAATGGTGGTCACTTTAATGTACTACAAAGTATTGCAGTTATCCAACTCTGGAATCTAAATTTTGATATTTTTTTAATTTTTGATACCAATTTTGTTTTTTCTGAACTAAAAGATAGTTTTAAGTATTAAAAACCGACTAGTTGCTTTTTTAGTTACTTTTATGTATAAAAAAAAATTTCAATTTCCCAGCCCTGGAACCGAAATTAAATTTTTTTACCAACGCTAGTCTTCATTAGGTATAAAGTCGTTTAATTTAAGAAACACTTAAAATTTGCTACCATTTTGGTCACTTTCATGTGCAACAATATATTGCATGTTCTATTTTGTAGTTCTTTTTACCAATGCAACTCCTCATGAGGTATAAAGTAGTGTTATTTGGAAAAAATTTACAATTTTGAACCATTTTGGTCACCAAAATAGTGCACTTGTGCAACCCTGGATTCGAAATTTTGTTTTTTTCCAACCCTGGCAGCGAAATTTTAATTTTTACAATTTTTTTTTATCAATGCAAATCTTCATGAGGTATAAAGTAGTTTTGTTTAAGAAAAACTCAAACTTTGTAACCATTTTGTTTATTACATGTACTACATATAAATATAACATGTACCAAAAACCTTTCATTTTTATCAATGCAACGCTTCATGAGATATAAAGTAGTTTTATTTAAGAAAAATTTTAAATTTTTAACCATTCTGGTCACTTTCATGTTTTATTAAATATTGCACTTGTCCAACCCTGGATTCGAAATTTTATTTTTTAATTTTGAACTTTTGATACTATCTAATTTGTTTTTAGTTTTAGTTAGCAAAAAAAACAACGTCAGTTGCCTTTTTGGCTACTTATATGTACAAAAAAAAATTCCAATTTCCCACAACTGGAAGCGAAATTTTAATTAAAAAAATTTTTTTTTTGACCAATGCAAATCTTCATAATGTATAAAAAGGTTTTATTTAAGAAAAACTTTAAATTTTTAACAATTTTAGTTATTACAAAAAAAACTTTTACATTCTCATCCCTGGAAATTATTTTTTAGTCTTTAATAGACCATTGAGGCTTCCCAAAGCATGAAATAGGTTTAATTTACAAACAACCAAAAAAAATAATTGCTTTTTGGTAAAAATTTTGCGTCGAAAAATAGGTGTAAGCTTCCCAGCTCTGGAACCGTATTTTCTAAATTTCAATAGCACTCTATTTAAGTTCATTTCCAATCTAACGGTCCAAGAACGAAGTCTCTAGCTCTACTGGGGGCTTGGGAAACCCAATTTCACGTACAGACAGACGGACATCGCTCAATCGTCATCGCTATTTGTAACGATCCAGAATATATATACTTTAGGGGGTTCCATGTGAATATCGAAGAAATTACACACGGATTGACAAACCTAGATATACTTTTTCTCTTTTTTGTGAAGGGTATACAAAAATAATAGTTTACTGCCCGTTGAAAAAATATCAATGTGGACGGTGTGACCTGGATAAGTTGCAATCGGTGTTTCCTTCAGCTCAGTTATGTTTGCATGTTGCTTATAATTGTTTTCCTTGCATGTCGAGCACAATAATGCTCTTAATTTTCCCCGACATCCCTGGAAAATACAATGTTTACATAATTTGTTTTCTATTTTCCTTCTCATTACGAAGTGTTCTGTTATGTTCTTCTAATAATAATTTCTTGATCACTGTCTGTTAAAATATCGTTACGATCATTTGTGTGAATCTTTTAAGCAAAGTCACAAGTTTATCCTCACCATACTCAGTTTCAACAATAAGATGTCGATGAATTCCTGGAAATACGATTTTGAATTGATATGAAGGCACTTCGTCAATATCCAGAAATGCGTTTATTGGAATTTCAACGCAGGGTATCAGATTATCAGATGAACTTTCTGCGCTGTGCTGAGTTGCTTTCGATGACTTCTCCTGGTCATGAAGGACATTAACTTCGTGCAGATTCCTCGATACTGCATCGGCCACCACATATCCTCATCCTGCTTTGTATCTCAGCTCGTAGTTGTGTTCCTCCAGAGTACATTTCCACATTTCCACCTTTTCATCTTGTGATTATGGTTATTGTTGCTGATCACGTATGTCAGCGGCTGACGGTACAAGTAGTTTATTAAAGAACTAATTGCCCAAATAATAGCCAACATTTCGCGTTCTTTCGTTGTGTAATTTTCTGCAGTTTTACTCAACGTCCGGGAAATAAAAGTTATCGGTCTGTCCTTCTGATTAAGTACGGAACCTATAGCAAAAGCCATTACATCCGTTGTTAGCTGGAACTCATTATTAAAATCAGGGTATGCTAGTACCACCTCCCTTGATACCAAGGCATTTTTAAATCATCGAAACCCTTTTTTGCAATGTTATTCAGGTCAACTTTGGTATGGCTAGATGCAGATTTCGATACTGGGCCTTCTTTTTCTCTTAAGAAGATCGTAAGAGGTTTCGCAATGTCTGCATAGCCGTCTGCATAAATCGTCTGTAGTAGCCAGCCAAGCCCAAGAAAGAACGATGCTCGCTTAAAGTTTCTGGGTAGCTGAAGTTCAATATCGCTTCCACTTTTTTCGGATTTGCTTTAATTCCTTCCTTTGAAAGAATGAACCCTGAGAACTCTATATTTATTTAAAAAAATTTACATTTATCGAGTTGGATCATCATGTTACCTCGTTTCAAAATTTCAAATACCTCATTCACACGCCTTAGGTAGGATTTTTCATCTTTATTGAAGATAATAATATCATCCATATTTTCCCGATGAACTGCCGCAATATGTCATCCAGTGCCCTCTGAAATATTACAGGGATATTTTGCAGCCCTAAGGGTAAGCGGGTGAACTCATATTTCCCATTATTAACCAATAAGGCCGTCTTTTACCTATCTTTTTCTCTAAACGGAATCTGATGGAAACCGTTCTTAAGATCGCGAACAGTAAAGTACTAATTTCCAGCAAGATTAGCAAGGACGTCGTTAATATCAGGGATCGGATACTTGTACGCTATTGTAGTCGCTTTTAATCTTCTAAAGCCGACTACCAACCTGAATTTGTTTTTTCCTGAAAGATAATCCTTCTCTGGAGTTGTACGGCTCCTGAATGAATGAATTAATTCAATTGAATCATTCATTCGATTGAGCGACGTGAATCATTCACTTTACTGAGCGTTTTCAGCTAAGTTCTTTCACTTCTTTCAGTTGTTTCAGTTCTTTCAGTTGTTTCATTGGATCTGTCTCTTTCAGTAGCTCTTTTCAATGTGCGTATGTCAAAATCTATATGAGAAAAAGGAACTAGTTCACTCATATGTGCAGATACACAAATGGTGTGGTGCCTTATATTATTAGAGTTGCCAGATGAAAAATTTTTAAACAGCACTGCCATTATACATATTTCAGTACTTATTAACTCGGTGCACTATTTATATGTATTTATTTTAAAGTCACAAATCGGATTGATTTCTATTATTGTGGTAACGCTAACGATCATTTAAATATTTATCTCAATATATAATTGTTATATACGCGCACTTATTACTTATGTTGAATTAATATGTTTTATATTACATATTGACGCAAAAATTAAAAGGCATAAGTGGTTGTTGTAGTAGCTAGTGTGACTCTTTCATGACATTTTCATTTCATGAATTATGACTGAGCTAAAGAATCAACTGAGCTAGTGAGTGAACTGAATGATTTAATTCAGTAAAGTGAGCGGAGCGGAAAAGAGCTCTCACTCAAAAGAGCTGTTTTGTACCTCTACAATTATACGGGGAGCGAAATGGTCTTATAATACCATTATTTCGAAATCGTTTAATCTCTTTTTCTACAACACTCCTCAAAGCCATCGGATGTGGGTAGCTTTTTGCGTACATGGGAGAATTATTTTCTGTTCTTATTTCGTCCACTACCACAGTGGAATATGTTAGCTTTTCATTCGGCTCCTCAAATAAATGACTATGCTGTATCACGATGGTCTTTAGGCAATTCTTTTGGCTTCGCTTAAATTTTCTGTTCGTAATTCGATGTTGTTCATGCACTGTGAAACTCATTGTTTAATATTAATTCTCTGTCTATATTTAATAGTAAAATATTTTTTTTTATCTTGGACCAGCACTCAGGGGATAACCCCTACATAGCAATGCATTGCGCCAAACTGAAAACGAGGGAATAGTATTAAAGGGAAGATGAGAAGATATACAATGTTTTTGTAGCTATTTCAATCTTTCTCCTTGGCCGGCTAATGTTTTGCTACAGGGCCGACGAAGGTGGGTGCTGTTACTCTGCTTTTTAGTACATGATAGTGTCAGTCGCTGCCAATTACGTTCAGTGATCAGTGACTATGCCTTCATCATTGAAACAGGTTGGCAACAACTAACACAACCACGCACTGATGCTGATCAGAAGAATTCAACACAATATTTCATGACTCAGAGCGGGCTCGAACTCACGACCCTCCGTTTCATAGTCTCGTGTTCTGCTACTTCAGCCAACAGCACCCACAAATTGAAGTCCAAGTGGGGTACCATATAGTCAGTGGACTTCCTCAGTGTCGGTGGTAACTGACCTAGGATCCTTGCGTCCTCCACTTCCCAGATGCCGACAGTCTCACCGCACTGCTCGAGGATGCACCCAGTACATAAACGTCAATCTGAATTAGGTTCAGTATAGCATTCAGAGCCTCTGAGGGGCTAGTACGTAGACAACCCGTAATCCCGATGCAGGCAGATCTTTGTATCCTGTATAGTTGAGCTACCACATATTTTTTATTCGTCGCAGGTCACCATACCAAAGATCCATAAGTCAATATAGGGCGTACAATCGTTGTGTACATCCATTTAAGCATGGAGGGTGTTAAACCCCATCTGGAACCAAACATTCTCCTGCAGGAGTAATAGGCAACTGTTGCCTTCTGTGCTATGTAGCACATTCGGTTTCCACCATAGTTTTGCGTCCAGGATAACTCCTAGATTTTTTGCATTGTCCGAAAGGGACAGTCCCAGATTATTCAGCCGAGGCAGTCTAAAGCTTTGAACTTTGGTCTTTGTAGTAAATAGTACCAGTTGTGTTTTGCTAGGGTTTACTCCTAGACCACATCCTGTAGCCCATTCACTGAGTATACCCACTTCATTGGACATTATATCGCTAATAACATCCGTAAACATCCCTGATACCAATATTACTACATCGTCCGCGTAAGCCACGACTTCAAATCCTGCAGCATCTAGTCTGTGAAGAATTGTGTTAATAACGAGAAGCCAGAGCAGAGGTGAGATCACCCCGCCCTGAGGGGTTCCTCTACACGCCCATCGTGACATCAAGCTGGTGCACAGTTTCGCAGTGGCATTCCTTGCCTTCAACATTGTAATAATCCAGTTTCTGATGTATTCCTCAACATCGACATCCCGGAGAGACTGTTCTATGGCTGCCACTGATACATTGTTAAAGGCACCTTCTATGTCTAGGAAGGCAGCCAGGGTATATTGTTTGTTCTCAAGGGATCTCTCCAAGAATCTTACCACCTCATGTAGTGCTGCTTCAGTAGAGCGTCCCCTAAGGTAGGCATGCTGACTAGCCGCGAGAATTGACGATCCTTCTAGTCGTAGCCTAATATATACCGGATTATAGTGCGGGTTGTTTTGTGGTCTAAGAGACATTACAGCGCCAGTATGAGCTAGCTCTGGATAAAACTTTCGACCGTTATTAGGGTTTGTCGATCCGATTTTGTCTTTTTGGACTAACATTCTGTTAGTCTGTCCCTGAGCATAGTTTCTACGAAGAGTCATGCTGTCCAATTTCAAACAGATGTGCAATACCTGGGGTAAAGATTTCGGTTCTCTAATACTCAAAAGCCGAGGAAGATCACCACTAAGAAGGTGTCCAAAGGTTTCTCTCTGTAGCTGTTGGTCATGGCAACAAGGGTAGATTCATCCAGATCAAGACAAGAAACCTTATCCAATATCAAAGTAAGGTGCTGATACACAGCTGGATAAAATTCGTTTATTGTCTTGTTTCCTTGGCAGAGTGCCGTCATTTGATATTCTAAAGTTTCTATGTCAGGCGTATCGGAGTAGTGCGTCATCAAGCACTCTTTAATTCGACCCCAATCTAAGGGTGTTTTATACGACTCCAATGTCGGCATCGCCAGTTACCTTTATTCGAACCCTGTGTAAAATAGCATAATACCGAACGGTTCCACGCAAAGTATTAGACAATTGCAGTACTGTATCGACTGACTTTCGCCATGAATTGAATTCTCCAGGCTTACTGGAGAACTCGTGTATAAAGCGGACGACATCAGGAACTTTATCCAGTTCTTCTAGATTTTCGGTGGTAACTGTACCTACCGGCTTGTCTGTTCCTCGTCTATTGTGTTGCCATTCCCCATCATGCTGTCAATCATTTGCCTAATATGTTCTTTTTGTACATCATTCAGTCCAGGAAGATTGGCCGAAGTGGAAGCCCTATTAGACTGCGTCATTGTCAGTGCCCTGTTTAGTCGTTCTATTATTTCTTCTATGGAGTTGTCAGGCATAAGAAAGGATTCTCAAGAATAATGAAATGGATTGAAAGATAAGAACACGAACTTCAATTTGCAATGGCAAATGAAAACAATTTTTTTTTTCTGATATGAATTATTCTAGTTTTTTTGGTTGAAGATCACTCTCCATTTATTACTGGTTGATTAGTTTATAGATTGCTCACTTTCCTGTTTGTTGCTATTGTTCGAATCACTGTTTTTTATTGTTTATTGTTTGCTTGATTTTTAAAGTTATTCTTAGCTTGAGTTTGATTTATGGGTTATGTTAATTCTAACTTTGTGCATTTAATTTCAATTAATTGATTTTTACTTTTAGTTTATGTATTAAAAAAAATATTTTTTGATTTGTGCGTTTAATTAAAACCACACAATGACTTTATTAAACGAAATCAAAATTACAAGTAAATTACTCTTATTAACTACCCTAGCTCGTCACCACAGGTATGAACATAATTCGAAGATCACACCACAGACACTACGTCAGCACTTTTGATGGGAACAAAGCTGAGTTGCAGTTAGTGTAGTGTATTTTCTGTCAAAAATATTCACGTATGTGATGAAAATCGATTTCGGCGACAAAAAACGCTAAAATCGAAAACAGGTGTGATGTGTTATCTTTTGTCGTTTTGTTGTGCCGATTTCATTTTCCACTTTGTCCCATTTCGTTTTTGACGGTGACGCATATCGATAATGACGGTTTAAAACCATTTTAAAAATGATTTTTTTCACATCAACGAAATTTACAAAGAAGACGATAAAATGTAAGTATTTTTTTCGTTTAATGACGAATAATTAAATTCATATTTATTTATTGACTTTATAGGGGAAAACATAAAAATCGATGCATCCAACAACTCCTGGAATTCCAAATCTTTCACAAAAAAAATTGTTTGGATATCCGTACCTCTTCCTCTGATGCATGTAGTTTAATTAAGTCTTCTCCAAAAGCCTCAACATTTTTGAAAAGCATTCGGAAACTGTTGTTCTATGCATAGCAACATTTACGTCGTTTCCTACAGACCTCTGGAAACTGCCCTCTGCCAAAAATCTTAAGAGGGGGCTAATTGAATTGTTAGGGGAATTGATGCACTCTTCTAATATCTTCCAATGGTATTCAAAATTATAATAAAGCCTTCTTTGTTTAAGCAAAAATGCTCCACGAATCTGCAAAAATTATTAAATTTGTAAATGTGTATGTATATTTATTTGTATTCAAATACTTGCATTTCTTCTGGCAAATTTAGAGGATCTGATTTGTCCCTCTAGCACTTACGTCTTACATTTTGAATATTTTGAGTATTCTCAAAGATAATTAAAGAAATTGCTGTAATTGAAGCCATTCGAATTTTATTTTTAAATAAATTTTTACTTTTCCTTGAAAACTTTTTTCACTGTTGAGTTGTATTTGAAAGATAATCAGAGTTGCATTTATAAAAATTGTTGTGGAATGAAACAAAAGTGGAATATGAAATCGTGCGAAATCTATCACACACTTGTCGATTTCAAAAAACGATTTACTTTTTAAATCGACCGATTTTCATCACATACGTGATTGTGTAAAAGTTTTAAGTATTTTTTAAGCACTTCTGCCGCATTATCCGAGCATTAGAGTGCCCTTTTTTTGAGAGTTAAAAAGGAAGACAAATGTTTAGTTTGTTTCTGATTCAATTCTGATATAATTAAATAAAAGTAGTGATTTTATTAAAAAAAAGTATGTTTACAATAATAATTTGCATGTTAAACAAAAAAATATTCTATATTAAATTGAATTAAGATTTTATAGGCTAATAATCACATGTACTTAAGTATAAAATTCAAACCAAAAAAGTTTGACTTAGGTATGATGGAACAAGAAATTCAGAAAAATGGGACATGAAGAAAAATAATCAAACGGTAACATGGGTATTATAACAATAACATGTTAACATCAGGTTGATACAGTTCTCGTATCCTTTTTCACAATAAAATTTGTGTAAATAGGAACTGTTCAATTCAACTAAGCCACCTAATAAGTGGTGACAAACACAATACACATGAGCACATGATGATGAAAGGGTTGCGTCTTTCGAAAGCAGCTGTTCTGCTCTGCTGTGTAAGTTGAATAACAAAAACTGATGTTGACTTGCCTTTGTGCTTTGGAATATTTATCATGTCTTTCTGAGATTTAAATTAAAATTTCGAACAATTAGCCTATAAAATCTTAATTCAATTTAATATATGTAGCAATATAAAATGTTAGTTAAAATTCTTACTACAAAAATATTCTAGGTACATACATAATTTTATTTCCAAATTCAAATTCTCAAGATAAACATATTACTCAAATTACAATTTTTTAATATTGGCATCGAAAAATTTAAACATTCCTTGAACTTGCGATTTATGCTGACCAGATACAAATTTCTTTTACTTAATTTTATGTGTTTTTTTGTCTTATGTTTTTTACAGTACTGCCTATAATTATATTAACATCTATTTTTATAATGATGTGCATAAGTACACCCTCACCCTTTAAAGTTTTGGGTACTATAAAAATAATTGTATATAGTTTGTATTTATAAATTCTTATTTTCTAATGTTCATGTATTATAAAATAATTCGTACTTCCCTATGAAATAAATGTCTTTATATTGTTTTTGTGTACGATTTTGCTATTAGATTTGTTAAGTTCTATAATGACATTTGAATCATTCATGCCCAATATTTTATAAGGACCTTTGGATGCTGCTTCTAATTTATTTCTAATATCAACTTTTAATAAGACCTTGTCTACTATTTTCAATGCCATCTTGTTCTGTTTATTTTCTGATCGCAATTTTCTTTTTTTTTACTTCTAAAATTATGTTTCTTGCTTTTTTTAAGGAGTAAGGAAGTCTAATTTTAAGTTCATTTAGGTAATTGTCTAAATTGTAACTCTCTTCTGGGTTGTTTAGTTCGTTACCTGGCAGTATAGGAATTTGTCTATATACTAATTCAAATGGTGTGTATTCAGTATCTATGTTAGGGGTTGTGTTGATAAAGTACGATATCCATTCATGCCAATTGTTATCTTCTACGAAATTTAGAAAATATTCATTTAGAATTACGTGCTACAATGATTACGTGCTACTGTTCTCAAGGTTTCATGACGGTAAGGCGTCAAGAATTTCTGTTCTATTTTTAATAATGCACAAATCTCTTTCATCAACTCATTAATTTTGTACCTCTATCTGATTTGAGAATATATATTAAATAAACCGTATTTTAATATAACTTGTTCTATTAATGTTCTTGCTGCTGTTTTGGCATCCTTTGATTCAATCGGACACGCTATAACGTATTTTGTCAGTTCGCATTGGATTGTGAGTATATATCTAGATTTTCCTGATGGTCTTAGTGATCCAACTGTGTCCATTACTATAATGTCAAAACTACTTGATGGTGTATCTGTTACTGTAAAGGGTTCTCTTGTGTGTCTTACTTGTTTGTTCTTTTGGCCTAATTCACATGTTTTAACATAGTTTTTAACCATTTTGTTCATATTCTTCCAGATAAATCTTTGCTTTAATTTAATTAAATTTTTTCTCACTCCGAAATGTCCACTATGAGGCAAATTGTGGTATTCTACAATTAGTCTGTATTGTTTAATGTTATCATTTATTCTTTTAGGCATTCTGCATATAATTATGACATCGATCATTATTTTTAAATTTATTGCATTCTTCTTTCATTTTTGCGGCCCTTATATATTTCATCATTATTAAATTTTAATTTCTTTATTCTCAATATAAGCTTCTCCATAAATGTTTCTGATAACATAAGATTTTCACTTTTATTGCACATCACGCATGTAATATTATCATTATTTATATTCTGCAGATTATTATTCTCATTTTTCTTATATATAAACTTTATTCTTCGAAGATTCTTTCGTTTGTTGACGTACATTCCCACATATGGAGGTGATCAGTCTCTTGGGATATGTAATCGTTTTTCATATGCCGGCTTTCTATATCTTCTTTATTTTCTTTAATATTTATATTAATGTTATGCGTTATTGCCAGAGTGTTTCTTTCTTTTGCATCAATACAGAGTGGAATCATTTCTTTTAATACGTTTGAACTTATTTCAATACGAGATAACGCGTCTGCGTTAGTATTATTGGCTTCCTTTTTATATACAATATCGATGCCATAGTCTGATAATTCGAGTCGAACCCTAGTTAGTTTTGAGGATGGATTCTTGTGTGAAAATAGAGTAATGAGGGATCTATGATCTGTTACTGCAGTAAATTTTCTTTCGTACAAATATGGTCTGAAAAATTGCATTAACCAATAGATTCCTAATAACTCTTTTTCTATAACTGATTTATTCCTTTTTTATTGGCAAGTCGTTACCAATTTCGCCTTGTGAGAGTATTGCTCCTAAAACTACGTTTGAAGCGTCTGTCATTAATATGAATGGCTTTTTAAAATCTGGGTATAGTAACATAGGTGGGTTCTTTTAATGAGTCAAATGCTCTTTGGCAGTCTTCTGTCCAGTTAAATTTGATTTTCTTTTTCAGTAAGTTATTCAATCAATTTGCTGTTTTAGCAAAGTCTGGGATAAATCGTCTGTAGTAGTTACAAAAGGCTATACATCTTCGTACTTCATCCGAATTTTTTGGAATAGAATACTGTTGAATGGTTTTATATTTTGTTGGATAGGTTATAATGCCGCTTTTTGTGATAAGATGTCCTAAATATAGGACTTCTGGCTTTAAAAAGCCAAATTTTTCTGCATTTAATTTAAAATTATACTGTTTTAGTCTTCCAAATACTCTTTTGAGGTTTTCATTGTGATGCTTAAGGCTGCATCCGAAAATAATTATATCATCTACATATAAGAATGCTTCAGATTCCAAACCAGATAATGCTATAGTAAGCATTCTCTGAAAACTGTTTGATGATATCTTTAGTCCAAAAGGTTGTCTATTATATTGATAGTGCCCGTTGCTAGTTGAAAACGCTGTAAGTGGTCTTGATGTTCTATCCAGTTCTATCTGATGAAAATAACTTGTCATGTCAAGAATCGAAAAATATTTTGCTCGTCCCAGTCTGTCTAAAATATCGTCTAGTCTTGTTAGCGGGAATTTATCGTTTACAATTTTGTCATTTACACGTCTATAATCAACGACTAATCGCCATTTTTTATGTCGTCTTGCCCTTTTTTTGGTACTAATAGCAAAGGTGAATTATATGGACTAATTGATGGCTCTATTATATTTTTCTGTAATAAATTCCGTACTTTTCTGTCGATTTCTTTTTATTGAATCTATGGGAGACTATAATTTTTTTATATATATAGGTATGTTATCATTCGGTTCTATATATTTTTGGTTTCTAGAAATTATTAGTTGTTAAATTGTCACCTTCGAGGTGAAATATGTTTTGGTATTGTTTTAATATGTTGTATAGGGTTTTTGGTTCTCATCAAAGTTTTCGAATATAATTGTTTTCAGTATTTTCTGAAATTTTTTTTTTAATAATACTCGTCATTTAGGTCAGTTGTTTTATAGATGTAATACTGCTGCAGTGGTATTGGTGATACTTTGAGTAATGGTAGTCGAAAAGGTGTTTCTAATGTATTAAGTATTTTAACAAAACGATTACCATTCTTTGGTATTATCGTATTTGCTACAAAAATTCCTTTTTCTATTTCCTTGTTACACACTACACTATCTTCAGTTATGTCGATATCAAAACGCACTATTTTTTCGCTTCTTGGTGGTATTGTTATATTGTTTAATTGTTCAATATTAGTTTCTAAAGGAATCGTTATCTTCTCCTCATTTATATAATTAATAAGAGTGTGTGTCTCATAGTCAATTATGCAGTTTAATTTTTAAAAGAAATCCATTCCTATAATTTCATCTGTTTTAATTGGAAAGTCGCTGTTTACTAGATAAAATTTATGTTCGAATTTTTGTTTTCCCATTTCTAATTCTAATATAGTAGATCCAAAAGTTTCGTGTAGTCTTTAGTTATACCTTTTAATCTAAGAATATCCTGGTCAAATATATTGTATCCATCAATTACATTTTCTTTACAAACTGATACATCGGACCCAGTATCTATCAACAAAGTCACATTATTAGTTAAGTTTTTGATAGTTAGGAAAATAAAATTACACCTGTTAATGTTTATTGTGTAAATCTTTGATTTTCCCTTTCTGAAAACTCGTTTCGATTCTCCAGGGGTTCTTCGTTTCCCTGTTGGTTTATTGTGAGTATATTCCTGTAGTTCTGTGTTTGGTTGTTGTAATTGTTGTCGTTCCTATTATTTCTGGTATATGTGTAGAGTGTCTGTCGGAAGTATTACGATTGTTTATATTTTTATTTTGGTTGTTAAAATTTCTGTTATGAGTGTTGTTATTGTAACGGTTACGGTTTCTATCATATCTGTCGTTATTAGTGTTAAAGTTTTGCCCTGCTCGATTGTTAGATCTATTTTGTTTTTGATTGTAGTAATCATTACTTCTGTTGTTGTAATTATTTCGACTACTGTTTTTTATATGCAAAATTTCTATTCTGGTTGTTGTCTTTAATAATCCGCCTGATTGTGTAAGGCGGTGGCGTTTACGCCTCAGGCGTTTTTCGTAGTAGATTAAAACTGCTTGTGTATTTCTTTAATCTTATACAAAAAACGTCTTTGGCGTAATCGCCAACGCCTTACACAATCAGGCTAAATGTTTCCTGTGTGCTAGCTATTTCATACGCTTGTGCTAACGATTTAGGTTGTGCAGCTACTACTGCTGTTCTTATGTCTTCGTGTAAACCTTGTTGGAATGTTTGAAGTGCTAACTTTTCATTCATCATTTTAATCGTAGAACGTGCTATTTCATTTGAACTATCTTCGAGATCATTGAATTTTACCATGGTTAATTCTGAAATGTATTGGTAAATTGTGTATGTGTTGAACTTGCGAGCTACCCACCAAACACAAAGTCAAGCGTTTGAAAGATAATGGGGCATTATATATATATATATATATATATATATATATATATATATATATATATATATATATATATATATATACAAAGTAGTCATATTTTCTAACTTGAAAAAAAAGATGATTAAGTAAAATTATTAATTAAAAATAACACTTTTTCTAAGTAAACAGCCAAATGAAAAGAAATTAAAAAAGATAGAACAATAATTTGTTATGTTTTCCCTTCAAGAAAAAAAAATAATGAATGGTTGCTTGTTGGAGCATAACAATGAATATTCGCTAAATAAAAATATGCGGTTGGATGTATCAAACTTAATCAGCTTTGATATTTGTCGGCATGGAAGATCATTTTCATATGGGAAACATATTAAAAATATTTTTGATAAGATTTTGCACAGACTAATTAATAAAACTAAGTGTATTACTAAATTAGGAGAATTAGTATAGTCCTCTGATGGCATCCATCCTTATTTTTTCAAAATAAATGGTTTTATTTAAAAGGTTTTTTCTTTCTTTGCCATTGAACTTATTCATATCACTATGAAAAGCATTATAATGTCTTTTAAAGACATATTCCTTAAAGCTTTGATAACATGAAAGGCATTGTATGTTATCAAAAGCATTCTTTATGACAAACTATTTGTCGCATATTACCATGAGTTTGAAATTGTTTGCTGGGCAAATATTCTGGAAGTAAATATAGACAAATTCGTAAGCATCCGCCTGGTATTCATTCGTCGCTGTCTCATCGACGGCTAAATTAAAGAGGGTAAGAATACATCTGAATGCTCTCAGCACAATTGTGGAAAAAAACGCCAGTATCTGCATTAAAATATTTCTAACCCTATCATTTAGTTTTATAGCAGTGACATATTTTATTAGGTTCTTTTTCCCTTGTTCTTCTTGAACCATTTTAACTATTGATAGAAATATATCGAGTTAATATGATTTCCGTCCAATATCGTAATTGTGTCGGAAGCTTTTTTAATATCAAAATTCGACATTTTTAAATTGTCCTTATTGAAATTGGAGTGTACGTTCGAAAGTTCAATGGCAGTTGTCTTTAACGCTATAAATTCTTAATTTTTTTTTGTCCAAGTGGGTTTGATAAATTGCCTACTAGCTTTCCAAATCGCTTACTATATTCAATAACTAAGTTGTATTTCTCTCTTATTGTTTCTTCTGTATATTTTCTACCTTTACATTTTTTTTGCTTTTATAATTACATAATTTTTAGAGTTCCTTAATAATTTTTTCCTTAAGTATAAAATATGTTTTTATTAATTTTTATTTTATCAATTATATGTTACTACGTTGTTAGCAATTTCATTTTTTATATAATTCCTAAGTAGTTTCCAATCTATTATTAGCATTATAGTTATTATTAATTCTATTATTATCTCTAAGCTTACAGATACCTTATTTTCATTTACCGCATATGTGTTGAAAGTCTGTTCGGGATTAGTATCTGCTATCCCCATTTTTATGTTTTCTAAGACTTGCTGTATTCTGTCTTCCTCTATTATTTTTAGTTTTTGTCTCTCCAGCCTTTCTATTTTAATGCTTCCAGTTCCTGTATTAATTTCTCCTTTTGGACTCCTGTACTAATATTTATGATTTGTTGGAGGTTGGTTGTCCCCTCTTTTTGTAGGTTTATAAGTAGATTAAGTGGATTGGTTAATTGGGTTATTTTCTCTTTTATTTTTTTTTGCCTGTTTTCGCCTATATTCTTCAATTGCTAATGATTTTGAACCAGCTTCCTTTGGTGTTGCTATATATTCGTGAGGTTGTTCTATACTTTCTGTTATTGGAAGTGGTAAATATTCTTCCCTCTTTCTAAAGAATATATCTATTTCTTCCTTAGTAGTCATCAAGAAATTTTTTTAGCAGGATTTCAGTAGAATTAGTTTTATTTAAAGGTTAGGTTAGGTTAAAAGGGCTGCCCGCAGTAAAGCGAGAAAAAAACACTCGGAGGCCATCAAAAGGCCCATTATGATGCCCAGAGGACTATACCCTACACACTCCTCTCAAGACGAAGTGGTGGTTCCTGAGAACCACCCAGAACTTTTCACAAAGCTCGCCAGGGCAGCCAGATATCTAAGCCTACGCTCCTGCAGGGCCGGACAGTCACAAACGAAATGCTGTACTGACTCCTCCTCCTCCTCATCGAAGCAGCTCCTGCAGCGGCCATCATGGGGAAAGCCCAAACGCTCCGACATGTGCCCAATTGCACAGTGCCTCGTCGAGACCCCTACCAGGAGTGCCAACGGCTGTTTCCCAAAAAAACAGAAGTTGCCTAGTCCTAGCTCTGCTAAGCGACGAGTTTTGGAGACCCTACAGGTAGTAATACTTGACCACCTGCTTGTCACCCCCCTCCTTGCCCACCCCTAAAATCTGCCCAGCAGCTCAACTGAGGGAATGTCAATGTCCCTACGCGATACTGCTTCATCCAAGGCCGAACCCCCTCTCGCGCATTCGTCCGCCATCTCATTCCCCTGAATGCCTTCATGCCCTGGAACCCAAACCACATTGACATCATGCCCCCTAAGTCTGGCCAGAGATTGAATGCATGCCAGTACACATCTCGACTTTATCATCTCCGAGCCCAGGGCTCTAATTGCTGCCAGACTATCTACACAGATGTCAATAGTTCTTGCCTCCAAATTGAGCCCATCAATCTTTAATGCTGCCTCGGTAATGGCATAAATCTCTGCTTGGAAAACTGTCGAGGTATCGGGTAGCCTGAGCGATATCGAAAGGCCGAGACCCTCGGAAAATACCCCCGAACCAGTGCCAGTGTCCATCTTCGAGCCGTCCGTAAAAACCAAAGTTGCATTACTACGAGTCGCGGATTTCTCCATCCAGTCATTCCTCTCCGCGAATGCGACTGAGAAGGATATGTCGAAGCACATGACCGGAGTCATATAATCAGTCCGTCCCCCCAGGACCTGCCCTCATACCTTTTTTAGGATAATGCCATGATGATCCAAGAGCCTGAGGGCAGATCTGGCAGATATGTACTTAATGTATATCTCAAGGGGAGCCAAATCAAGCATTGTCCCTAGACTGGCCTGAGGGGCCGATCTCATTGCGCCAGTCACAGCAAGACATGCTAGCCTCTGTACCTTGCCCAGTATAGAGAGATATGTGCTCTTGTCCACAGCCTTCCACCAAACAAGTGATGCATAAGTAAGAATGGGTCTGATCACCGCCGTATACATCCCGTGCAAGATGTACGGTTTCAACCCCCATCTCCTCCCTGAAACTCTCTTGCATGCGTAAAACGTACATAGAGCCCTCCTTGTTCTATCCTCCACATTTCGTTTCCACGATAGTTAAGAGTCTAGAATAATGCCGAGGTACTTCGCCTCCCTCGAGAGTCCCAAGCTCATGCCACCAAGGCATGGTGGCCTGAAAGCCGGGATCTTATATCTCTGAAAAGAATGCTGTTCAGGACAAGGTTCCATAGTAGCGGAGACAGAACTCCCCCCTGCGGAGTGCCCCTTGTTACAGCCTTCCTCCTCGTACTCATGCCCAAACTGGATACTATGGATCCGCTCCTTAGCATGTTCCCTGCCCAGTCCGTAATTAACTGGTCCGCACCGATCTCCCTGAGCGCCTCAGTTATAGTTTTATTTAAAGGAGCGACTAAAAATTATTTTTTGCTGATCAGTTTAATTTGTATGTTAAACAAAAAAAATATTCTAGCTAATTTTATTTCCAAATTCAAATTCTCACGATAAACATATTACTCAAATTACAATTCTTTAATACTGGCATTGAAAAATTTAAACATTCATTGAATTCGCGATTAATGCTGACCACATACAAATTTCGTTTCTTAAAATGTATTGAACTTATTTTTATGTTTTTTCTGTCTTATGTTATTTAGAGTGTTGCCTATAATTATATTAACATATATTTTTACAGTGATGTGCATAAGTGCACATACACTACATTATAATGTTGAGTAATTGGAGACACAACTTCAGCTTTGTGATAATCTGCAAAATATTTTTAGTTGTTAATATATATATATATATATATATATATATATATATATATATATATATATATATATATATATATATATATATATATATTGTTAAGTTTTTAGACCTTTTCGTAAAAACGCTTTTTACTTATCCTTCCAGGATTCGTTTAATTGCATCAAATTAAAAACACAGACAATTAACTTTAGAAATATAATGCGGCAACACTTTATTTACTACTTTATTAACACGAGTATTTGTACTACATACTAAACACTTAGCGATGTAAACACGTCTAGATTTAAAACCACACTCATCCCGCTGATTACTGGCAGCGACTTTATATAGCAAAATGACATCGTCTGGTAACTTCGCGAAGCATCTGGTCATGGTTGTTGTTGGTTGTGCTTTACTTAACATGTAGCTATATACGTGTGTTTGTTTATATGACAATGCTGTCTTGTGTGTTTTGTTTATTGTAACTATGTGTGGTTGTATGTATGAGTGTTCTGTGTGTTGCGTAGTTTTGTTTCTTCTTGTACTATGTGGGTATGTTTATGTGCATATTTGTGTGTATGTTGCTGTATATATTGGTGTACATGTTTAGCTTTTGTTAGCAGCGAATACTTGCGTACAAGATCATTAAGAATAACAGCATCATCTCTTTGCATTGATGTTGCTAGGTTTTTCGTTGTTGTTATTTACACTTTTTATTGCACAGCCTCAAATGATCTTGTATATTCTCGAAGATGTATCCGGAATATTCCACTTCCGTTAATTCAAATATTATCTGCTTTGTGTTTACCAGGGTTGTAACATTGTGACAACTTGAGATGATTTGGCAGTGCTGCCAAGTACATATATCCACATTGTCGTTATATTTGAATCTATTTTTAAACTTTGTAACACTGCCGCCCACTTAAGCCTGTTCGACCCGAATAGGCATACAATCACCTCTTCCATAGCGCGCCAATCGTTCGAGATGTACTATCTTCATTTTCGACCTTGGGCTATTGTGCTTCTGTATCCGGTACACAACGTCATTCACTCTCGTAATCACTTTATACGGGCCATCCCAGTGAGTCTGTAATTTTGGGGACAATCCTTTTTTCCGTTGCGGGTTATAAAGTAGAACCAATTGACCTTCCATAAATCCCTCCGAATTTGCTGCGCGGTCATATCTAGCCTTCATCTTGTCACTGACCATCTTGATTCTATTACGCACGAAATCATGCAGTTCGTTTAAGTTCTCCTGCTCTTGGGACGAAGTGGCTTCTTCTTCTACAGCTGGCTTAACACCAAAGTCCAAGTCACCAGGCAGTTTTAATTCCGTCCCGAAGATAATTTTAGCTGGCGTTCTCGATGTGGAGTCGTGTACAGCTGACCTATATGCCATCAAAAATTTGGGAATGTGCTCGTCCCAATCCCTCTGATGGTTGCTTACCACTTTTCGCAGGTACTCTTCTAAGGTGCGATTGAACCTCTCTACCATGCCATCAGACTGTGGATGCAACGGCGTTGTTCTGGTTTTCTTTATCCCATATAATTCGCACATTTCCCTGAATATGGCAGACTCGAAAATCCTTCCTTGGTCGGAATGTAATTCTATTGGGACACCATAGCGACATACACAGTTGTTGACGAATGCATTTACAACTGTCTTTGCTTCTTGGTTAGGTATAGCATATACCTCTGGCCATTTACTGAAATAGTCCATTACCACAAGAACATAACGATTTCCGGCTTCAGTGACGGGAAAAGGACCTGCTACATCCATTGCGATCCGCTCGAATGGTGCTCCTGAGTTGTATTGCTGTAGCTGTCCCCGGCTTCTTCTTACTGGGCCTTTGGCTGCTATGCACTGTGGGCAGTTTGCTATCCAGTCGGCTACGGCTTGTTGACATCCAACCCAATAAAAACGCTGCTTCAGCTTCTCAAGTGTTTTTGTTACTCCAAGATGACCGCCACTAGGTCCATTGTGAAATTCTTGCAAAACTTTACTTATCTTGGAACATGGCACAACTATCAAATTTGAAGTTGTTTTGCCATCTACACTTTCCCATACGCGGTATAGGCACCCTTTTATTACCTTGAGGCTGTTCCACTGAGCCCAATAAGATTTGGCGAGTGGACTCTCAGCCGAAATTTCATTCCGCGACGGTCTTCTGTCCTCCTCTTTGGCTGCTATAATTTTCCCCAGTATATTGTCGTCCCTCTGTGCCGCTGACCAGTCTTCATCAGAGTCGATGTGCATTAGCCGAACATAAACAACGCCTTCCTTTTGTTCGGTTCTAACGCAATGTTTACACTCTAAACTGCAGGGTCTTCTTGAAAGAGCATCCGCATTGCTATGTTTTGTGCCCCTTCTATGCTCAATACTGAAGTCGTAGCTCTGCAGGCGCTCAATCCACCTTGCCAGTTGCCCTTCAGGATTTTTAAACTGCAATAACCATCTCAGTGCAGAATGGTCAGTCCTTAATGTAAAGTGTTGACCATACAGGTACTTATGGTAATGCTTACTGCATTCCAATACTGCCAGAAGCTCACGTCGTGTCACACAGTAGTTCCTCTCAGGTTTTGAGAGTACACGGCTATAGTATCCTATGACTTTCTCAGTGCCATTAACTACTTGGGATAGCACGCTCCCTATGCCATAGCCGCTCGCATCAGTATCCAGCACAAATTTTTCTCCAGGTATGGGATACGCTAGTACTGGTGACGTACACAATAATCCTTTAAGTTTCTGGAATGCCTTTTCCTGTGGCTCACCCCAATGGTATGGTCTCGACTTCTTTGTCAGCTCATGCAGGCTTGCAGCTACACTGGCAAAATTTGGCACAAAGCGTCTGTAGTATGTACAAAGGCCCAAAAAGCTGCGCAATTCATGAAGATTTTTAGGTTGATGCCAGTCCCTTACTGCTTGTATTTTATCTTCATCTGTTGAGATTCCGTCTGCTGTAACACGATGCCCCAAATACTTCACTTCTTTCTGGAACAATGCACATTTCTTCAGGCTGAGTTTCAATCCAGCTGATGATATCCGTTGAAGAACTTCTGCCATGTTTTTGAGGTGTTCATCAAAAGTTTTCCCCATCACGATTATGTCATCCAGATATACCAAGCATGTCTTCCAGTGGAGTCCTTTCAGTACCTTCTCCATTAGGCGTTCAAATGTGGCCGGAGCATTGCAGAGACCAAATGGCATAACTTTGAACTGCCATAATCCGTTACCGACACTGAAAGCAGTTTTCTCCTTGTCTTTGTCTGCAATCTCCACTTGCCAATATCCGCTTCGCAAGTCTAGCGTAGAGAACCATCTCGTACCAGCTAGCGTGTCCAAAGTATCATTGATTCTGGGGAGCGGATAGCTGTCCTTCTTGGTTATGTCATTGAGCTTCCTGTAGTCTACGCAGAATCTAGTACTGCCATCTTTCTTTTTAACTAAGACTACTGGCGAACTCCAAGGACCAGAAGATGGCTCAATTACGCCTTCACGCTCCATTTCTCTTACAAGCTCTTTGAGTTCATCTCGCTTTGCTAGGGGTACACTTCTGGGTGGCTGTTTAATCGGCCTAGCTTCGCCTGTGTTAATTTAATGTTTAACCAATGCAGTTCTACCCTGGCTTTGGTTTCCCATGGCGAAGATACTGGCATGCCTTTTAGCAACTGTTTGGCTTTATTTCTGTCTGTCGCTGACAGTCCTGCTACCCATTTTCCTACGTATTCCTCAAATTGTTCACGTTATTTGGCGGACAAATTGGTAGGCTCTATCTTCCTCTCGCAGTTTATTATTGCTTCTGCTGGAGTACACTGGCCAATATCGCAATTTTCTTTGATGACTTTTTCATGGTCTGTCAAGTTAAGTACTCTTATAGGGACTATTCCTCCTTTACTAGTTTTTACTAGAGCTTTTGCTGTTATAAGCTCTCTCTTTAAATCTGCTGGTTCTACAACCCACAACCGATTGTCCTCACAATCTCCCTTCATACGCGCCCATATAACTGTTTCAGACTGCGGCGGTAACGTCTGACTCTCAATAGCAAATACTTTTCTTACTTGCGGCTTGCTGTCATACCCAACATCAAGGGGTATTTCCACATTACGCCAAATCATCGGCTGTTGCCCCATGTGTAGATTAATGCCATGGTTAATCATAAAATCGGCTCCAATAATTACCTCATCGACAATATCGGCAACAATAAACACATGCCTCACGTTGATGTTGGCTATAGTCACCTTCAACTCAATCTTACCATAGACAGTGGCAGGCTCTCCAGTAGCTGTACGTAGCCGTATATTGCTTAAACGATCGCATTTCCCCTTTACTATATCGGGCCTTATTATTGACTGCGACGCCCCTGTGTCTATGGTAAGTACGTGCTTTTCCCCGTTGATGTGTCCAGACGCAGTAAGGTTGCTATTTTTCTGCTGCATCACTGATATGGAGATTGTGGGGCCCTCGTTTGTGGGAGCTAGCTCTTGCCCCTTAGCGCTAGCTCGTTTTAGTTTAACGGAGACTCTTGTGATGTTGTTTGGTTCACCCGTTTGCTGTTTCTTGGTGGCGAAACAGATCTACCTCTTTTCCTTGGTGCTTTGCAGCTGCGCTGAAAATGACCGATTTTTCCGCAGTTAAAGCACTTAGGCTTTTCTTTGATAGCACTTTCCGCCAACAATTGTCGCATTGCTTCCTTAACACTAGCAACTAGACTGTTATCCTCCTCAGACAAAACCTCCACATTCCGCACCTTGCATATCTGCGGTTTGAAAACCATCCTTGCAGTCTCTTGAGCCAGCGCAAATCAAACAGTCTCAGCGAAAGTGGATTTCTGCGTTGCGCACACAGCTAGTTTAACATCAGAGTCGCGAATGCCATTAACGAACGCCTCAGTTTTAAAGTGGTCCAGAAACGGGTGACTCTCGCCTGGATATGTGAGCTGCACTAAACGCTCGATTTCCATTGCGAAATCTTGTAGAGACTCGTTAGGCTTTTGAACTCTACATCGCAATTCCATTCTGTATAAATCGCGCTTGTGCTCACCACCATACTTGCGCTGCAATGCTGCCCTTATTTCATTATAGTTGTTTCTGCTGCTTACTGGCACGGGTTCAAGTACCTCTGCGGCTGTACCCTTTAAGGACAAAATCAACTCTATGGCTTTTTCTTCAGCATCCCATCCATTTCTGCTAGCAACCGTCTCGAACTGGAATCTAAAGATGCCCAATGGTACGCTGCCGTCAAAGCATGGCGCTTTTATTCGCGCAGAAACCTCCGCAACTGCTCGTACTGTCCCGCCACTACGCTCGAGGTTATGCACTTTGTCCTCTCGAGCATGAAATTTTTCTTCGAACTCTTTTGCATGCTGTTCTAGGCCACCGCTTTCTAGATGTTGGACTCTCTCTGCCAGCTCTGAGAATTTGTTCTCAATAGAATCCACCCTCCTATTAATGGCCTCAGAAACCTCTACCAGAGTCTCGTTCGTGGCTCTATTTTACTCCAACAGTTTTGTTTCCACTCCCTGTTTTTCGGCTACCAGCTTTTCAGTGCTGATCTTTGATGCTTCATGCATCTGATGAGAGTTATGTTTTATTTCAGTTATTTCGGCTACAAGCTTTTCACTGCTGATCCTTGATGCCTCTTGCATCTGCTGAGAGTTCTGTTTAATTTCAACTATTTCGGCTACAAGTTTGTCACTGCTGATTTTTGATGCAGTTTGTGCATCATTGATTCCTTTTATCTGAATCATCATAGCAGCGAATATTGAGTTTATGTCCATGCTGCTGCTCGTAGCAGGAGGACATACCTGTACATCGTCTTTGTCCTCAAACTCGTATATCCCGATGTCCATGCCGCGATTCTTAAACTCATCTATCAGCCTCTTCTGCAGTTCAGCCTTGTTACCTGCTGTTGGCAATTCCCTCTTACTAAGCTCCTTTTTTAGCTCTTCAACTTTTAGCTCATCAAATTTCATAATTATTTTTTTTAATGTCCTTTTTTTCCTTAAATTGCAATGTCCTTTTTAATTATTTTTGCAATCCCACTTCTGACACCAATTGTTACGTTTTTAGACCTTTTCGTAAAAACGCTTTTTACTTATTCTTCAAGGATTCGTTTAATTGCATCAAATTAAAAACACAGACAATTAACTTTAGAAATATAATGCGGCAACACTTTATTTACTACTTTATTAACACGAGTATTTGTACTACTAAACACTTAGCGATGTAAACACGTCTAGATTTAAAATCACACTCATCCCGCTGATTACTGGCAGCGACTTTATATAGCAAAATGACATCGTCTGGTAACTTCGCGAAGCATCTGGTCATGGTTGTTGTTGGTTGTGCTTTACTTAACATGTAGCTATATACGTGTGTTTGTTTATATGACAATGCTGTCTTGTGTGTTTTGTTTATTGTAACTATGTGTGGTTGTATGTATGAGTGTTCTGTGTGTTGCGTAGTTTTGTTTCTTCTTGTACTATGTGGGTATGTTTATGTGCATATTTGTGTGTATGTTGCTGTATATATTGGTGTACATGTGATTTGGCAGTGCTGCCAAGTACATATATCCACATTGTCGTTATATTTGAATCTATTTTTAAACTTTGTAACAATATACATATATACTATATATTATGAGTAACATTTTAGTAATATTTTTAGTTGTTAATATATATATATATATATATATATATATATATATATATATATATATATATATATATATATATATATATATAATGAGTAACAAAATGATCGAATGACAGAGTTAGTACAATGTCAAATAAGTAAAACAGAGTCGACATTCAACATCTCCCCCTTTTTGGTCATTGCAGGCGGTTATGCAGCAGTAAACCTCGCAACTGGTTTTCGTTCTCCTCGAGATCGTCTCAAAGTTGGTGTATTCAATTTATTATTTGTATTGGATTCGCATTGAAATGTTTTTAGAATTGTTTCGCAGATCATATAACCCAAGTACATCATTCCAGTTTTTATTAGTAACAGGATTATAATCTTTTTTATTTGGTTCGCATGAACGCGTATTAATTTCCCATTTATAAGTAAGACGTTGTGTAGGACACTTTCAATACGTTCAATAACCTTTCCCGGTTCCCAGCTACAATTGCTGTTATTTTTATATACTCTGCCATACACCTTGTCTTTAGCTGCAAAGCACTTTTTCTCAAGCACCGTGTTTTTTTTTTTTATCTTGCACCAGTACTCAGGGGATGACCCCTATGTGTGCAATGCATTGCGCCGGAACTGAAAACGAGGGGATAATATTGAGGGGACAGATTAGGAAAGATGAGAAGATAGACCGTTTTTTTTGTAGCTTTTTAAACCTTTTTTTTTACTTCGCCGACTAATTTTTGCTACAGGGCCGACGAAGGAGGGTGATGTTACTCTGCTTTTTAGTACATGATAGTTTCAGTCGCTGCCAATTATGTTCAGTGACCACTGACTATGCCTTCATCATTGAAACAGCCTGGCAACAACTAACACAACCACGCACTAATGCGGATTAGAAGAATTTAACACGATATTTCATGACTCAGACCGGGCTCGAACTTAGGACCCTCCGCATCATAGTCTCGTGTTCTACTACTTCAGCCAACAGCGCCACGGTATAATTGCGGTTGGATGTACGATTTTTGGTTTACGGTTTAATTAGGTCCAAAGTAAGCCGAATCTTTATGCCAAATAACACTTCAGAGGACGCCAAATTTCCAGGAGAACTCGGATTCGGAGTTGATCTGTAATTGAGTAAAAATGTCTGTAAATTTTGACTTACAGTCCTCTCTCCGTCTAATTTCATTAGTGCACGTTTGAATGTATCGACAAATCTTTCGGCCTATCCGTTGGATAGAGGATAATACGGACTAGAGCACAAATGTTCAATACCGTTAAATATCTGCTTTTGAACTGTGTGTCGTTATCAGATACAAGTGTTTTCGGTAAACCAAAACGGTCAAAGATTTCTTCTAGAATTTGAACAGTTTGTTGCGCAGTAATTTATTTTCGGTCTTATGCAAAAAAAAAATCTTATTTGATGCTTGAAGTTCACGTCAATTAATAGCTACTTTAGGGCTAACATACATATGTTAAAAAATGATATGCAAAACTAGTGCGTTAACTATTGCATACTTCAAATAATTTTACTTGGTGATACTGGCAACGTCATCATTCTCTCTTGTCTCTTTATAGTTAACGATGCAAAATAGTGAGTATTAATTCATCCTGATAGTCGGATGTTTTAATAATGTTTTGTATATTTTTAATATAAAATAAAATTTAAAATTTTTTATATGCAAAATAATATATATACTACATAAAAAACATAAATTAAACATTAAATTTGAATTAAGATTCTATAGGCTAATTGTTCGAAATTTTTTAATTTAAATCTCAGAAAGACATGATAAATATTCCAAGGCACAAAGGCAAGTCAACATCAGTTTTATTCAACTTACACAGCAGAGCAGAACAGCTGTTTTCGAAAGACGCAACCCTTTCATCATCAGTGCTCATGTGTATTGTGTTTGTCACCACTTATTAGGTGGCTTAGTTGAATGTGATAACAGTTCCTATTTACACAAATTTTATTGTGAAAAAGAATACGGGAACTGTATCAACCTGATGTTAACATGTTATTGTTATAATACCCGTGTTACCGTTTGATTATTTTTCTTCATGTCCCATTTTTCTGAATTTTTTGTTCCATCATACCTAAGTCAAACTTTTTTGGTTTGAATTTTATACTTAAGTACATGTGAACGTTTTTTCCAATTTTTATTATTGGGTAGCTCAAGCCATAGCTTAAATTTGTATGTAGTAAGAATTTTAACGAACATTTTATATTGCTATATTAAATTTGAATTAAGATTCTATAGGCTAATTGTTCGAAATTTTTTAATTTAAATCTCAGAAAGACATGATAAATATTCCAAGGCACAAAGGCAAGTCAACATCAGTTTTATTCAACTTACACAGCAGAGCAGAACAGCTGTTTTCGAAAGACGCAACCCTTTCATCATCAGTGCTCATGTGTATTGTGTTTGTCACCACTTATTAGGTGGCTTAGTTGAATGTGATAACAGTTCCTATTTACACAAATTTTATTGTGAAAAAGAATACGGGAACTGTATCAACCTGATGTTAACATGTTATTGTTATAATACCCGTGTTACCGTTTGATTATTTTTCTTCATGTCCCATTTTTCTGAATTTTTTGTTCCATCATACCTAAGTCAAACTTTTTTGGTTTGAATTTTATACTTAAGTACATGTGAACGTTTTTTCCAATTTTTATTATTGGGTAGCTCAAGCCATAATCAAACGGTAACACGGGTATTATAACAATAACATGTTAACATCAGGTTGATACAGTTCCCGTATTCTTTTTCACAATAAAATTTGTGTAAATAGGAACTGTTATCACATTCAACTAAGCCACCTAATAAGTGGTGACAAACACAATACACATGAGCACTGATGATGAAAGGGTTGCGTCTTTCGAAAACAGCTGTTCTGCTCTGCTGTGTAAGTTGAATAAAACTGATGTTGACTTGCCTTTGTGCCTTGGAATATTTATCATGTCTTTCTGAGATTTAAATTAAAAAATTTCGAACAATTAGCCTATAGAATCTTAATTCAAATTTAATATAGCAATATAAAATGTTCGTTAAAATTCTTACTACATACAAATTTAAGCTATGGCTTGAGCTACCCAATAATAAAAATTGGAAAAAACGTTCACATGTACTTAAGTATAAAATTCAAACCAAAAAAGTTTGACTTAGGTATGATGGAACAAAAAATTCAGAAAAATGGGACATGAAGAAAAATAATCAAACGGTAACACAGGTATTATAACAATAACATGTTAACATCAGGTTGATACAGTTCCCGTATTCTTTTTCACAATAAAATTTGTGTAAATAGGAACTGTTATCACATTCAACTAAGCCACCTAATAAGTGGTGACAAACACAATACACATGAGCACTGATGATGAAAGGGTTGCGTCTTTCGAAAACAGCTGTTCTGCTCTGCTGTGTAAGTTGAATAAAACTGATGTTGACTTGCCTTTGTGCCTTGGAATATTTATCATGTCTTTCTGAGATTTAAATTAAAAAATTTCGAACAATTAGCCTATAGAATCTTAATTCAAATTTAATATAGCAATATAAAATGTTCGTTAAAATTCTTACTACATACAAATTTAAGCTATGGCTTGAGCTACCCAATAATAAAAATTGGAAAAAACGTTCACATGTACTTAAGTATAAAATTCAAACCAAAAAAGTTTGACTTAGGTATGATGGAACAAAAAATTCAGAAAAATGGGACATGAAGAAAAATAATCAAACGGTAACACGGGTATTATAACAATAACATGTTAACATCAGGTTGATACAGTTCCCGTATTCTTTTTCACAATAAAATTTGTGTAAATAGGAACTGTTATCACATTCAACTAAGCCACCTAATAAGTGGTGACAAACACAATACACATGAGCACTGATGATGAAAGGGTTGCGTCTTTCGAAAACAGCTGTTCTGCTCTGCTGTGTAAGTTGAATAAAACTGATGTTGACTTGCCTTTGTGCCTTGGAATATTTATCATGTCTTTCTGAGATTTAAATTAAAAAATTTCGAACAATTAGCCTATAGAATCTTAATTCAAATTTAATATAGCAATATAAAATGTTCGTTAAAATTCTTACTACATACAAATTTAAGCTATGGCTTGAGCTACCCAATAATAAAAATTGGAAAAAACGTTCACATGTACTTAAGTATAAAATTCAAACCAAAAAAGTTTGACTTAGGTATGATGGAACAAAAAATTCAGAAAAATGGGACATGAAGAAAAATAATCAAACGGTAACACGGGTATTATAACAATAACATGTTAACATCAGGTTGATACAGTTCCCGTATTCTTTTTCACAATAAAATTTGTGTAAATAGGAACTGTTATCACATTCAACTAAGCCACCTAATAAGTGGTGACAAACACAATACACATGAGCACTGATGATGAAAGGGTTGCGTCTTTCGAAAACAGCTGTTCTGCTCTGCTGTGTAAGTTGAATAAAACTGATGTTGACTTGCCTTTGTGCCTTGGAATATTTATCATGTCTTTCTGAGATTTAAATTAAAAAATTTCGAACAATTAGCCTATAGAATCTTAATTCAAATTTAATATAGCAATATAAAATGTTCGTTAAAATTCTTACTACATACAAATTTAAGCTATGGCTTGAGCTACCCAATAATAAAAATTGGAAAAAACGTTCACATGTACTTAAGTATAAAATTCAAACCAAAAAAGTTTGACTTAGGTATGATGGAACAAAAAATTCAGAAAAATGGGACATGAAGAAAAATAATCAAACGGTAACACGGGTATTATAACAATAACATGTTAACATCAGGTTGATACAGTTCCCGTATTCTTTTTCACAATAAAATTTGTGTAAATAGGAACTGTTATCACATTCAACTAAGCCACCTAATAAGTGGTGACAAACACAATACACATGAGCACTGATGATGAAAGGGTTGCGTCTTTCGAAAACAGCTGTTCTGCTCTGCTGTGTAAGTTGAATAAAACTGATGTTGACTTGCCTTTGTGCCTTGGAATATTTATCATGTCTTTCTGAGATTTAAATTAAAAAATTTCGAACAATTAGCCTATAGAATCTTAATTCAAATTTAATATAGCAATATAAAATGTTCGTTAAAATTCTTACTACATACAAATTTAAGCTATGGCTTGAGCTACCCAATAATAAAAATTGGAAAAAACGTTCACATGTACTTAAGTATAAAATTCAAACCAAAAAAGTTTGACTTAGGTATGATGGAACAAAAAATTCAGAAAAATGGGACATGAAGAAAAATAATCAAACGGTAACACGGGTATTATAACAATAACATGTTAACATCAGGTTGATACAGTTCCCGTATTCTTTTTCACAATAAAATTTGTGTAAATAGGAACTGTTATCACATTCAACTAAGCCACCTAATAAGTGGTGACAAACACAATACACATGAGCACTGATGATGAAAGGGTTGCGTCTTTCGAAAACAGCTGTTCTGCTCTGCTGTGTAAGTTGAATAAAACTGATGTTGACTTGCCTTTGTGCCTTGGAATATTTATCACGTCTTTCTGAGATTTAAATTAAAAAATTTCGAACAATTAGCCTATAGAATCTTAATTCAAATTTAATATAGCAATATAAAATGTTCGTTAAAATTCTTACTACATACAAATTTAAGCTATGGCTTGAGCTACCCAATAATAAAAATTGGAAAAAACGTTCACAAGTACTTAAGTATAAAATTCAAACCAAAAAAGTTTGACTTAGGTATGATGGAACAAAAAATTCAGAAAAATGGGACATGAAGAAAAATAATCAAACGGTAACACGGGTATTATAACAATAACATGTTAACATCAGGTTGATACAGTTCCCGTATTCTTTTTCACAATAAAATTTGTGTAAATAGGAACTGTTATCACATTCAACTAAGCCACCTAATAAGTGGTGACAAACACAATACACATGAGCACTGATGATGAAAGGGTTGCGTCTTTCGAAAACAGCTGTTCTGCTCTGCTGTGTAAGTTGAATAAAACTGATGTTGACTTGCCTTTGTGCCTTGGAATATTTATCATGTCTTTCTGAGATTTAAATTAAAAAATTTCGAACAATTAGCCTATAGAATCTTAATTCAAATTTAATATAGCAATATAAAATGTTCGTTAAAATTCTTACTACATATAAATTAAACATATTTATAATATTGCAAAATAATAAATACGCCATTTTTATACCCTTCACAAAAAAGTGATAGGGTATATATAAGTTTGTCATACCGTGTGTAATTTCTTCGATATGCACATGGGACCCCATAAAGTGTATATATTCTGGATCCTTATGAATAGCGATGACGATTGAGCGACGTCCGTCTGTACGTGAAATCGGTTTTCCCAAACCCCCAGAAGAGCTAGAGACTTCGTTCTTGGACCGTTAGATTGGAATTGCAATTCAGAAAGATCTGAAGTATGGTTCCAGAGCTGGGAAGAGGTGTACTCTTTCTCGACGCAAAATTTATACCAAAAATCAATTTTTTTATGTTTGTAAATTAAACCTATTTCGTGCTTTGGGAAGCCTCAATGGTCTATTAAAAACTAAAAAAATTAAAAATTTTTTCCAGGGATGCGCAATAAATTTTTTTTTCTGCCCATTCCGTATTTTGTAGTACATGTAGTAACTAAGATTGTTAAAAATTTCAAGTTTTTCTTTATACGTCATGAAGATTTGCAGTGACAAAAAAAAAATCTAAATTTCGTATCCAGGGTTGGACAAGTACAATATTTTGTAGTACTTAAAAGTGGCCAAAATGGTTAAAAAATTTAAATTTTTCTTAGATAAAACTAGTTTATACCTCCAGAAGACTTGCACTGATAAAAAATAAAAAACTAAAATTTCGCTTTTTTGGTACATGCAATATTTTGTAGTACATGTAATAACCAAAATTGTTATAAATTTTGAGTTTTTCTTAAATAAAATCACTTTATGCTTCATAAATGTTTGCATTGATAAAAACAATTTTAAAAATTAAAATTTCGCTTCCAGGGATGGGAAATTGAAATTTTTTATACATAAAAGTAACCAAAATGGTTAAAAATTTAAAATAAAACTACTTTATACGTCATGAAGAGTCGCATTTATAAAAAAGCAAAAAAAAAATTAAATTTCAATTCCAGGGCCAGGAAATTGAATGTTTTTTTGGTACATGGTTGCAAATTTTAAGATTTTTGTAAATAAGACTTCTTTATAAGTAATGAAAAGTAGCATTGGTAAAAACAGAAGACAAAAATTAAAATTTCGCTCCCAGGGATGGGAAATTGAAATTTTTTTATACATAAAAATAACCAAAAAGCCCACTAACGTCGGTTTTTTACTAATTTTTAATTCAGGAAAAACAAAATTGGTATCAAATATTAAAACAAATCAAAATTTGGATTCCAGGGTTGGATAACTGCAGTATTTTGTAGTACATGAAAGCGACCAAAATGGTTACAAATATTAAGTTTTTCTTAAATAAAACTATTTCATGCCTCATTAAGAGTTGCATTGGTAAAAAAAATTAAAATTTCGTTTCCAGGGTTGGGAAATTGAAATATTTATTCTGCATAAAAGTAACCAAAAAGGCAATTGACGTTGTTTTTTTTTTGCTAATTAAAACTGTTTTATAATTCAGGAAGAACTGTTTTATAATTCAGGTGTTGAAATCTTAAAAAATCAAAATTTCGACTCCAGGGTTGGACAAATGAAATATTTTATTGTACATGAAAGTGACCAAAAAGTTTAAAAATTCACTAAGAATTGCATTGGTAAAAAAATAAAAATTCGCTTCCAGAGTTAGAAAATCGAAATATTTCTGGTACATAAAAGTACCCATATAAATTCAAAATTTTGTTTTTTTAGTGAATTAAACCTGTTTTATACTTCAGGAAGAATTAATTTGGTATTAAAAATTCGGTTCCAGGGTTGGAAAATCGAAATTTCTTAGTACATAAAAGTAGCGATATAAGTTCCTTATGTTGGTTGTGTGTGAATGAAATCTTTTTTAACTTCGGGAAGAGTTAAAACTAAAATAATTAAAAATCCAATATCAGGGTTGGAATATTGAAATTTTCTGATTCATAAAAGTAACCATATAATTTGTTTATTTTGATTCTTATGATGAATTATACCTACTTGATATATCAGGAAGAAATAAATTGGTATTAAAAACCAAAAAAAACTAAAAGACTATTCTACGGTAGGACAATTAGAACCTTTTGGGGTACATGAAACGGATTTTTTCTTTTTGTTTGTAAATTAAACATATTTAATATTTTTGGAAGACGTTCAGAAGTATTAGAAGTAAGAGGAACCAAACATTGAGCTTCCTAACCAAAAAATTTAAACGTTGTTTTAAATATAAAAGTAACTGATAACATCATTTTGTTTGTTTTAATTATTTTTAATTAAAGCTACTTTCTGTTTTAGCAAGAAAGAAAGAAAGAAAGAAGAATTACATCTTTGAAGGGTATTTAAGATTCGGCACAGCCGAATATAGCACTTTTACTTGTTTTGGTAAAGGTTCAAACCGATTATTTAAAAAATAGCCATTTTTTACTTGTGTTGATTGTATGTACATCACTACCAATTTTATTGTTTTTACATTATGTGTGTAAGTACCTTGAATGATATTTACTCTCATAGATGCTGATTAAGGAACTCATAAGAAAGAAGGTAAAAGTCATTGAAAACAAAAATACGGACAACAACACCAACCATTCAAAGAAAAAAGCATGGGTGGAAGTGGCAGAAAGTTATGTACATCACATATACATACATGTATATAAACAACCACATTATCATTTCGTTTTTTCAAATTTCTTAAATTTTTTAGCTTCAACAGCTTATGTGTTGGGTTTCAACGCACAATAACACATCTCAAAAATCAGTGGATGGCTACCAAAATTGTACCTATTCTGGTGATGTTCCACATCCCCTGCTGTCTACTTCAATATCTTGTTTTACCAATGTTACAATTTTCCTCGCTGTTTACTTGCTAAAACGGTACTTCCTTCGAATTGGTCATCTGCAAGAGAGAAGCCATCAAATCTTGTTTTATAAGTTCGTACCCGATAATAGCCCGCTATTTGGTTTATACGATCTAAATGAAAAATTGCACATTGAATAAAATTTTCACATCGAAATAAATAATTTTACCGATTTTGTTCATTAAATTTAATGTATCCATTTTTAATATAAAAATACACAAAACTGATATGCTCAGGTTAAAACTTTTCACAAAATATTTGTCAAAAAAAAATATTTAACACCCCTTTAAAGTACATGAGTAGCTACTTTAAATTATTTGATGTTAACATCGGTTAACATCATGCAGAGAAGCCTTAGTTAGCAAAGCCGAAGAACCTTTCAAATGATACCAATATTGTCTAAGTAAATTAAAAAATGTAGGAAAAAATTGCATTTTTATACGAAAATTTCGGAAGTCCATAACTCGAAAACTGTGCATTTCCGAGACTTTCACCATTTAAAATTTTCGTCGTATTTTTAAATTTTCTATCGATATGCGAATTTCATCTCAATCGGAAGTGTGTAGCTAAAGTGTATATGTTCCGTTTTTTGCATAAGTTTGTTTGTCATTACTACTTTTTTTTTGTCTTGGACCAGTACTCAGGGGATGACCTCTATGTGTGCAATGCATTGCGCCGGAACTGAAAACGAGGGGATAATATTGAGGGGACAGATTAGGAAAGATGAGAAGATAGACCGTTTTTTTTGTAGCTTTTTCAACCTTTTTTTTTACTTCGCCGACTAATTTTTGCTACAGGGCCGACGAAGGAGGGTGATGTTACTCTGCTTTTAAGTACGTGATAGTTTCAGTCGCTGCCAATTATGTTCAGTGACCAGTGACTATGCCTTCATCATTGAAACAGCCTGGCAACAACTAACACAACCACGCACTAATGCGGATTAGAAGAATTCAACACGATATTTCATGACTCAGACCGGGCTCGAACTCAGGACCCTCCGCATCATAGTCTCGTGTTCTACTACTTCAGCCAACAGCGCCACGGTATAATTGCGGTTGGATGTACGATTTTTGGTTTACGGTTGAATTAGGTCCAAAGTAAGCCGAATCTTTATGCCAAATAACACTTCAGAGGACGCCAAATTTCCAGGAGAACTCGGATTCGGAGTTGATCTGTAATTGAGTAAAAATGTCTGTAAATTTTGACTTACAGTCCTCTCTCCGTCTAATTTCATTAGTGCACGTTTGAATGTATCGACAAATCTTTCGGCCTATCCGTTGGATAGAGGATAATACGGACTAGAGCACAAATGTTCAATACCGTTAAATATCTGCTTTTGAACTGTGTGTCGTTATCAGATACAAGTGTTTTCGGTAAACCAAAACGGTCAAAGATTTCTTCTAGAATTTGAACAGTTTGTTGCGCAGTAATTTATTTTCGGTCTTATGCAAAAAAAAAATCTTATTTGATGCTTGAAGTTCACGTCAATTAATAGCTACTTTAGGGCTAACATACATATGTTAAAAAATGATATGCAAAACTAGTGCGTTAACTATTGCATACTTCAAATAATTTTACTTGGTGATACTGGCAACGTCATCATTCTCTCTTGTCTCTTTATAGTTAACGATGCAAAATAGTGAGTATTAATTCATCCTGATAGTCGGATGTTTTAATAATGTTTTGTATATTTTTAATATAAAATAAAATTTTAAATTTTTTATATGCAAAATAATATATATACTACATAAAAAACATAAATTAAACATATTTATAATATTGCAAAATAATAAATACGCCATTTTTATACCCTTCACAAAAAAGTGATAGGGTATATATAAGTTTGTCATACCGTGTGTAATTTCTTCGATATGCACATGGGACCCCATAAAGTGTATATATTCTGGATCCTTATGAATAGCGATGACGATTGAGCGACGTCCGTCTGTACGTGAAATCGGTTTTCCCAAACCCCCAGAAGAGCTAGAGACTTCGTTCTTGGACCGTTAGATTGGAATTGCAATTCAGAAAGATCTGAAGTATGGTTCCAGAGCTGGGAAGAGGTGTACTCTTTCTCGACGCAAAATTTATACCAAAAATCAATTTTTTTATGTTTGTAAATTAAACCTATTTCGTGCTTTGGGAAGCCTCAATGGTCTATTAAAAACTAAAAAAATTAAAATTTTTTCCAGGGATGCGCAATAAAATTTTTTTCTGCCCATTCCGTATTTTGTAGTACATGTAGTAACTAAGATTGTTAAAAATTTCAAGTTTTTCTTTATACGTCATGAAGATTTGCATTGACAAAAAAAATCTAAATTTCGTATCCAGGGTTGGACAAGTACAATATTTTGTAGTACATAAAAGTGGCCAAAATGGTTAAAAAATTTAAATTTTTCTTAGATAAAACTAGTTTATACCTCCAGAAGACTTGCACTGATAAAAAATAAAAAACTAAAATTTCGCTTTTTTGGTACATGCAATATTTTGTAGTACATGTAATAACCAAAATTGTTATAAATTTTGAGTTTTTCTTAAATAAAATCACTTTATGCTTCATAAATGTTTGCATTGATAAAAACAATTTTAAAAATTAAAATTTCGCTTCCAGGGGTGGGAAATTGAAATTTTTTATACATAAAAGTAACCAAAATGGTTAAAAATTTAAAATAAAACTACTTTATACGTCATGAAGAGTCGCATTTATAAAAAAGCAAAAAAAAAATTAAATTTCAATTCCAGGGCCGGGAAATTGAATGTTTTTTTGGTACATGGTTGCAAATTTTAAGATTTTTGTAAATAAGACTTCTTTATAAGTAATGAAAAGTAGCATTGGTAAAAACAGAAGACAAAAATTAAAATTTCGCTCCCAGGGATGGGAAATTGAAATTTTTTTATACATAAAAATAACCAAAAAGCCCACTAACGTCGGTTTTTTACTAATTTTTAATTCAGGAAAAACAAAATTGGTATCAAATATTAAAACAAATCAAAATTTGGATTCCAGGGTTGGATAACTGCAGTATTTTGTAGTACATGAAAGCGACCAAAATGGTTACAAATATTAAGTTTTTCTTAAATAAAACTATTTCATGCCTCATTAAGAGTTGCATTGGTAAAAAAAAATTAAAATTTCGTTTCCAGGGTTGGGAAATTGAAATATTTATTCTGCATAAAAGTAACCAAAAAGGCAATTGACGTTGTTTTTTTTTTTGCTAATTAAAGCTGTTTTATAATTCAGGAAGAACAAAATTGGTATTAAAATCTTAAAAAATCAAAATTTCGACTCTAGGGTTGGACAAATGAAATATTTTTTTTATTCAAGTAAAACTATGTTACACCTCACTAAGAATTGCATTGGTAAAAAATAAAAATACGCTTCCAGAGTTCCAAAACAAAATCAGCCAGAACTCATTTATACATATGAAGGTGCCCACCATGTTGAGCAACGATGACCAACAATGTTTTACATCATGTATTAGGCGAAGCTCGTTCTCTTCCTGCATTCTTACGTATGCTTGTAGTTTTTGATGTTTCTCATTTTACTTTATTAAAAAGGGCACCTTCTTTGTTTGTATGAAAAAATATTTTATAAGCAAATAGCTTTCGTGTATGAGACGAAGCAAATCATTAAAAACACAAAAATATGTTATAATACCACAAAAAATTTAGAATATATATATATATATATATATATATATATATATATATATATATATATATATATATATATATATATATATAGATGTACATCGTTTAATCGACTGAAATTAACTGGTTTAATCGTTTATCGAAAATATCCAATTTAATAATAATAAACCGGGTAGTAATTAATCGGTTAACCTAATGAAAACCCTAGTACATGCTAATACTCAACTACTTGCATCAAAGGGTAGTGTTGTTAGGATTCTAGTATATATGTATATTAGGGTGCGCCTTATATGTATGGGCCAAATTTTTTTTCAAAATTTGGATTGTAACTCCCCCCAGAAATGTTCTCTATACCAAGAAGATACTTTGTGGAAAGTTATAGTAAGATTGCAACAGGAGAAGGCGTGCCGCAACCGCCCACAAGTTGTAATTTTTTTTAAATTCATATAGAAGAACTACAAATGCTGATTTGAGGGTTGGCTTACGGAATATTCCGACAATTTTTAGGTGAATTATAGTAAATTGAATTGTTCTGTGTATAAAAATGTTCTAAAAATTATAATAAGACTGCGGTTTTTAAAGTTTTGAAATTTTTTCATTCACATGCTCAGCCATATATGGATTTTAACAGTTATTATCAAAATAAGAAAAGTTTTTTCGTTTATAAGGTAAGACAAGGGATAAAAAATGCATATATAAATCTGGTAGCTCTAGAACTTTAATAATGAATAGTTGTGTAATCTCGCCACAAATTTTAAACAAAACGGTGAGTCCCCCCATCAAAGTGTTCTTTGATTAAATACATTTTTTCACTTGAGAAATAGTACCGCTGTTAGAAAGTTAAAAAGTAAAATTGTTAATAAACAAATAAAAACCTAAAACCAATAAGTCTGTAAGTTTATAAAATTAAAGAAAAAATAAATAAAATGAACACAAGAGCAAAAGAACAAGTGTACCTTCTCGGCTATGATGAAAGCCAAATAATAGGTGCCAAGCTGCCTTCTAATGCTCAAGTCTTGCGTGTATTGTTTTATAACATGAGAAAGGTAAAGCTAGAACTTCGTGCAAGTGCTTCTCTTGTAGTAAAAGAAGTAGAAGTTTTATGGAAAAAAGCACGAATCCCAATAAGATCTACTGATAAATGTGTTTTAAAAGTAGAAAGTTTATATATAGAATGGAGAAATTTACAGAAAAGCTCGAAACGCCAAACATTAGTACAGGAGAAACGTGAGAAGGATTTTGTTGATAAATTTGACGATTTGTTTGACGTTGCACATTCTATTGCATTGGATATGATCTCTATAGCGGAACATAAGATTTTTTTAATAAATCAAAGAAAAAAAGGAAGACCTGGACCAATGATAGGTAGTGACTGCAAATTGGCAAAAAAAAGAGAAAGCCAAATCGATTCGAGAGAAGAATAAAGAATGTTTTCAAGACAAACATACGGTCGTATTGCAAGGTAAATTTTTAAGTTAAAGTGTTCTTTGTACTAATTTATTTTTAAAAAATGTAGGCGAATATGACAACTTTGAATCACAGTCAAGTGACGAAGAGGCTATTGACAATTACGAAATTGAAAAAGTTCCAGACCCAATGTATGCGATAGGTGCCAGTACTTCAAGAAAAAAAGAGGTCGACAAAATTTTATAACACCAAAGCTCGTTTCTGTTTTAGATAAGTGTAAAGTTAGTGATCGCGATGCCGTTCGAATTCTAATAGCAACTGCTCAAGCTTTGAACCATGACGTAAATGATTTAGTAATAAATGCCACTTCAATCCGCCGATCACGTACTAAGTTTCGTTTTGACGCAGGCAAGAAAATTCGTGAAAGGTTTCAAGAGAAACATATAACAGCAGTAACTGTTCATTGGGATGGTAAAATTTTGCCATCACTAATGGGCAGGGAACGAGTCGATCGTCTTCCTGTAATTATATCTTTTGATGGAACTGAGCAGTTACTCGGGATTCCGGCGATAAGTTCAGGCACGGGAAAACAGCAAGCAGCGGCCGTCTTTGATTTACTTAAACAATGGCAGCTCGATGAAAAAGTTGAAGCTCTGTGCTTCGATACAACCGCAACAAATACAGGAAGAATTCAAGGTGCGTGTGTGCTTTTGGAACAACAAAGATCTTCTGTATTACCCATGTCGTCATCACATATTTGAAATACTTTTGCGAAGCGTATTTGAAGCAAAAATGTTAATATCTTCTGGTCCCACTGTCAAAATATTTCAAAGATTCAGGGATGACTGGAGTAAACTAGATAAAAGTAATTTTAAAGCTGGTGTTTAAGACAAATATGTGGAAAATGTAATCGGGAATACAACGGAATTATGTGAGTTTATTTTAATTACTTTAAGCAAAATGCAACCACGGGAAGATTACAAAGAACTCCTTCAGTTGGCAATAGTTTTCCTAGGAGGCAAGCTTCCAAATTTTACATTTCGAAAGCCCGGAGCGTTCCACCATGCACGTTGGATGTCTATAGCAATATATTGCTTAAAAATGTATTTATTTCGAGACCAAATATTTTCGTCTGAATATGAGGTTAATGCCATTCGAGATGTATGTATTTTCATTATAAAAATATATTTAAAAGTTTGGATAAAAGCGCCGATTGCAACAGAAGCACCCAACCAAGATTTGACATTATTAAAAAGTTTATATCTTTACAATGATGTTGATGAAAATTTAAGTCGTGAGCTAACTAGAAAGTTCTGCAGCCATTTGTGGTACATTTCGCCAGAATTAGTAGCGCTTTCTTTTTTTGATGAACAAATTTCAAACGACTCAAAACGACTTATGGTAGCAGCTTTAAATCAGCCTGATGAAGATGATAAAAAGAAAGTAACAATTCTTCCTCATCAAATAGATCAGTTTATGAACAAAAATATCGAGAATTTTATTTCGCAAAAGACCTTAAATTTTTTCCAAAGGTATTCAATTTCAACAGATTTCTTACAGAAAGATCCTGAAGAATGGCAAAATGATCAGTCGTATAAAATTGGCTTGGCTTTTGTAAGTAAATTGAGGGTTGTTAACGATACTGCAGAAAGGGCTGTGAAGCTTATGGAAGAATTTAATCAAGTTTTATCACATGATGAAGAAGAAAAACAATTTATAATGCAAATTGTAGCTGATTATAGGAAACAATATCCTAATGCAAGCAAATCAGTTTTATTAAGTGAATAAATTGTTTCGAAATTTGCTTAGTAAAAATTAGTTAAAAATATTATTTCATAAAAATAATTTTTTTTTTTAAATATACTTATTCCTTTGAGGAAATGTAATTAGCTAAATAATATTATTTTATTCAAAAATCACAATAAATTAAACACAACAGAGGCTTATTAAAGTTATTTTTTATTATAAAAAAGAATTAATTTCATATAAACTATCAAAATCGATCTGTTTGCAGAAAAAATGGCATAACTTAAAATAACAGTGTTTGAACACTATTCGTTATAGAACTCAGATTCAGAAGGAATAGATTCATTACATAATTTCCAAGAATATTTAAAATTTCTACTCGAACTTATATTTAAATAATTGATGTGGTAATATTGTATTTTGAAATTTATTTTGATAATATTACCATTTTGTGGGCGGATGCGGCACGCCTTCTCCTATTCCAATGTTATTGAAATTTTTTACAACGTATTTTTTGGCTATAGAGAACATTTATAGGGGGAGTTAAGGTTCACTTTTTCACTTTTAAAAATAAGGCGCACCCTAATGTAGATGTATGCTTGACCTCAGTATGCGAATTGAATGTAATCATAAATTTACAGCTATTATTCCGAATTATTCGGTTTCAGTTTTTGACTTCAAATATATTAATTTAATTCATACAGTGTTAAACTGAAATTTTAATGGTAAGATTAATATAAAATATTACTTAGCTAGAAAATTTATTATTAAAATGTATTGCATTTCAGATGGAGAATGATAAAAATTTATTTTTTGTGAGGGAACTAAAAAAGCACCAGATATTATTATCAAAATCTAACTGATAGTGAGTTTCAAAGAATAGCTTTAACAATACCATTTCAAATACCAAAGTTTGAAGAAAAAAGCTTTTAAAAGTACTAAATAAATATTACTAAACAAAGCACATACATACAGCTTAATATATTGAACTCCAGTAAATGTTTGAATAAAAGAAGAATAGTTCAATAAATAGTAACACTAGTTTTTCTTTAATACTGTCTTTTCCTTACATAAAATTTAGTTGATCTAAAATTTTTTGACATCTTCGCATTCCTTTCTCTAACCATGTGCCGATAATCAATAGGGTGGTAGTGAACTGAAATATGTAATATTAATATTATTAATAAATTTCCTATAATACAATGGATGTTTATGGCGTTTACGATATTTTAAGATATTCTTCATATCATGAAATATCAACTAATTTAATCAAATTATTTTAAAACTGGTAATCTGTTCTTTAACTGTTACATTGATATGCTTGCTGTTTTTGTCATTAGAAAAAAATTTTAGCTGAACCAACACTTTGCAATTACAAGAAAATATAAAAAATTTAAAGGAAGAGTGACATGACTTTCATACTTTGACAGATGGTCCAAATGATCGATTTTCGAAGGTTTTTGGCGGTTGTGGCTCGATTTGTTCTTCCATGTCTTAAAATGAATGTATGTATTTTGTTTTCAAATCAATATTTCTTATTCATGTATATTATTTTGTAACTTTTCGCTAAGAAATATATTTTTTTTTGGAAAAAATCGAGTTTCTACCAGATCTCCAAGCTGTGAGTTCCTAGGAAGCTTCCCTGACTCTGAGGATGCCACTATGTCTGCATGTATATTTGTGTTAGTATGTGTACCATTAATAACTTTTGAGCGAAAAAATTTCTACATTTAAGAAACTCCGAAATTATATATTTGATCAATTAGTGCTTTCGATTCTTTTGTAGTACTTAAAAAACTACATCAATCACAGCTAATCACGTGAGAGTAGGTTGCTTCATTCAAAAGATATAGCAGTTTGAAAATTAGAATAATAACATATTAGTAAACTATTTGTAGACTTTTGAAATCGAATGGCTTAAAAGCATTGACCAGCACATTACGATATCTTTGCGGCTAAAATTAACGGGATAGCCTTTAGGGCCAACCACTTTCCAAATTGTTTTTAAATAAATTTGAACATTTTAAGAAAGCGATTTTTCTTTGGGTTTAGTGCTCTGTGAAATTTTAAAGTTGAATGGGCATATATGTTACATATAGTGAGAAAATAATTTAGTACAAATTAATATTAAATTTTTTCTAGACAAAAAATGGATTGAAAGCATGATACTAAATATTTATATATTTTATAAGTACGTAGAAAAAATTGAATTATTATTATTTTACAACTCTTGGATGTTACTCTTAATTAACCAAATTTATAACATTATTCTTCCAGGGCGTCCCAGTCTTAATTCTGGCTAATAAACAAGACTTACCTGGCGCTTGCGAACCAAAAGAATTGGAAAAACTTTTAGCGTTGCATGAACTGCTTACACATAATTCTTTAAATATAAATTCAGTTCTCAAGTCTTGTTCCTCTTCAACTGGCAACATTGTTGCATCTACAAAAGGAATAGAAGATGAACAAGAGGAAGATGGTTACCGTGAAATTTCGGTACAAAAAACATCATCATCGGCGCTCATCTCTTCTTCAGCTTCATCAAATCAACACAATACCCGCGTAAATACTGATGTAAATAATGCTCCCGCGCTTAAAAATCATTCATCTTCGTCCTTACTAGACTCTTACCGTTGCCAACAAAAACCGATACTAAATCAACAACATACATCACAAAAAACGCTTATTACACAAGAACTGCAATCGACGTTGGTAAGCCGCCAATCCTCTCCATCATCATTGGTGTGTACTCCAACATCATCGAATGCACTCAATAATGACAATATATCTAATGATTCGGCAATATTACAAAGTAGGACCAGTAACACCAAATCTAGCCAAAATACTAGCACTATTTTAACTCAATACAAGGGGTGGTATATACAACCAGCATGTGCTATAACAGGCGAAGGTCTTCAAGAGGGCCTTGAAGCTCTGCATGACATGATTCTTAAAAGACGTAAATATCAAAAGATACATAAAAAGAAGCGGTAATATTTATCCAAACCCGATATCTTGTAAAATAAAGGAAGCAAAAAGTGGAACTTTCTATAATTATCAGAATCAAATGCGCCTGAATTTTTTTATGTTTGGATAATTTCCAAAACATCAAGTTAGTAGGTAAAATATCGATTTTTAAATATAAAACGGCACTGATTCTTTTCTTTAAAATTAGTCGGAGTCTTTTTGATTATGAATTCATTTTAATTGATATGAGCAAGCCAGTTTTTATATATTGTATATGTAAAACATATATGTATGCTGTTCTGTTATTAATAACACATGAAATAATTTTATAAAGTTGTTCATATATAGTGGAGCTTTTTAGTTTTTTGAGTAATATTGCGAAGTTACTGGCGGATCATTTCGTAGTCGCCTTGGATTATCTTAAGGTAAAAGGCCGTAAGGTGCTATTGATCCACTGGCCGTAAAGTGGGTATCTTTATTGATAGCCATTCAGTACTTTTATCCCTATTCTACAACTGGACTTAGTTACTCATCTGAGATCCAGCACTCAGAAACTTTCGAAGTATCGAACGGGCGGACGAGCTGGTTGCGCTAGGAACGTCTTCAATATTTAATAGGTAGTCATGCTTTTTATTAATATTATATTCGAGCGTTATATTCGTAAGGCTGACGAAATATGGCGGAATTTAGGTACATGTAGGTTTGCTTAGGAAAAATTTACCTTTGCTATAATGACTGCCGCTCAATGCAATTAACAAGTTGAAAAAGGAGGGACATCTCAATGCTTTTCGTAATACTGACAGGGCACTGGCCGATCGGATGGTATATCCGTAGGATAGGCCTGTGCTGTAATGCCATAGTTGTCATGAAGAAAGCAAGGAAAATACAGTTTTCTAATTCATTGCGAATGTTTAGTTTTCCATCTCTTGGGACGCAAATTTTTAGTTATCAAGGATCGATCTAAGTGCCCTCATTAGATATATCAGTGTGAGAAGTTTGATATAATACCAAGCAGTAGATTCAAATACTTGGATACTGTCCTGAATATGTCGACACTGATAAGTGTTTTGTCAGAAAGTATTCTAAATTCTACTTGAATGCCTACGCAGAGTAGCCACATGAACCAACCAACCACTATTATGAAGGAACTCAATATATATACTTAAGTCCATAACAAAAAGGATTATTGAACACCATAGCACCGTGCTAGTTTCAGAATTGAGTTCTATGAAAGGCATTTATAAACAGAGATTTTATATGTAGTACATTTACATCTGCATGAAATGTAGCAGATTTCGAGTGAAATCTCTACAGAAATTCACAGAGCTGTATTTGTTTATGCATTATGAAAGAAACTCGCCGTTGTACCTGCTAGTAATGTAGATTTTAGCGAGATTTTGCAAAATCTAGTGAGCGAATATATATATATATATATATATATATATATATATATAATGCAAATTCTATATACATATGTACATACTTTGTTTAAAAAAAAATTGAAAATACAATTTATTTAGGCAAGAACTTACAAAACTCATAAAACTGAAAAATATATACGACCCTGTTTTATAATTTGCATCAGTTTGAAATCATGAGAACTTAGAGAACTAGAAATTCTGAACTGTTTTTTTAAAAGTTCGTGCTTAAGCTAAGACGGTCGAAGTCTACTGACAAATGGTGTAAAAACCAATTAAATACTAAATTGCTATGTTGACAAACATTAATTAATCGAATAGATTATTCCGGTTGCAGTTGTATGCTGTTGAGATTGCAATGCAAAAGCAATTCCTTTCGACTCGAGTTAATTACATTTTAGTTCTAAAATTTAAATTCTGCACAATGGCACTTTAACCTTTGGCTTTAAACTTTGTGCTAACTAACTAACTGCTACCTTTCGCTCACGGAAAGTTAGCCACGGTCATCGGTTTTTATACACGTATGGCCATAGATATGTTTAATTCGAGTAACATACATATAATATATCTTATAAAATTTCTACTGCAGTCGTGCCTGACTATCGGCATAATTGACCATATTCAGCTAAAAGCAATGATTTCAGACATCGACAGCACTTCCTAGTTAATACATACACAAGAATATTAAATATAAATTTTGTTCAAAGCAGTCGAGTCATACGTATAAGTATAGTCTACGTAAGCAATAAACACATACCCATGTAAGAAACTTTGGAAAAAAGGACACAAAATATTTTCGAAATTGTAAATTACACATACGGAGATAAACACATAAGCAAAGATATATATATATATATATATATATATATATATATATATATATATATATATATATATATGTACAGTTATGGACAAAATTATTCACAAAAAGAGAAAACATATATAAAAAAAGCAATGTGAGTCCGAGCACAGGGGAGATGTGTAAAGATCTAGTAATTTTTTTAAGTTGGAAGTACTAGCTAGTACATATGTTAGTGAAAATTAGTAGCTACTATTGCACACTAGATGGTGTTTATATGCAGCTGTTAAGTTTCTCTATATTTGGTGTCCGTATGAATGACAATCTCAAAGACGAAGAAGACTTTTAGTTTGACAAGTTTAGTTTCTTGTTTTCCTTATTTCGCTTTGTTTTAGTAAATTTGTTATTAAAAGTGCAAAAAACCTTTTTAAAAGATATAAAAATTGTATATTTTTGTATTCATTTTATTTATTTGTTTTTATTTGCCTACGATAACACATTGACAATTAATGAGAATTAGTAGCTACTATGGCACACTAGATGGTGGTGAGTGTATTTCTATGCAGCTGTTAAGTTTCTTTGTACTTTTTGTTGTCCGTATGATAACACTCATACATGGCTCACACCGATTTGATCTTACTCTAAATATGTGATTGTATTGGAAAAATAGTTTTACCCCCAGCGTGTAGATGTTTACACATCAAAAATATATATTTATAATACGTCTTGCAACTAAAATTATACATATTGGCATGTTGTTCAATGTTGTGCGAGATTGTATAGTATCTGCTTTAGAAAGAAAACACGTGTGTGAATAATTTTCAATCCCTAATCAAATAGTAGCTTTTTAATTACCCTTAAATAGTGCGCTTGGCTATTCGTGTTCCACATATTCACATACGTACGAGTATGTGTATAACTTAGTAATTTAATACACATACTTTGTTATGTAAATGTAACACGGCATAAATAGTGAAGCTGGTTGGTTTGTAATATGTCATCGCAGCATTTTCCCACACTGTACTTGGTTAGCGTTAAATAGAATATATGTTTAATGTACGAATAAAATAAATTTTAATCTGGATAATAATAACTAAGCGAGTAGTAGCATTAGCGGTTACTTCCAGGTTGAGAGTCAATATATATTTGTCAATATTTACAATAAACAAAATATTCAGTGTTTTTATTCATTACATGGCAATCCTGCCATTGCTAAAGAACAGCTACTGAAAAATCCGTTTAATTAAAGTTTGTGCAAAATAAGTGAGTATTGTTGGGGGCTCAGAAAAGTTTAAGAAGCTTTTTTCATCTTGTGTAAAACAAAACAATATAGACATACTGGTAGTCATACATGTATAACAACATTGTATAATAAAGATTGCCAGATTTATTACTTATTACGTATATACACTGTCCAATTACTCCAGCAAAAAATGTATCAGCCGAAGAGATTGAACAAAAATTAAAAGCAGCCGAAGATAGACGTACTTCTTTGGAACAAAAGAAAATTGGGATTGTCTTATAAAAGAGAAAAGAACACCAAATTTATCTAATGCCATCACTATAATACTAAGCGATAAGATAAGCATTAATTCAATTTTGCACTGTTCTAAAAAAAAACTGTTTATATGTACTATACACAATTTGGCGTGATTTCCTTCTGGAAATTATTATTATTGAATTGATTTAATATAAATTAAATTGAATATAATATCAAGAAAAATAGATATTCAAATTATGTAAAGGAAAAAAATCGTTCTAAACTATTTATATATAAAAAATAAAATTTGTTTAATAAAATATAAAAATCAACAATTCTTTTAACATACTCGTATGTGACTTCATTAACAATTACTTATAAAAAATCTCCAGTGATTGGTTAATAGTATTTGAGGGTCTAATTTTGGTTCCCCACCAAAGTTGACCAGTATATGTCTAATGACGGGAATATGATGCATAACATTGCAGCGTCATCTGAAACTCAGGCTTACAATCCAATATTTTTTAACTAACAAGACTCACACTTTAAAAAAACTAAATTTACTAAAACCTTGTGTAGCGTGTATACTTAGTATAAGTAATGCAATTGTAAACTTGTCCTTTTAAATGTAAACATTATCACAGGGAACAAACGAGACAGCTCCATGATCGGGATCGCAGTCGCGTCGCGCTGAGTTCCCATATACTTCTTATATAATTGACCACAGACAACAAGACAAGAGTGTTCCATTAACAAATAATGCTTAAAGCACTTTTCTATGAATGTGATGTATTCACAATCCTAAATATATTAACGTACTTTAATTTCTTCAAAAATACATAAGTTCTCACTGAAATTGAAAACACTGACTCAAAAGTCACCAACGCCAATTGTAATGTTATTAATGTTATTGTAAAGATAGAGTTTTCAATATTGTAATTATTATACTGCTATCTTTGCAAATTCCAGTGACAATTTACCAACTTCACAAAAGGTCACTTAGAATATCACACATGAGAGCAGTATCCCTAGCGGATAACTTAGATAAGGTCTAAATTGCCTTATATTTTGTTTTTAATTTTTCTTCACAAGAAAAAGAAAATATTTTTTCTCTATTGAAAACTTTAAAACGAATTCTTCATATTCTTTTGCCTTTCACTTTCGATTGTAAAATCTATGGGTAAAAACAAGGAAAACTAATGTTTTCACAAATACCCCAACTAGAAATTAGTCCAAATGAACCCTTATTGCAATTGAGCACAATCTATAGGATATGGAAGCATTGTACTCAGAGCAAGATTAATTAGGAAGAGTTCCTAAAATCATGTAAATATCTAAAAGGTCAAACTGATTATGGAATCAGCTACTTTTTCAAATATAAACGAGGTAAAAACTAAATTCATTAGCAGTTGTACCGGCACTTACATACAACCTAATTCTTTGTAATAACAATAATCACTATCCTCAAAATAATGGCGACCGTTACAGAAATAATATACCCAATAAGATAATCAAAACAAACATTAACCAAAACAGAAACTCTAACACGTCATATAGGAATTATAATAATAGAAATTCAACCAATGGGAGCAGATAATATGGTAATTCCAACTATTACCAAAACAACAAGAACGCCAATTATGATAATTATCACGAGGAGCAGATATTTCGGTTATAAAACACAACCAGTTGACACAGGAAAAAGAACTAAAATAAATGGTATGGGACAAGGATTAATAACCACATTGGGAAAAGTATAATCTGATATGAAAATTGGAGTTTTATTAATAGCTCTTGAATTTCATGTCGTAACAGACGACTTCTCCATCCAAGTACACGGAATTATAGGTATGGATTTTATAAGAAGGTATCGATGTATTCTAGATTATCAAAATGATTAAGATTTTAGAAACAGTTAATACTTATGTCATATGACATATCTGTTCCATTTATGTGTGCTCCACAAATTTATTTAATAACTATTCCCGCTAGATCTGAAATGATCAGAAAAGTTAAATTTGAATCCATAGAAGATGATTAAGGATTTCAAATAGTACACCTTTAAACGTTGAATGTTTGTAAGACACTGATACTTTATTAAAATATTTCTGCCTAAGTGCTAACAATGAAAATCTTAGAACAAATACAATACTCAGGCGTATGTTTCTTACATGAAATACGTGAAAGTGATATTAAGGCCTACTTTAAATGCCATGTGTAAGATGTAGGTAGCCTAAGTAAATATAAACCAATAAAATTTGTCTAGCTTAAAACAATAAAATGTGTCTGGCTTAAGTAAATAAAACAATTAAACATATCTTAAAGTAATATTAAATATGTCTAGCCTTAAACAATAAAATGTGCAAAAATATATCTATGTTTAAACATTCTGCCGGTCGTTAAAAGACATAGGAGGAGAAAAATCCAACTTAACTACTCTATTTTGATTATTACAACATTTTAACTTAATGAAGAATATACCAATTCCAACCAAGATTACCATAATTACGATTAAAGATGCGTGTCCAGAAACTTCTTGAAAATTCAGATCTTTTAAATTAACATGTTTAGTTCTTATCGACTCGATATCCTGCTGTACTTGTTGTATATACATAGAGTTGTTTACTATTACTTCGTCAAAAGGCCTTACCAATTTGGTTTTTATATTTTCAACATCTAACTCCCATGATGAAGCCTTTATAGCAGTCATCCTTTCAGTTGAAAAATGTTTCGAAGAGGATAACACAATTCCTTCACAAGTTGCTGTACATCCATACGGGAGGTGATAATTCCTTTTAATGGAAGGGTAATCCAACTGCGCTCACCCACCCCACAATCAACAGTAAGAATCCTTTTGTCAAATAAAGAAAAGATCTATTGATTTTCTGCAGACAGTTTCTTCCAAACACCTTTTTTGGTTGCTGCCCCAAGAGAGCATTCGGCATGGCGAGATTGTTTTAATGCCGACACTTCACATGATCTTCCAATAGCTGTATCTTCCAATAGCTGTATTCACGGTATATTGCCTTTACAATTAAACTCCCCTTGAAGACTTTTACCGCATTTGTTTAGTTGTGACTGCGACATCAGATAATACATGTTTGATGCGAAGTTGTATACAATAAAGTCATCTTCTACTATAGTAATAGCGGTGTTTAATCCTACATCAATAGGAAGTTTAATAATTTGATACACCTCTGAGCTGTGCATTTGCATAAGGGAAATTTCTATTTGGACAACAAGTTTATCATCAATTATCGTTCCCTTAGCTGTCATTTGGTGGTAGATTTCTTTTAGCTCCGATCCACTTGCTTTGCCCAGAAGAGCCAAACTATTTGGAAGAACTCTTTCAATCTCCAGTAACTCTTTTTCTAGCTGCAGAGGAGTTAGTAAATTATTATTAATGTGACCATGGTTGACATCGATTAATAGATTTATAATTGATGTTTGCATATCATTGCATTCGTTAATAATTAAATTTAGCTGCGCTGTTATGACTGTGTAAAATAACGTTAGGTTAGGTTGAAAAGAGGGCCGTAAGCATCCCAATCCGTCCTGAATTACACTTAAGCCTCATAGGCCTGTTGTGCACTCTATAATAAGGAGTTCCCATTCTACTGTAGGGAGCCTCCACCGATACCATGGAAACCTCTGAGTTTGATTACGTCAAGAACCTAGTTTCTTCAATGTACTTCCTTAAGTTTTTCCAATTATAGCCCCTAAGAAATTCCATCTCCTGTATAATCTGATTAAATGTTTCTCTTCTGACTTGGACAGTAGCACAAGTAGTGCTCCAGTATCTCGTCCTCTTCCTGGCAGGCCCTGCTTGTTATATCGCCAACGATACCCATTCGTGCCAGGTGAGTCCTTAACTCTGTACGTCCCGTTATTAAATGAACCAACTTCCATAGTGCTGACCTACTTTGTCCTACTACCATCTGGGTAACCCCATAGTCACCAATTCTAGTCACCCTAAATACGGTAGAGTACTGCCAATCTCTTGTATGCAATTCTATAGCCCATCGCTTTAGTTCGTTCTTAAAAACCTGAAATGGCTTCGGACTATCTAGTGTTATGTTCACCATTAATGCTCCCATCTTTGCTAGCCTATCTGCCTCAACATATCCAGGTATCCCCTGATGTCCTGGGATCCATATTATCTCTATGCCCCCACAGTGCGTGGATGAGTTAATCTCATCCTTGCACTGTAGTACACACCGAGATTGAACCACATGATTCCTCAGGGCCGGGATGACCTTCCTACTATCCGTGAATATACGAACCGGTAGTCTGTTATCGATTTCCTTCAACCATTTTATCCCTTCCGCAATAGCCACGATCTCACTCTGAAATACCGTGCTATGATCCGGCAGGCGGAAGTATTTGGGAAAGTTACGACCCAAGTCACATAAATCTCCACCCGATCGGTCACCAATCCTCGACACGTCCGTTTATAGGTTAGTTATGGGGTTCATTGTACCTGCACCCTCCCACTCCATACCTTCCGATATTATGGTGGTGCAGTGTGATTGTACATATCTAATAGGGATCCTATCGCACGCAACCGTGCGAGCGTTGTTCCCGGGTAAGATGTGTACTATACTCTGGTGTTTGGTTGTGTGTTCCTTTGTCAGCCACTAACCCATCACTATCAGTCTCGTTGCAGCCAGAGCTGCTTCGTATTTAACCTGTATATCAATAGGCAGTATTGATAGAATATTTTCCATCGCCGTAGTTGATGTGGTTCTCATCGTGCCACAGATGCCGATACGGCACTGTCTTTGTATCCTTTGAAGATGTTTGATATTAACCTTCCTCTCTAAGGACGTCCACCATACTAACGAGGCGTACGTCAAAATTGGTCTTACCACACTCGTATGGAGCCAGTGTGCCATCTTTGGGTTCATTCGCCATTTGGACCCGATTGCCCTTCTGCAATAGGTTCACACTCTTTTGTTCTTGATCACCCTACCTTCTATATGGTCCTTCCAGGATAACCTCCAGTCGAGTATCACTCCTAGATATTTGACCTTTTTATTAATCTGTATCGTCCTATCTCGAAAAACCGGTGATTCCAAATGTGCAATCTTCCGTTTCCTTGTAAACATACAAATTTCTGTCTTCTCTGGCTTGACATTGAGACCCCTTTGTGTAGCAAAGTTATAAGCTAAATTCAGTGCCTCTATTGCCCTTTCGCAAAGAACTCTAGGATTGTTTCCCCTTATCATTATCGCTACATCGTCTGCATAGCAGACGGCAGCAAATGTGGGATAATGTCTTCAGTAAGGTATTTATAGTCACCACCCACAGCAAGGGAGACAGTATTCCCCCCTGTGGCGTTCCGCAACACACATTCCACCCTACCCCTTGTGCTGTTAACCTCGCAACTTATCTTCCTTTTCCTTAGCATATGACTGATCCGTGCAGTCAAAGTTACCCATCGAGTCAATAATGCTCGAGGTCGATATATTATTGAAAGCCCCCTCCATATCGATGAATACAGCCATGGTGTACATACCTAAATCGAAGGTTCTCTCTATATGATATACAACCTCTTGTAGGGCCGTCTCAACAGACCTGCCCCTAATATAAGCGTGTTTTTTAAATTTTAGTATATCGTGCGGTATCCTTTCCTTCAACATTGTATCCACAATTCGTTCCAATGTCTTCAGTAAGAGTGAAGTTAGGCCAATCGGTCTGTAAGCCCTAGGATCCGCATAGCTTGCCCTGCCCGTTTGTGGAATGAAGACAACTCTAGCCTCCGTCCATGCCAGGGGAGTATATGCATTTGTAAGACAGATTGTGAAGATATTAGCCAACCTATCCTCTATCAGGTCCATACTTCTCTGAAGAAGAGCCGGGAAAATGCCATCAGGCCCTGCTGCTTTATAGGGCGAAAAGCTCTTCACCGCTCTACATACCATTTGAGTATCTATTATTATCCTTGAATTGTCCATGTTCCTCGGGGTTGTACCGCTTCCGGACGGCTCTTCTGCAACGTGCGGAAGTGTGCCTCCATAAGAAATCCTAATAACTCCTCCATCGTCTCTGCCCTCCTGCCCTCCGAGTCAGCAAGGGTCTCAGGTTGAGTGTGGGTTTTCAACAGAAGTTTATTTATTTTGGAAGCTTCACTAACGCTGTCTACCTGTTCGCAGAAAAGCTTCCCTTCGCGTTTGGCATCCCTTATTGTTTTATTGTAGACGGTAAGTTTACCTTTATATGCTTCCCATTGTATATCGAGTCCCTTCCTACGGGCCCTATTAAAGAGCCTTCTGGTTTCTCTCCTGAGATTAATAAGTTGACCCGTCATCCAGGGTTTTTCCTTTTGGTTTCGCCTATTTCTGAGTGGACAACTGTCCTCAAAGGATTCTCTAATATCAGTACTTAGTCTATCTATCTCTGAATCTATGCGCCCTACAGTATCTACTGGTGGTGAATAGTTCTCGAGTTTGTTTTGTAAACTAGACCTAAATCTTGACCAGTCCGTCTTGGGCCTATTCCTAAATGCTATGGGGTTATGATCTGAATAGTCTAAAGTCATGAAAATATAGCGATGATGACGTGGCAATTGCTTATTTCATCAATTAAATTTTCTGAGCATATAGTGATGTCAATAACCTCTTCCCTAATTATGTTAATAAAAGTTGGTTTATTCCCAGTATTTTCTTTGAAGAGGTTATTTGCCATTAAATAATCAAATAACGCATCACCTCTATTGTTGCAATTAGTGCTACCCCAAGAGAGATGATGTGAGTTGGCGTCACAGCCTATTAAGAAATTCCTACCTTTACTCCTGGCGGAAGATATGACGCACCTCAACGCCGACGTTGGTGGAAGTGTCGTGGTATCCGAGGGCTGATACACCGAACCCCTCGACTGCCATATACTAAAGTTGTAGCGTCTGATGTTGATAATTCTGGGGAAAAAATACAGTTTAGTCGCTTATGACATAGTATGCACGTCCTGGGTCAAGCCCCGGTCTTTGCATACAAAAGTTGATAATTACAGTCCTTCAAGCCAGAAACCTTTTTCTTAATTGTCCATGGTTCTTGTATGAACACAACGTTTATGTTACCTTTAGTAATTTGCTCCATCAGGGCTGGAGCCGCCGACTTACTCCGATGGAGCAGCATCTTTATGAGACGGCTTGTGAGGGGGCCTCTTGAGATACACTAATCTCCGATTCCCCTTTTTCTTTAGGCTCCGCCTTATCCTTTTTAGCTTCCTCAGTCGGGCCTACTGACCAGCCAATGGGAGTCTTCCCGACTTTGAAATATGTGGCCGAGGTGGCAAAGAAGGCCTTCCCTTTTCGTTCCTCCAGGTAAGCCATGGACGCTTTGTCCAGACCCACCACGATCAAGGTGCCCTCCGGAAGATTTCCCACTTGTTCGCATCGAGGCCTTTGTTCTGCTTGGTAATAATATTTGTTATGGCCTTGGTCTTCAGACTTCCACCCCATCCTTTTATATAAAAGGAAGCCTGGCTGGGATTTCCGTCTTCTTCACAAGCGACAGTCTTCCACCTTCCCATGCTGCCTTAATGCTGTTTATTTTGTTTCGTAATATCTCCACACAGGAGTCAGACTGCAGTTGCAGAAACATTACGTCCCGAACAAACTTGCTGCTTTCAATGTGAATTTGTGGAGCATCCTCATCAGCTGACAATATGTACTCCACAGTACTTGCATTTATGGCACTTTACACCTCCTTGTGGTAGTGCACTGGGATTTTGCCTGATGGGCTGCTGGAATCTATGACAGCATAGCTCAGGTCTACTGCCAGTTTCCTGCACGCCACTTTGGCATACGTGGGCAGCTCCTTAGCCCTCCTTTCGTCCGGTTTTCTCTTCAGTGATTTAGAAGCTTTAGGAGCTCCTCCAACCACTGAAGATTTCTCTGACTCCATCGCCTGTTTGGAGGTACTAGCGCACGGTGTGGTCCCTACTCCCTTTGAGCCCTCCGAAGAGTTCTCTTTAGGAAGTTTGGACCCATCGCGCGAATAATGTGTTGATTAAAAACACCCGTTTTTACACTTTTAAGTGCGTTTTATTTGATTTGAATCTTAAGACTAAAACTATAATAATTTTTTAATTCTAACTTAATGTGAGCAACGACAGTTTTTTATACTGACGTTGCTGTCTGGCAAAACGTGGGAACGGAAATAAAATGTAACTTAAGCTTGTATGTACGTTTTCCTACAGTTTGCCAGCCGGTATAATTGGTGAGGTGGTTTGTATGTAACTCCTCCACCCCTTGTTTGAAATCCTCCTGGATTTCTTATACATGTATATATTTTTATATTTGTTTGTGTTTTTTGTTTTTCTGGAAGAAATTCTTATATCTTAGTATATATATGATGGTATTTTATATATAAGTATATTTTTTCTTTTATTATGAAAATTTATAAGATTAAATATAACTGACCGTTGTAACTTGGAGTTCATTTACAAAAAAAAATTATTAATTATTCGGTCTATACTTATTTATGATATTCTCAATGTCAGAAGGACTCTGAGATATCGTTACGACTTGGGTTTTATTTACACCCGTCTTTTTCTTCTTTATTATAAAATAGATTAATACAAGTGCAATAGTTACAGCAATTATCAATGTTACGTTCAGTCCATATGAGATTTTACTATGAACTTTCAATTCTTTAATTTCTTCTACATTTTTTACATGTTGCAAAGTAATATTTTGAAATTCAAAATTAGGGTTTGTTACATTAATAATTGATGTTGGTGGAAAAAAGAATTTTTCATGTATTATATGTTGTTTGTTTTCAAAAATTTTATCATCGATTGTAATGCTACAATTGTTTATATTTATTAAATAATTTCCTGATAAGCTTAAGTTTCTATTGTCACAAGTTTGCTTAATTTTAATTTTTCTAGCATTTTTCAACAAAATAGTTGCTTCATCCCACTCTATTGTTTCTGTTTTATTATTAAATATGTACTTACAGTTATTTCTAATTGAATTAACGACTAGTAACGGCTAAAAGTAACGCCCTCTGCATGTGAAACAGGAGACTGTCACCACAGCACAGCTGTAATCACCGCACAGCTGTGATCACAACACAGCTGCGATCACAATACCCACCACTAGTGTTATACCACACTGTGTGAATGTGTGTATGCCCACGATTGAGGGTATAAAAGACAGCACAAAATGTACAAGCAGGCAGTCTGCTGGCAGTTCGCTTAGCGGTAAGAACTACTTTGGTTGCGCGAGTTATAGCCTACCAAACTGTTTATTATCTTCTAAACGGACTTTCCAAAACAATTCAAGGAGCTTGTTCTTGCATTGTTTCCAGACTCCTCCACTGGTGCACTTCCTCCACCGCCAGTCCTACACGAAGAGAGCATTAGGCCTGTACGGGAGTTTGTTCCTACAGGTGCTTCTGCCAGCTTAGCCGCATCCTACACCGGCTCTCACCGTTCTGCCGCTGTCAGTGCCGCCTGCATCATCACAGGCCTGTACGGGAGTTTGTTCCTACAGGTGCTGCCGCCAGCCTAGCCGCATCCTATACCGGCTCTCACCGTTCTGCCGCTGTCAGTGCCGCCTGCATCATCACAGGCCTGTACGGGAGTTTGTTCCTACAGGTGCTTCTGCCAGCCTAGCCGCATCCTACACCGGGTCATCACCGACCACCTCGCGTTACATTGGCGCCCGAGCAGGGACTATTTTGTCCAAAAGAAAGACGTGAAGTCTATATAAAAGAATTTTTTTTTTAAATCAAAATCAAGCGATGCTGAAAACTACCTGGGTCTACTCCCTTAAAAAGGAAGAACTGATAACCTACTTATTGGAATTCAATCAAACCGCGACGGGAACGGTAGAGGAGCTGCGGAAAAGGTTTGCGAAATTTTTAACAACAGAACATGAGGCCGAAACGCTGGACAGACTACTAACTCTTCAAGCCCAACACGAAAAGATTCTGCTAAAATCGCCTAGTGCTGGTTTATCCGGGCTCACCGTGGATAGTGAGCCAACCAAAACCCCACTGATGGCCGAGAGTACCAACCAGCAGTCATCCCACATGAGTAGCGAGAATCGAGTGCTAATAATCGATCTAGTACGGAAATGGGGTGTTAAGTACGATGGTGGTAAGGACCCTCTAGGGTTCATCGAGCGTGTGGAAGAACTGGCAGGGATGTACCAAATAGCACTGAACGATGTCCTGACGGTCCTGACAGAGTTTTTCCGAGACAAAGCGCTTAGTTGGTTGCGTAACAACCATAAACAATGGCAAAGGTGGCCAGCATTCAAAAAGGATTTTTGCAACTTCTTTCTACCCCCGCGATACTTCGAGAAATTAGAGGACGACATCCGGAAGCGTAACCAACGGCCGCGCGAACCATTCAAGGAATACGTACTGAGCTTGCAAGATCTGATGAGACACACCGAGCTGGATACCGCACAAAAGGTAGAAAGGATATACAGGAATGCATTACCAGAGTATCAGTGGTACATTCGCAGGCGAGACTTCGAGTCACTAGAGGAGCTTATCCAATTAGCAGCCGACTTGGAGACAATACCAACCAATTCCCACCCAACACGAGGAGAGCACCATCGTATGGTATCCACAGGGCTCGCAATGCCAGTGGGCGCTCGTCGAAACAAACCCGGTGCAAACGCCAACCGGACGTATCTAGCTTGGGGACACGACAAGCTAAAAGCCAGAGTATTGATCGAAGGCAAACCGGTCACCGCTATCGTGGACACCGGTGCTACCCGAAGTTTCATCACGCCAAAACTCGTGGAAAAGCTAACCGCGCCGCCTCCGTATCGGTCCGTCGAGGTCGATGTTGCTCTCGCCAACGGCTCGAAGATCATTATCACGCAGGCCGTGAACTACCGCCTCCATTTAGGCAAAAGGACCGCGGAGCACGAATTTCTCGTCCTGACGTCAGCAACGGAAGACGTCATTCTGGGGATCGATTTCCTGAGAAGTTTTAACACCACCATCACCTGTGCAGGAGTAGCCGCCCATTCTGGAAGAGAAAACGACAGCAAGGGAAGCCGAGTGGAGCAAGTGAACCAGGTAAGCAAGAAGCCGCGAAAATCAAAATGTCATATTTTTACCGTGCGAACTTCGCAAGAAGGGCTCGAACAAAGGAGGATAGGTCGATTTTTAGCCACCGAACTACCGAAGTTTGAAGCCATCACAGCGCTGTCCACGGCTGCCTCGCATAAAATTGTAATGAAGGACGACCGCCCCATAAAGCTAAGGTACGGCCAACGGAACCCAGCCATGCAAGCTATTATTGTTGGAGAAGTAAATAAGCTGCTAGAGCGTGGATGCATCGAGCCATCACACAGTCCTTATAGCTTCCCTATTACACTGGTTAAGAAGAAGAATGGAGAATGGAGAACCTGCATGGATTTCAGGCAACTAAACGCCAGATCGGTCCCAGACGCTTACCCGCTACCACGAATAGACGCGATCCTTAATCGTCTGCGGGATGCCAAATTTATTAGCAGTCTAGACCTCAAGGATGGTTACTGGCAAATCCCCATGGCGGAAGAAAGTAAGAAATATACCGCCTTCGCAGTCAGTGGGAGAGGATTATACCAATGGCGAGTCATGCCGTTCGGCCTGCACTCAGCCCCGGCCACGTTCCAACGTGCCCTAGACCGGGTTATCGGGCCGGAGATGGAGCCCCATGCGTTCGCATACCTTGACGACATCATTGTCATTGGCAAGACCCTGGATGAACACATCAGAAATCTCAAAGAAGTATTCCGAAGGCTGCGAGCGGCCAACTTGCGTATCAATGTCGACAAATGCGAATTTTTCTAGCAGGAAACGAAGTACCTGGGTCATGTGGTGACACCGGAGGGCATCAAGACGGATCCGGATAAAGTGGCAGCCATGGCACAGATGCGGCCACCCACGAATGTCAAGGAGACACGGCAATTCCTGGGTGTCACTTCCTGGTATCGACGGTTTGTCCCGAACTTCACCGAAATCGCGCAACCACTAACCCAGCTATTAAAAAAGGGCCATCACTGGAAGTGGGGGACGGAACAGCAGCACGCTTTCGAAACACTCAAGGAACAACTCACCCATGCACCCGTGTTAGCCTGCCCCGACTTTACGCAAGAATTTGTGCTGCAAACGGATGCCAGTGCCTTTGGACTCGGTGCCGTGTTGACACAGGAGGTAAACGGCGCTGAACACGTTATTGCATACGCCAGTCGCCGCCTGACAGGAGCCGAGAAGAACTATTCAGCCACCGAAAAGGAGTGTCTCGCTATTGTCTGGGGTATCCGAAAACTACGACACTATCTGGAGGGCTATGAGTTCCGGGTCATCACCGACCACCTCGCGTTGAAGTGGTTAAATTCCATCGAAAATCCCACGGGAAGACTGGCGCGATGGGCCCTTGAATTACAACAATATAAGTTCTCCGTACACTATAGAAAGGGCAAACAAAACGTGGTGGCGGATGCCCTTTCACGGCAACCCAGAGAAGACCTGACCTATTTGAGTGCGCACACTTCAGTCGGGTGTAAGTGGCTGGAAGGGAAGATAGCCGCAGTTCGCCAGCACCCGGAGAAGTGGCCGGACTATTCCATCATTAACCAGCAACTCTACCGCAACCTGGGACGAGAAATCAATGAGGAAGACAGTACACCGTGGAAGCTCTGTGTAGCCACTCCCCTAAGGCTACAGGTATTACGGGAGGCACACGACAATATCGCCGGAGGGCATCTAGGAGTCCGTAAGACCTTACACAAGATTAATAGCCGATACTATTGGCCAGGTATGACGCGAGACGTTGGGCGATATGTTCGCGGCTGCGAATTATGCCAAAAACATAAGGTGTCACAACAAAAACCGGCCGGCGAGATGCTCACCAAGATCCCCGAAGAGCCTTGGGCGCGCGTGTGTGCTGACTTTGTAGGACCACTACCTCGAAGCAAGCGTGGCCATACCGTGCTGCTAGTGCTGTTCGACAACTTTTCGAAGTGGTGTGAGCTGGTCCCGTTACGAAGAGCTACGGCTGATGGAGCGGTCCGGGCACTACGAGAAAGAATTATCGGTCGCTATGGCGTCCCAAAGGTAGTTCTCACCGATAATGGCACCCAGTTCACATCACACGTGTTTCGAAACTATCTCAAGGAACAGGGAGTGAAGCAGCAGTTTACCGCGCCATATACTCCGCAAGAGAACCCAACGGAAAGGGCAAATCGCACCATCAAGACCATCATGGCTCAGTTTTCCGAGAAAAACCACACAACCTGGGACGAATTGCTCCCCGAAATGATGCTAGCCATCAACACTAGTAAGTCGGAGTCGACGGGATATACACCGGCCTACCTGACTCAGGGAAGAGAACCCCGACTGCCAAAAGCGCTTTACGACAGAGTAACAACCGGTACGGGTGCCAGACAGCTGACGCCAGAGAAGAGATCCCAAGAACTGCAGGAGGTCTTTAAGATCGTCCACAAGAACTTACAGCGGGCCGCACGACAGCAAACCCACTATTACAACTTACGCCGACGCCAGTGGCAGCCGAAAATCGATGACCAGGTGTGGGTTAGGCAACACCCGTTATCAAAGGCGGTGGACAGTTTCGCCGCCAAGCTCGCCCCAAAATACGGAGGCCCATATGTCGTCAGGAGATTTGTGTCCCCCGTCATAGTAGAAATCAGTAGAATAGATAATCGCGACATACGGACCGCGCATATTAGCGAACTCAAACCATATTATCTACCAACCAACTAACCGCGCATTTCATTCTTTCTTTGGTCCCCTAGATAATCACCCACCATACATTCGCCGTCTCCAAAGCGCTTCCACACCCCGCCACTGCCTGTCGACTCGCGCGAGATATCCATGGCTCAAGCCCCAGAAGGCCTGCGCCACGAAATTGATAAGAGGTTTGCTTCGACCCCGGCGCAACGACGCGTTAGCACAATAATTGAGGTGCAGGGTCAGAAGAACCGAGTCAGCGTGCTGCGAAATGGACCGATCCGGATTCAGTGGCTGCGCCCACCGAACAACCGTTGAGGAGAGGGGATAGTGTAACGGGGGAAAGTTGTATGCGCGTTTCCCCCCCCACATTTATAACTTGAATTAGATTTATATTAAATTTATGTAACTTCAATTATATTTTTATGTTCCTATTTTCTTTATCTGAACGAAGTTACAGTGAATTACTTTTTATACCGTATTTTTACTTTGAATGAGTCATTTTGTTACTTATGTTATATTGAATACCATTCTGTTTTATTATTATTCCCTTAAGAAAACCAGATGTTTACTTTATTGTTTTACATAGTAAGTTACAAATTATGAATTGAATTAACGACTAGTAACGGCTAAAAGTAACGCCCTCTGCATGTGAAACAGGAGACTGTCACCACAGCACAGCTGTAATCACCGCACAGCTGTGATCACAACACAGCTGCGATCACATCACAATACCCACCACTAGTGTTATACCACACTGTGTGAATGTGTGTATGCCCACGATTGAGGGTATAAAAGACAGCACAAAATGTACAAGCAGGCAGTCTGCTGGCAGTTCGCTTAGCGGTAAGAACTACTTTGGTTGCGCGAGTTATAGCCTACCAAACTGTTTATGATCTTCTAAACGGACTTTCCAAAACAATTCAAGGAGCTTGTTCTTGCATTGTTTCCAGACTCCTCCACTGGTGCACTTCCTCCACCGCCAGTCCTACACGAAGAGAGCATTAGGCCTGTACGGGAGTTTGTTCCTACAGGTGCTTCTGCCAGCTTAGCCGCATCCTACACCGGCTCTCACCGTTCTGCCGCTGTCAGTGCCGCCTGCATCATCACAGGCCTGTACGGGAGTTTGTTCCTACAGGTGCTGCCGCCAGCCTAGCCGCATCCTATACCGGCTCTCACCGTTCTGCCGCTGTCAGTGCCGCCTGCATCATCACAGGCCTGTACGGGAGTTTGTTCCTACAGGTGCTTCTGCCAGCCTAGCCGCATCCTACACCGGCCCTCACCGTTCTGCCGCTATCAGTGCCGCCTGCATAATCACAGGCCTGTACGGGAGTTTGTTCCTACGGCTGATACTACCAATTGTCTGGATCGCCCCTAGAGTGCGTGATACACCTGTACGGGAGTTTGTTCCTACAGGCGTCTATCACCTCCAAGAGGCGACTTACACCAGGCGACGTCTATCAGCTACATCAGGCGACTTCTATCACCTACATCAGGCGACGTCTAACAGCTACATCAGGCGACTTCTATCACCTACATCAGGCGACTTCTATCACCTACATCAGGCGACTTCTATCACCTACATCAGGCGACTTCTATCACATCCATCAGGCGACTTCTATCACCTACATCAGGCGACTTCTATCACCTACATCAGGTGACTTATCACCTGCACCAGGCGACTTCTACCGTCCTCAGTACCAGTGCCAGCCAGCCGGCCGAGCCTCCACGGATCGCCCAACGAGCGACCGTCACCAACCAAGTTGGCCACAACAGTCGGCGTTACTTCGAGCCGTTCCCCCCTCTCTAAAATAATAAGCAATAAAGATTATAACGTGAAGGAAAAAGAGTGTATCTTATTTTTCACTAAGCAAACCCACGACCCTGGAACCCGCTGAGTCTATCCCAGCAACCAGCGGGAAAACGTGTCGTTACAAATGGTTGCTTTTTTGGAGATGTTTAACGATTACATTTTTCTTATAGTGTAAAATAACGTTATTTATTTCAACAATATTTTCGTTAACTTCATCAATTTCCATAAAATTTGTGTTTGGTACAGCGGTAAGTAATCTCAATTGTGTAGTAATGAATTTATCAGGGATGTGTATAGCTATTATTAGAGAATTGTCCTTGAACGTCATCACTCCGATTTTAAGGAGTTTTAACTTATAAAAATCAATGTTGAAGTTTTCTATTTCTGTTTTAGTAAATATGCTAGGATGAATAAAACTGTTTTTGGCGGATGCGATATTATCCTGTATTTTCTCTATATTGTCTTCAAGCATATTTAATTTAGACAACTGGTCTAAGTAAAGGTAACGTCTCATTATTTCGTTATTACTTTTTCTGATTTGTTCAAAAGCAGATTTTATACTATTTCTATCCTGATCTATAGAGTTTTTTAAGCTAGTAAGTGATTTATTAAACGAATCATTGATAATAATTTGATTGTTTACTGTCCTAATGTTATTCCTATTATTTTCTTCAACTGTGGAGATATGATCCATAATTTCTGTCCTATCGTCATCGTCCATTGTTCCGTATAGCCATTTTTGTGCTGTGCCGATGATATTTATTAAACCTCTCTTTTCCCTTTGTTGTTTTGGTTTTATTGTTAAAATTTTTTCATGTATACTCTGTATCTTTTGCAAAAGGATTTCCCTATTACTTATATCTACAGTTTTAATATTTTCTTCTAAGACGTTAAGAATTTCCACTATTTCTAAAATATTTACGATGTGTACTACTGTGTTAGTAGTATTAACTATTTCCACTTCACCCATCTTTATATCAATATAGCCATTGTTCTCCGGTAGCTGGCTGATTTGTAAAAATCCCTCAGTCCGAACCACCAGTAGAAGGAATACCATGGCGGTTACCAGGGTCTGAAAATTTAAGAGGTCTTTTAATGTTGGTTTCGTGAACATTTCTTAAGAGATGTTTCCTATATTTCGGCTGTTCTTTGTGTCGTAAAGCCCTGTAATTTTTTATATAACCTTTCTCTCTATTCTCCTCATAATTTTCCCTATTTAGATTTCTTTTTTCATTCAATATGTCCTTATACTTCTCCATTCTTTCTTTTATTATTTCAAAATTTATTTTGTTATTAACCACATCAAAAGGGGTACATTTTATCGTACTGTGGTAGCTATTGTTATAAAAATTTATAGCTTTTATTATTTGTGTTTCTATTGGTAATTGTTCTTCGAGGTTTAATGCTCTTATTTTCTCAGTTATGGTATTATTTAATCTTTCTACGTCGGAATTCCCGGTATGATTATTAGGTTTTGTTATATGAAAGTCAATTCCTTCTGCATCTAAAAAATTTTTAACATTGTTGGAATTAAATTCGTTGTCAAATATGAATTTTTTCGTTTTACCTTTTATTGCCAAAAATTCTCTAAGTTTTTGTACTATAGTTGTACTATTTCTATCTGGCATGTGAAAACAGACAGCATGCTTTGAAAATTTATCAATGAAAATCATAAACGACTGCTTGCTATTCACATATGTATCTACATGTACTATTTCATTTACAGATGCAGGTGTTTCGGTTCTTTGGAACTTCTTTTTGATTGGATTTCTGTCATACTTTGCTGATGAACAAATGTGACAATTATTTATTACCTTATGTATTGCCAATTTTAAATTTGGATTATAAATTTTGTGCTTGATATTTTCATAAGTAGCCAATATTCCTGAATGTCCGCTTTCATATTTATGGAAGAGAGCTATATTTTTATTCAATTCATTCTCGTCCTCTATGTCTCTAGCAAAGTAAGAACATTTGACTATTTTGTATGTGTTTCTATCAGGGAATTCTCTTATCAAACATGATTGTACTTTATAGTACTCATGGTCGCTTAATTCAGAATATACTCCGATTTTTCCTTTGGGAATTTCTCTCCTCAAAATATTGGACACATTTTCCTGTTCAATGTCATTTCTATCTATAAAAATTCGCTTGTTGCCTAAAACTCTTTTAATATTAGTCTCTTTTTCAGCGACAACAATGATTTGAACTTTAAAGCGATTGACGACAGTATCCAAAATCCCTATACCATCATCGAAGTCTTCTTCCTGTGAGTGCCTCGTTTGCACTTCCAAAGATTCTGTTTCATTATTTGTTTCTCCACTATGTATAAAATCTTCTCGAATTGGCTTTAATGTATTTATTTCATTTGTATCGACATCAATTCTACTTAGGAAGTCGGCAATGTAATTGCACTTTCCTTTAATATACTCTATTTTAAATTGATATTCTCCTAAATCGATAAGATATCTTTGCAACCTCGGGCTTATATCTCTCCCAGAATATTTGCTCATGAGCCACTTTAAGGGCTGGTGGTCACTTTCTAAATCAAACTCTTTCCCATAGATATAAGGCCTAAAATATTTTACACCCCATACTATTGCTAACAATTCTTTCTCAATTGTTGCATAGTTGGTTTCGTGTCTATTTAACGTTCGCGATGCATATGCTACTGGGTGACCATCTTGTGTTAAGACAGCTCCAATTGCGTTGTTACTTGCATCTGTAACAATTTTGAAACGTTTATTGAAATTTGGGTATCTTAATATGGGTGAATTTGTAATAAGTTCTTTGAGTTTTTCAAAGGCTGTAATATAGCTGGGATCATTTGTTTCTATTTTTTCGTTTTTTCTTAGATATCTTGTCATTGGGTAAACAATTTTAGCGTAATTATGGATAAATTTTCGGTAAAAACCGGTCATTCCTAAAAATGATTTTATTTGTTTTTCGGTAGTTGGAAGCTTAAGCTTTTGTATAATTGAAATTTTACTCGGGTCTGGTTTGATTCCATTAGTTGTTAACATATGGCCTAAAAACTGGGTTTCCTTTTGTAGGAAATCACATTTGTTTATCTGTATCTTTAGTTGGGCCTTTCTTAGAGTCTTGAATATTTCCCTGATATTATTAATATGTTCCGTTAGCGAAGTGCTAAATATTAAGATATCATCCATATAGACGACACAGGTCCTGTTTATATGGTTCCTCAGCACCGAGTTCATCAACCGTTGAAAGGTCGAAGGTGCGTTTCGTAATCCAAAAGGCATTCGGATGAATTCGAAGTGCCCAAATGGAGTAGAAAACGCAGTTTTCTTCCTATCCTCCTCTGCGAGAAGTATTTGGTGAAACCCTTTCGCCAGGTCTATAGTGGAGAAATATTGGGCTCTACCCAATCCATCCAATATGCTGTTTAGGTTTGGTATTGGGAATTTTTCTTCAACTGTATGTTCATTTAACTTCCTATAATCTATGACTATACGCCAATTTTTGGTCCCTGAGTTATCGGCTTTCTTTGGGACAATCCATAGGGGACTATTATAGGCCGAGTTGCTCTCCCGAATAATATTATGTTTTAACATGTTATCTATTTGTTTCCTGATTTCATCCTCATGAATTTGAGGATAACGATAAATCTTCGAATAAATAGGCCTTTCTGTGTCAGTAATAATTTTATGTTCTATTTCAGTTGTTGCCGAAAGTTCATCACCTTCAATATAAAATAAGTCTTTGAAATCGTTCAAAAGATTTGTAATTTTCTTTGTTTCTTCATTATTTAGATGCCCAAAATTAATCTTATCGAAAACTGATTCTATAGAAATTGGTTCTAGGGAACATATATTGTCGATATAAAAAGGATAACTCATTTCCTCAAAAAATATATTTTTGTTTAAAATTTCAACATAACCATGATTACTATTTATTATTGCTCCGAGTGGTTTCAAGAAGTTTTGTCCCATTATGGCATCATAATTATCATTCTTAAAATTAACAACCTTCCAACTAAGTGTTCCCAAACAACAGAATTCTTTGGGAAAAGGTGTAATCAAACAAGAATATATTTCATTAAGTCCATTTAAAGTTCGATATTTAATTGGTTTTTCAAGTTTCTGTTCCGGGTAGTTATCAATTAATTTGTTTTGTTTGATGATACTTGTCGTTGAGCCTGTATCTATGAGGCACCTAATTTTTTGCTTCCCTATTGAGATTACTATTATGGGCAAGCTGGTTCTCGAGGCGGTATGTGAAAATTTATGTCCCGTTCCTCATGAATTGTGCCTATTTCCATCGGTTCTGTTTCTTGGCCTGAGAAGTTTGATTGACGTTGTTGTCCACTATTGTTGTCACTCAGGTTTCTATTTAAATTTCTATTACTAAAATGTCTACCACTATTATTATAATTGAAATTTCCATTATTGTTAAGATTGTGACTTCTAAAGTTCCCACTATTATTTATACTTCCATTGGCAGACCTATTATTATCAAAATTTTCATTCTTAGAATATCTACTGCTATTATTGTAGTTTTTTCCCACGTTAAAATTTCTATTATTAGATCCGTTGCCATTATAATTTACGTTATTGTTAAAATTTCCTCTATCGTTAAAGTTTCTATTATTACTTGACGTGGGGAAATTATAATTGCTATTGTTTTTATTTTGAAATTCGCTATTATGCGGCATGAAATCCTGCCAAATCTTCTTAGGTGTTTGCCTGTTCATTTTTGCAAAATCTTTATTTCTCGAGTCTGTTCTATGACCAAATGCTATTGCTCTAGTATCATATAGAAGCTTAAGTTTCGTATATTTTGACATTATACTAGTCAAAGTTTCATCTTCACCTATATGGGCCCTTATTGGTCCATCTATTTTTTCAATCATCAAGTCAACCAAGTCCCTGTCTACACAATTAGGATTATATATTGACGGTCTTCTTACATCTAATTCATATAATTCATTTATTTCATATTTAACCTTAGTAAATATATCGAAAAGTTCACTTAAGTTACTCACTTTAGCATTTCTAGCAAAATTAAAAATCTCTCCATAAGTTCTCCTCGGCTGCAAGCCTTTTAAAAGCTGATTTTTTATTTGCTCCCAAGTTGCTCCGTCTGTCAGCTCTCTAACCATTTTCCCCGCATCTCCTTCCAGTTTTTCGTTCGTCACTATCCTCAACCCATAAGCAATGAGGTCATCATTACCGCCTGCCAAAGCCAATGTCGATTCGACTGACATTATAAACTGCCTCAGATTATGATCTTTGTCTAACGGCCTTATTCTCCTAAATTCGGCTATTATGTGTTCTGGTTTCAGATAAAACCCTTGAACTTGATTCTGCTGAACCTGCTGTTGTTGATTTTGCGATTGCTGTTGTTGATGCTGCATTTGTATCTGCTGTTGTTGATGTTGCGATTGCTGTTGTTGATGCTGCATTTGTATCTGCTGTTGTTGCTCTAATTGTTGATGTTGTAATTGTATTTTCAGCTCCTGCTGTTTTAGAACCATTTCAAGTTCTACAATTCTTTGCTGCAATTCTTCTTCCATTTTTATATGGCGATTTTCGTCGAATTTTTGTTTTCTATTCATTAACGTTAGGTTTTTTTTGTATATCTTTTTTTTTTTATTATTTAAACTTTGTTTTTTTTTTCTTTTAACTTTTATTTAATTATTAGTTATGTTAGAGATTTTATTTGTTCTTTATTATTAATTTCTTTAGAAATTAATTCCGTTTCCGACTGCGCCAATAATGTGTTGATTAAAAACACCCGTTTTTACACTTTTAAGTGCGTTTTATTTGATTTGAATCTTAAGACTAAAACTACAATAATTTTTTAATTCTAACTTAATGTGAGCAACGACAGTTTTTTATACTGACGTTGCTGTCTGGCAAAACGTGGGAACGGAAATAAAATGTAACTTAAGCTTGTATGTACGTTTTCCTACAGTTTGCCAGCCGGTATAATTGGTGAGGTGGTTTGTATGTAACTCGCGCTACACCCCCTCCCTACGGAGAGCTTTTTAATTTAAATTTCTTTCGGTGGCCAGCAGTGTTCTGCTCCTCCGGCGAGCGAATTCTCTTGCCCTTCTCCGTGGAGATGTGTGTAGAGGCTTCAACTTGCTTTGCTGCTTTACGCCGTTGTGCGCCTAAAAGATTCCCCCTTTTCGTGGTGAGTTTGGCTATGTTAGCACTTACTTCCTCGACCATCCTATCTACTTCGGAGGACTCTATGTTTTTTGGATGGAAAGAATCGGAGACCCCGCCCGTTTCTTGTGGGTGGGGATGGTTCGTCATCACCCTTGGCACCGATTCTACCTCTCCTAGGCTTCTTGTAGCTTTAGCAACAGCGGAGGCAAAGTTGCCCACCCCCGAAGTTGTTTTCTTACAGTCACTTGCTGACGAGGACTCGGGGCCTGTTTGCTCACCACCAATAGCCGCCGGTACTGAGTTATTTAAGCCCTGCACCGTAACTTTCATCTCTTCCAAGTTTTTTTCCATAGTAGTTATTATTCGGGTACCACCCTAGGTTGGTTTTGGTTGGTCCGCGAGGGATGACGTGAATCCCTTAGGTCCGGGGTAGTGCGGACGATCAACATCCCGGGTGTGCTAAAATCCTGTTCACTGATGTGTTCAGTTCCTCAGCCCATTCCGAGGCGCTAATCGCCCATCCTACTCCAAACCCCCCCTATCCGCCACCTGGGGACGCGTCCGATGGGAACAAATCCAAGCAGACGTCTCCACACGGAAAAATAACGTTAGTCGTGTTTATTCTGTTTCATTTGATACTTCTTCACTAAATAGCTGCAGTTGTCCATACATCTTTTTAAAATTGACGTTAACATCCTCCGTAGTTTTCTTCAATATATTGACCGTTGAATCAATGACAGAAGTTTGGTGTCGAATTAACTCGTTGAGATTTTGCTGATTTTCAAATACGATTTTTAAGTTTTCTTTCATCAGTTCACGGTCATTTGCGTCCATCATTCCAAAAAGGATTTTATACAAGCTCAAGTGGAGCTCTTTTATTCCTTGACTTGACATCGATTAATAGATTATTGTTGTGCTCAAGAATTCTGTATCTTCTTTCATAGATCATGATCATGACCTGGTCTTTATAAGTATTTGACAGGTGTCTTTATAAGTATTTAATCTTTTACATTCGTTATTTACTCTTATTAAAAACTTTCTAATTCGTTTAACTTCGTCATAGTATAATTTTAGGTCATAATATACCACCAGATTCCACTTTGAATTAACTGAAATTAACTATCCAACATTATCCAAATAAATTGCAGTATTTGCTGAAAGTTCCTTTATCGAAACTGACTTATTTACTGGCAGGGTATTAGCGGAAACCATAAATAATGTTCAAATAAGCAAAAATTGGAAAAAACATCGTTTTTCTACTCATGGTTCTGTTATTCTGGACAAACAAGCATTCACTGGCGGCAAACTATCTTGTTCTCTATCAGCAGTTATTAAGGGACATAACTTATTAACCGGTCGTTTCATTGAAGTATTTTTAATTTTTAAAGTAACCACCCTTACCTTGCCATCCTTTCCACCAGGATTTTCAGAAACTCTTGCCAATGGCCAAGTACCTGGGTGAGTATTTTCGTCTTTGACCAAAACTACTGAACTTTATTTTAAATTTTCTAAAGGAAGCTTCCATTTATTTCTTTGTTGAAGTGTAGTTAAATATTCATTTCTCCACCGATTCCAGAAGACTTTTTTCAATTTTTTAATTAGCTTCCATCTATTTAGTGAACTGACAGAGCTTTCCTCAAAATGTTCTGGATATTGGTTAATTGGCCTTCCAATTCAAAAATGCCCTGGAGTTATTGCATCTATATTCTCAGGATCATTATCATTCAGACTTACAAGTGGTCTCGAATTCAATATTGCCTCTATTTCTGCCAACAAGGTACTCATTTCTTTATATGTGAGTTTTGATTCACCTATTGTTCTTTTTAAATGGAATTTTACTGACTTTACGCCAGCATGTCCGAATAAATACCAGAACAAATACCTCTTCTTGAAAAAAATCGTTTAAGAGCAGCTCCAGATGAATTGCCTTCGTTGCGTACATATGAATACAGCGATATAACCTTTATATGATCTATGTCTTCTGCCTTTAGAATACTTCATCTGAATAGGACCTACATAGTCCACTCCAACGTGTTTAAAAGGAGCTGAAATCGTTACCCTTGATTTAGGAAGGGATCCCATCAGCTGTTGACTGTTCTCTTGAATACCATATCGAATGCATTTAGTGCTGCTTCGTATACATTTTTAAATAATGTTTCTCATATTAATAATCCAATATTTTTTTCGCAAAGTCGATTCCATTAAACGACTACCACCATGTAGAGTGGGATTATGATAACCGTTGATTATTATGCTAACCAAGTACCATTTATTGAAGATGACTGGACGCTGTTGATTAAAAGATAAATTACTGTTTTGCAGTCTACCACCTACACCTAGCAACCCATCATTGTCTATGAACGGCAATTTTACTGTTTTTATTGACTACATTATGTTTCTTCAAATCAGTAATTTCTTTACAAAATTCAATTTCTTGATGTCATCGTATTATAAGTTTTTCAGCCGCTTCTATTTCAGTTGTTAAAATCAGTTGAAACTTATTTGATTTACCTTTCAGTTTATTAATGAATGTATGTATGCAACTACTCTTAGAAGTTTAGAATAATTGGAGTATTTGTTAATTACATTTCTGAGAAAATCGTTCCTGTCTGATGATGTAAACGCTACAAGCAGTTTATCGGTTGCTTCCTCTCCAATTTCCAAGGATGATGACGGCTTCGCCTACCATGCTGGACCGTGCCACCATAACGTGTGTGAAGATAATTGTGTAGCGCAAATACCTCGTGATGCGACATCAGCTGGATTATCTTGGCTTTTTACATTATGCCATTCCGCGTTAGGTAAAATATTGTTTATATCCATCACCCGATTTCTAACGAACTTATCTTTGCTTGTTTTATTTTTGATCCATGCTAACGTTATAGTTGAATCACTCCAAGCGTTTATCGTATGCTGTCCTTTTATTATGTTCGATACTCGTTGTAAAAGTTTGGCTAATAGATGTGCATCTAAAAGTTAAAATTTTGGTAAGGTCTTCTTTTTTTTATGGGATTTACTTTTGTTTTTCCCGTAAAAAGCGTCACCATGTCATATGTAACAGCTGCATATGCCCTTTCAGATACATCTGCAAACCCATGCAATTCCAAATTTGAATTAGTTACTAACTGCACTCACCTTGGCACACCAATTTCTTGTAGACAGACAGAACTTGCTGTAAAAGCTTGCCATTCGTTATTCATTTCATCAGGTATGACTTCGTCCCACTGGATCTGCAACATCCACAATTTCTGTATGAATAAGTAGCTTTGCAATCATAGTTACTGATGATAACTATCCTAAGGGATCGAAGATTTTTGCCACTTCAGATATGACATGTCTTTTCGTAATTTGTTCTTTATTTGAAAAGTTAATTGTGAATTTAAATTTGTCCATCCTCGGATCCCATTGCAGTCCCAAAGTTTTAACTGATTCGCCATCTTTGATTAGCAATAGCTCATTTTGTGCAAAATCGCCAATGCCTTCAATTATTTGTTCCTTATTTGACAACCACTTTCGTAACATAAATCCGTACATTTCAAGTTGATTACGAATATTATGATGTGTTGTTTTACATTCTGTAATTGTGTCGGCACCAGTCATTAAATCATCCATGTAGAAATCTTCTTTTATAAATTTTTTTTTCTTTCATTGTTACAGTTGTTACCGCCAAAAACGGTGCTGAAGCTGTGCCACATGTAAGTGTTGTAAGTTTATACTCATTTATTGATTCTTTGTTTTTTTTCGCCAAAGGATATGTTGATATTGTTGAAATTCATCAGCGACTTTAACTTGCCTGTACATATTTTCTACATCTGCAATCATAACATATTTCCATTGACGCCATTTTACAAGAATATCGAAGATATCTTTTGGATGCTTTGGGCCCGCATACATAATGTCATTTAAACTTCTGCCATTTGTTGTTTTTGCTGATGCATCGAACACTACCCTGAGTTTTGTTGTTAAACTGCTTTCTCTTATAACGGCATGATGAGGGAGATAGTATTTTCCGCTGTTGCTGGTTGTTAATTCCATACGACCCAATTTTTCATATTCTTCCATAAAATTGCTGTATTCTTCTTTCAATGCAGAGTTTGTATTAAATTTTTTCTCCTTCGAAAGCATTCTGGCTACTGCTTGCTTCCTTAATTCACCAAGCTCATATTCATCGTTTTTAATCGGAACATTTACCACAATTCGATTGTTGCCATTAACTTTGGTTGTTGTTTTGAAATGTTCATGACAGAGTTCATCTTCCACATGGTTATTGGAGTCTGATGATGTTTCTTCAATTTCCCAAAAACGCTCTAAGTTTGTGACAGCTGCTACCACTCTTTCAGGTTTTGCCTTTATACTAACAACGTCCGAAAGTACCCATCCAAAGATTGTTGATTGAGCCAAAATGCTATGAGTTTAATGTACGCCTTCCTTGTTAATGTGTGGAATAATGTCACCTCTAATTACCTCATCTATACGATCAGACTTGTTAAAGGAAGGATCCGCAAGAACATAGTTGTTCCATTCTTTAATGTCATATTCAAATGAACGACATGGTTGACCTCCTGTTAGTTGAGGCAATATTAGGGCTTCTGTTTCCACTGAGTTATTGCTTAAAAATCTTGGTCTTAACACCAATTTTGTTTTAGACTTTGAAATTCCAACCACTGCACCTCCGAGACCATGAATTTCTGTTTTACATTTGGTTTTTTGTAGACGTAAAAGTTGGAATGCTTCTTCTGACAAGGTTGTAATTTGTGAGCCTTGATCAATTAGTGCCCTTAAAACCAAGTGCTGTCTGTCTGCTGCTTGTAGCTTGACTTGCGCTGTTGCTAAAAGTACAGATGCTGCAGAATCTTTGGTAGTCATCGATGATGTGCTTTAATTGTTTTTGCCTTCTTCATTTAGATGAAGAATTTTATGATGACCCTTTCCACAGTAGCAACATTTTGTTTTGTTAGTGCACAATATATTATTTTTGTGGTCTAAACATTTAAAACACCATCTATTGTTGTAATCTATTTTTCTTCGCTCAATAACCGGTAATGTTAAAAATTTTCTGCAATTCGACGTTGTATGATTATTCATATTGCAATGTAAATAGGATTTGTTTATCGAAACTTTTTCTGATTCATTCGCTTTTTTACTTATTTTCTTTTCTTGTCTATTTGAGGCTGCTTCTAAGGATTGAACTTGTTGTTCCAAAAAGCTTAGAATGTCCTTCAGACTTTGAATTTCCTTAGCTTTTTTGACAGTTTGTTCGTAATATCGTAAACCATCTTTATCTAGCTTCCTAATTACAACACGAGCTATAAATAGCTCAGCATCTTCTATTTTAAGATCCATACTTTTTAAGACATAAATGCAACTGTTAGTTGTATCTAAGAACTGCTTTTATTAGTATTTTTTTGTAGGGGCTGTTGGCAATGTTAATTGATAATTCTTCATACCAGTCGTTTAACCAATCTGCCATTTCAACAAATTGCTCCCATAATTCATCATTTGTTTCTATAGTTATTATTTCTTTTAATTAACTGCCTTCTTTTGATGTTTGAGGAGTTTCTGAAACGCTTAGCTGTTCCTCCTGCAGTTGAGTTTTTATTAAAAGTCGAATATCTGTTTGTACTTTTTCTCAAAATAGTCTTCTGATGTTATGCCAGATGCCAACAGTTTTGTATTATTTGCCGCAAACTCGGCCTCAATTTTGTCCATTCGCCTTATTATTTCTGGAAATCTCGAACTTCGAATTGCTTTTTGAGATAGTTTTTCTCTAGTCATAACAAGTTCGTCGCCCAACTCCTTTTTGTCTTTCGAATAGCTTTTCTTTTGGCATGTTAATTTAGTTATTATTTAATTTATTTTTGATGTTTTAACCTCGGATACGCTTTTTTATTATTTTTCCAAAGTTTGAGCCTCGGATACGCTTTTTTAATTTTTCCGATGTTTGAGCCTCGGATACGCTTTTTTAATAATTTTACTAAAATATTCACCGATTCACTTTTTATCGAAGGACCAATGATTAAGGATTTCAAATAACACACCTTTAAACGTTGAATGTTTGTAAGACACTGATACTTTATTAAAATATTTCTGCTTAAGTGCTAACAATGAAAATCTTAAAACTATTACAATACTCAGGCGTACGTTTCTTACATTAAATACGTGAAAGTGATAATAAGGGTTACTTTCAATGCCATGTGTAAGATAAGATGTAGGTAGCCTAAATAAAATGTGTCTAGCTTAAAACAATAAAATGTGTCTGGCTTAAGTAAATAAAACAATTAAACCAATCTTAAAGTAATATTAAATATGTATAGACTAAGACAATAAAATGTGTAAAAATATATCTATGTTTAAACAAAGTTTAAACAGAATATGATGTACTAAGTAACCCCACAAAAAACTATCCAATACGTTCAACAATCCTGTCACAAAACAAAGAAAAAAGGAAAACTTACCAGCAAAGTCCAGAAACTCTTCTCAATTTGTGGAAGGTGAATTAATGATACTATGTTCCGATTACATAGGCATCTTTACTTGGGAAACAGAAAGGATTACCTCAAATAGGTCTTAGCAGTGTAGAAATGTTTGATGACTCCGATGAACGCATCAGTGGTTAAGTCGCTGACGAGTTCCAAGTATGCCTTGTGTGGCCGTTTTCCCCTTACTTTGTGAAAAATAATTGGACCGCAGTAATCCACTCCTGAGTTAATAAATGGTCTTGCTGGTGTTACTCGCTGATAAGCTTCCCGTTATATGATTGTAGAGTGCTGGTTTAGTTTTACTGCATATGGTGCAGAGATGGGTTATTGCTCTTAACATAATTTTTTTTTAATTCAGTTGTTGATAACACTTTCTGAAGCTGTCTACATTCCTTTTTGCATGTTTGTTGACAAAGCGCAAAAACTACCCAACTATACGCTGAAGACGTCTAAACGAATATTTATCTGAGTTGCGTTGCCATATTTGTAAAAAATACTATCTCTAGCAAAATATGCTGTAAGTCACAAATTGTAAATAATTCTCTTGAACAAAATACTGAGTTCATTTTTATTGAAATCTTATCATGTGGCAATAAGCTTCTGGTAGGTTGTGTTTATAGACCAAACAAGAGAATTCCTCTAACAGTATTGTATAACACCCTTGAAAATCTTGCTCCAGAATATAATGATGTAGTCATTGCTGGTGACTTTAATTCAAATATTTTGGACGAGGTCGCCCTTCCTAATAATATGTTATCGCTAGGCCTTTTTCCAGTCAATACGATATGTCCAACGCACCATACATCCACATCAAGCACATTGATTGACCTGTTTTTTGTATCTAACACTAATAGTATAATCTTGTATGACCAAATATCGGCTTCATGTTTTTCTAAACATGACCTAATATTTTTGACTTATAATTTTCAAGTACAACAAAATGAAAAATGTTTCTGTTTTCGTGATTTAAAAAAATTGGATCTTAATAAACTCTATGAATATACGGCACTTATTGCTTGGAGTGACATCTATTTTATGCCGTCTGTTGATGAACAATCTTCATTTTTGGAAAGCTGCATTCAAAATCTTTTCGACTTAACTGTAACATTAAAATACAAAAAAGTAATACCCAAACAAAACCCCTGGTTTTTAAGTACTGTCAAGAATGCTCTAGACCATAGGGACTCAGCACACGCCAGGTGGAAAAGATTTAGAGCGACTTTTTGAGATATGGATTAAGTTTAAACTTAATTTAACGTAGTCTGAAACTCTGAATTTTCCGACGAAATGGTATTTTTTCTATATTATTCCATAAAAGAACAATATTTTAACCAAAACTAATCTGTTCCGTCAAAAGTATGCAGACAAACTTGGTAATGACGGCACAAATTTGTTTTTAAATTAGCTAAACTTAGTTTAACTGAGATCTCAAAAATCCAGCCTTAGAACTTCAGATCTTAAATTACAATTTTCAATCGCCAGGAAAATTGCTCATAAACAAATAAAACAAGCCAAGACTGAATATTATTCTAATCGCTTCAGTAATGCCATAAATTCTCAACAAGCATGGAACACTATTCGGGAAATAGGAATTGGCAATGCATGCAACAGTGTTGACGGCCATATGGATGTAAATATGTTTAACAAAACATTTACCAATATTCCGGTTATTCAATCAAATCCGAATTATTATAATTTCGATTACACAAATGCTGAAGATGAGACAATAGGCTACCACTTAGAATTTTCTTGCATTACCCAGTATGATGTTATTTCAATGTGCTCTTCTCTAAAATCGAATGCAGTGGGAAGCGATAATATACACCCGAAATTTATACGGCTACTCTTGCCCCTGATTCTCCCATACGTTACGCATTTATTGACTTTAACATAGGGTTAGGTGAAAGTAGATTTAATCCTATAGTTAACAGGAAAAAGACTGACTGGGAGATACAGAACAATGTACTCTGCAACTCCTTATCGACGTTTCCAACTATTAGAAATATTGGGGACATTGACTCTGCTGTAGAGATTCTAAGTGAATCGTTTCGCTGTGCCACTAATGTGGCTTGCAAACCAACGGTTTTCAGGGGAAGGGCTAAACATCCATGGTGGAGCCCGGAAATTGCACATTCACGAAGAGAATGTCGTAGGCTATTCAACGAGGCTAAACGATCAGGCGACTGGTCGACATACAAAACCTCGTTGAATCGCTTCAAGAATCTTGTCAGAAACGCAAAAAGGAGGTCTTGGAGGGCTTTCTGCAGTAATGTGGAGGGTTCATCTGAAACCAACAGGCTGCGTAAGATGCTATCAACCGCACCGGTTGTACCCAGCTACATACAGAAACCCTGTGGTAGCTGAACCATGAGTAAACAAGAGACGCTGAGCGTACTACTCGACACTCATTTTCCTGGTAGCCAGGCGGCACCTTTAACAGGCACTGTCGATGGCAGCCTGTCGATGGCAGCCTGACGACAGGCGCAGTCACAACTCCATTGGATATGGATAGGCTCCGCTGGGCTGTACACAGCTTCGATCCGTTCAAATCTCCGGGACCACATGGAATAACTCCAGCGGATCTACAAAGAAATGCGAACATTGTCCTACCTTGGCTCACGGTAATTTACAGTGAATGCCGTAGGAGGGCTTATATACCTATATTTTGGCGTACGTGCAAGGTTGCCTTTATCCCGAAGTGGGGTAAGACGTCACACATCAAGCCTAAAGACTTCAGACCGATCAGTCTTCTTTTTACTTCTTTTTTACTCAAAACTTTAGAAAGGGTAATTGATATTCATCTGAGAATGACCATTCCGAATGAGCTTCTCTCTAAATCACAGCACGCCTACACTAAAGGCAAATCTGTGGAAACGGCACTACATTCTCTAGTGGACCACATAGAAAAATCTCTTGGGTATAAGGAATTTACTATGGGGGCTTTTCTGGACATAGAAGGTGCTTTCAACTATGTCAACCCCGATTCCATTGTAATGTATAATATTTCAATATTTGTATTTTTGTTTTTGCCGGCGCTTAAAAACGCCACTGGCTTATCTACTCCTTGAGGCAGTTTAATGCCTTTTTTTCAGCAGATGATATGCTTCTTGAAATAAAACAGCCGATTTTGAAGGCTGTCAAGATTAATTTTTATTTAAAAATTTCTTCCTTTTTATATGTAACTAGCGGTATTCTTAAAATTACAATATTTAATAATTGTTGTTTTATATAAGTGGATAGTATTTGTTGTTTGACATTCCTCTGGGAAAGTGCACCTATTGACTTATTATACTTATATAGGTACACTACATAGTACATATATATGGGTACACTACATAGTATATATATATATGGGTACACTACACCCTACCCCTTAAGAAAAATTTTACAATTTTATGGTTTTTAAAATTAAAAATTTTTTTTTTTTTTTTTTACTATTATAACATATTAATATTTCTTTAAATTATTATTATGTATTTCTCTTAACTTACTTCCTAGGTCTATGACAGAGTTTACTCCTTTAGTTTGTACTATTCTATATGGACCATGGTATGGTGGTTGATTTTTTTTTCTATTAAAGGTTTTTTTTTAACGGATTACATTTTACATAACTCTCGTGCTTTTTGCAAAGAAAATTTTAATCTAGCTTTTAATTCTTTCGAATAATTATCTATATTATAGATTGGTTCAAAATGTAATAAGTTATCATTAGGCAAGTTTGGTAATCTACCGAATATTAGCTCGTATGGAGTGTAGTTTGTGTCTATATGTGGTGTTGTGTTATACGCAAAACAGAAATAAGGTATCCAATGATCCCATTCATTGTCTTTACAGAAGCCTAAGAGAAACTCATTCAGTACTCTATGACTTCTTTCAACTGATCCAAGAGTTTCATGGTGGTACGGAGCGCTGAAAATCTGTTTTATTTCCAGTAGCTCACATACTTCTGCCATTAATTCATTTACGAACTCAGTACCTCTGTCTGACTTAAGAATTTTGAAATGCCCGTATCTTAAAACCACGTTCTCTACAAGAGCCTTTGCAACAGTTTTAGCATCCTTCGTCTCAATGGGGCATGCAATAATATACTTTGTTAAATCGCACTGTATTGTTAGTATGTATCTAAAATTATTTGAAAATCTAAGGGGACCCACCGTGTCTATTGACACTGTTTCGAAGCTAGTCCCTGGCGTATCTGTTAGTGTTAGATTTTCTTTGGTGTGTTTCGTTTGCTTGTTGATTTTGCATTCTTTACAATTTAATATATGCTGCTTAATCATTCTACCCATATTCTTCCATATGTATTTTTGTTTAATTTTTAGCGTCGTTTTTCTGACACCTAGGTGTCCTCCTATAGTTGAACTATGGTACTCATTAATGAGAGTATCCTGTACTTTCCTATCATATACCCTTACCGGCTCTTTATATATTAATATTCTTAAATTTGCTTTATTTTTAACTCTTAATTTGTTGAACGTATCTTTAAACTGTTCCTTTGTTACTAATTTGAAAATTTCATATTGAGCATTTAATGCCAGTTCTTTTACATTTATTGATAGTAGTTTCGATAGTAGTTTCTCCAAATACGGCTTTGCGTTTAATGGATTATCACTACATCTCACTACAACCTCTAAATCATTTGCTACAACTTGAGGTGCTTTAATTGTTTTTATTACTTCAAACCTGAGTCTCTTCATCGATTTAATGTCTGAGATTGAAGTGCATTCCCAAATAAAAAGTTGATCAGGCTCTTTACTGGAGACGCCACCTCCATGCTCAACATCTTTTTGTATATCCTGTTTATTTTTCATGTTTCGAGTCATCACTAATATATCATTATTCACTTGTACTTTTTCGGTAGGGATTAACGTTTTTAATGATTCGCTGTTCAATACTATTCTTGACAACGCATCTGCATTGCTATTCATCTTGCCTTTCTTATAAGATATTTCAAAATCGTAGTCACATAAATCCAACCTAATTCTGGTCATTTTTGATGATGGATTTTTGTGAGCAAATAACGATACTAAGGGTCTATGGTCTGTTACTACGTAGAATTTTCTACCATAAAGATACGGACGGAAAAAGTTTATAGCCCAATGTATAGCTAACAGCTCTTTTTCTATAACTGGCTTGTTTATATCATGCTTACCTAACGATTTGCTCGCGTACGATATGGGCATATCTGACCCAATTTCGCCTTGTGATAAGACTGCCCCAAGTGCATAATTAGATGCATCAGTAGTTAATATGAACGGTTTCCTGAAATCAGGATATTGGAGTATTGGTGGGTTAATTAATTTTGATTTTAATGTTTCAAAAGACTTTTGACAACCTTCATCCCACTTGAAAACGGTATTTTTCTTTAACAATTTATTTAAATTTCTAGCTATTTCAGCAAAGTTTTTAACGAAACGCCTGTAGTAATTACAGAACGCTACAAAACGTCTGACTTCATCTACATTTTTGGGAACTGGATAATTTTCTATCACTTCGTGTTTGGCAGGGTCGGAACTTATACCCTTATCAGTTATAAGGTGACCTAGGTAAACTACTTCTGTTTTTAAAAAAAACAGCATTTACACGTATTTAGTTTTAAATTGTACTGCTTCAATTTTTCAAAGACTTTTACCAAGTTCTCGTGATGGTGTTGAATACTACAACCAAAAACAATAATGTCATCGACATATAAAAACGCTTCCGCACCCAAGCCACTCAACGCAATTGTAAGCATCCTTTGAAAACTATTCGACGATATCTTCAGTCCAAAAGGTAACCGAGTAAATTGAAAATGACCATTCCTGGTAGAAAATGAGGTAATCGGTCTTGATTCTTTATCCAAGGCGATTTGATGAAATGAACTAGTCATATCCAGTGTAGAAAAATATTTAGCCCTACCTAACTTGTCTAAGACATCTTCGATTCTTGTTAATGGAAACTTGTCGCTTACTATTTTTTCATTTACTTTCCGGAAATCAACTACTAATCTCCATTTCTTTGTATCACTTGCTGATTTTTTCGGTACCACCAATAACGGAGAATTGTGAGGACTCACAGATGGTTCAATGATACCATCTTCTAACAATTTATTTACCTGTTTGTTTATTTCGCTTATTTGTGATTCAGGTAATCTGTACGGTTTTATGTAAACAGGTGAAGAATCTGCCATCTGAATGTTTTGACTATAAAAATTATTTGTTGTTAATTTGTCACCATCAAGGTGGAATATATCATTATACTCTGTAACTATGTTTTTTAAGGACTGCCTAGCTAACGGATCTATAGATTCGATATTTAAATCTTCTAAAACTTTTTGTATTCTGTTTTTACTTGTACTGATATTGCTGCCGCAATTGTATATATTGTAATTTGCTAATGGCTTTGTTTCTAAATTCAGATCATCTAAAACTACATCTTTGTTAGTTGTGTTCAACAATCTTATGTATTGTAGACCTGTTGATGGTACAATACTATTTCCTACGAAAATTCCCGGACATAATTCTTTGTTCAACACAATGCTTTCCTGATTCGTACATATGCTGACTGGTGCTATTAGTTCTGAGCGTGCTGGTATACATATTTCAGTTTTATAAACGCGTTTTGGGGTAATCGGTAAAATAACTTCTTCATCAGCTATATTGATGGTTAGCGTGTATGTTTCAAATGGGATGGTAGCAGTAGGGATTGATAACAATTTATGCCGGTTTGTTAGAAACTTACTAACTTTCAGGAAAGTCAGGGCCTCGATTGGGGATGTCACTGAGTATAGGGCAGTCTATCGGGGCACTCCACAGGGAGGTGTTCTGTCACCTCTATTGTGGAACCTGACCATTAATTCGCTTTTGCTAAGTCTAGAACGCAGACAGATTATGACTGTCGCGTACGCGGATGACGTAGCGGTGGCGATATCGGGTAAGCACTTGGATACCATATCTCCGTGTATGGAGTTTGCGCTGGTTCTGCTGAATAGGTGTAGTGTCAGCTGTGGGCTCGGCATCAACCCAGCCAAGACTGAGTTGGTGCTCTTCACTAGGAGGTACAAGACCGATAGCTTTATACACCCAAAGCTTAACGGCACCTCCTTGAAACTATCTAAAACCGCCAAGTACCTGGGTGTGATTCTGGATAGTAAGCTATAATGGAATCAGAACATACAGACGAGAGCGGAAAGGTCCTTAATGGCTATTTATACATGCAAAAGGGCAGTAGGCCTCAAATGGGTTATCAACCCTAAGGGTATCAATTGGATCCTTGAGGCTGTTATTAAACCAGTACTCTTTTACGGGGTATTGGTTTGGTGGAATGCGATGGACAAGCAGGCTCATCGCAGGACCTTTGAAAAAATCTTTCGGGTCGTAGCGAGACTGATGACAGGCGCACTACGATCTACACCAACGCGAGCAATTTTTGCAATGCTAAATTGGCTCCCAGTTGACATTCTGGCCAGACAATTGGCTCTATTCTCTGCGGTCAGGTTGAATACAGTATGTCCATGGACTAGAACTGACAATGGGCATGCTAGAATTTTAAGAGAGCACTCGGAAATCCATGCCAGCATTGACTATTGTGTACCAAGACCCTTCTTTGGTGTACTTTTCCGTTCCATTGTCGTTGACAGGGAACAGGTGGACAGACTTTCCTTTCCCGATGATTCTGTTAGAGTTTTCACTGACGGATCCAAAAGGGGAACAAGAACGGGCGGAGGCTTCTATGTGGAGAACTTCAATGTAAGATCTCCATTCCGGCTCCAAGACGGTTGTACTGTCTTGCAAGCCGAAATCTCTGCTAATACTCGGGCAGCGAGATGGCTAAGGTACTATAGGATATCGAATGATATCTTCATTGTTACCGATAGCAAAGCAGCCATCTCTGCTATTAGTGGTGTGTACAGTACATCAAAAACTGTGGTCGAATGCCGACTGTCTATCAACGAGATAGCGAGACATTCGAGGGTGACGCTGGTTTGGGTGCCGGGACATTCTGGATGTCCAGGCAACCATACTGCGGATCAGATTGCCAGACAAGGGACTGAATTGAACAGTTCAATGATCAGTCACTTCACTGGCATTCCATTAGCGCGATGCAAGTTTCTGATTCAAAGCGAATCATACAAACTAGCTTAAGTTAGGTGGGAAAGCGTGGCTAACTGTCTCGTGGCAAGAGCCACGTGGCCCCATTATGATTTGCGTAAAACACGCGACCTTCTCAAGTTTGACAAGGCGCGCATGCGTCAACTGGTGCCTGTTCTGACAAGACACTGTAGCTTTGGGACTGATGCGGGGAAGATGGGTCTAATATACAACGACTTGCAGAAGCTGCAATGATGAAGAGGAGGAAGAGACTGTCCTCCATCTTCTGTGTCAGTGTCCTGCCCTTGCAAATGCAAGGGCAGTGGCGCTGGGCTCCCGATTCCTGTCAGACTTAGACAGCCTGGCAAACATGGAGCTTTCAGGGGTATCATCCTTCCTCAGGGGTACAGGATGGTTTGAAACGGCGGAGGACATCACTTAGGAGGTCCTCTGCTTAAGGGCATCACAAAGGGACCGAATTGACGGACCCAAGTGGATTGTCCCGCCAGGGACAACGGCCCTCTAACTTAACCTAACTTACGCATTTGTTCAATTCTGTTGTAATATCGGGTATATATATCCATCTAACTGGAATTGTTCCATTGTCCAAGGCCATGGAGAACATAGGCCCATTGCCATATTATGTTTTCTGTCAAAGGTTTTAGAGAAGTTACTATATAAACAGATTATTACATATGTCAATACTCACAATTTGCTTTCTGATAAACAATCTGGTTTTGCTAAAACCACAGCTCTTGTGGAAGTTTGTGAAAATATACGGCAGGGGCTAGGAAATGGGCATATTAACTTTTTAGTGCTCTTAGATCATTCCAAGGCATTTGATACCGTAGACCATAATATACTCACTAGAAAATTTAAAAATTTTTTTAAATTTACGAACATGTCAACAAATCTGGGACCAAATTAGAGCATTCGATATCGATCGAAATTTGTATACAATTTAAATACAAATTTCGATCGATATCGAATGCTGTAATTTGCCCCCTGATATCGTCATATCGATCATATCGCACTCAATCGGTATTCGCGAATGATATTTGGTCAGGCAGTTTGTCTATTTATAGAGGTGTGCCTCAAGGTTCAACTTCAGGATCACTTTTATTTTCCGTGTATGCAAATGATCAGCCAAAGCAAGTTTCTAAATGGAAAATCCATTTATATGCAGCTGATGTACAACCCACATTAAGTATCCCAGCAGAAGATAGTGCTTCAGGTATACTTCATCTAAACAGCGATTTAAGGAAAATTAAACTATGGGCTAGTGCTAATGGGCTTTGTTTGAACCCTTCCAAATCAAAATGCATCATAATTTTTAAAAAATATCAGTTCCCATCATTAACGATGACATTCTTTTAAATGGCGAGAAAATCGAAATAGTGAATTCGGCGAAAAATATCTGTATAAGTTTCAATAGCAACATGACATGGACTGATCACATAAATTCTCTGGTTGGTCAAACTTATATTAAGTTAAGGGCTCTCTGGTCTTCACAGTATTTCATTCCACCCAAAATAAATATCTTACTTGCAAAAACTTACCTGATTCGTTCCCTACTACATGGGTGTGAAATATTTTTAAGTTGTGACTCAGTCAGCAAAAGGAAGTTAAACGTCTTATACTCGTACAACAACATTGTAAGATACATATATAAATTGAGAAGATATGACCATGTGTGCACTGTCTCCAATAATCTTTATGGAGTGCCGCAAGATAACTTGTTAAAAATTCGCACTCTAATTTTTTTGCATAAAATCATTAACACTTGTAACGTGCCGTTACAAATACCCTCACCCAATACCACTAGTTAAGTATACTGTTTAGTGTATTTGTAGAATGTACTAGCAATGAAACACATTACTTAATAATACTGCACGCACAAGAACAAATACACTTAATAGTATACTCAGCACAAAACAAGTAACACAAGAAAACACATGCATGCACATACATGACAACAAACATGCAAATGCAGGTAAACAAAACACAACATAGCTAATAATTGTCAGTGGCTTCATATGATGACAACGATAAGTAGACAAGGTTTGCACACAATCGGGGAGAAATTTACGATATCGTACGAACGATAATTACAAGAAGAATATTCTTGAATTTTTGTCCGAGAGCTTTACCGATTCTTGTTGAAGTACTAATATGTAACCAAATTAATTCGTAGTTTTGCCGATTACAAGCCTCGGAATACTCTTGTAGTCGTACTAATCCGTAGCCGAGCTCAAGCCTCCGAATACTCTTGAGTTCGTAGTTTTGCCGATTACAAGTCTCCGAATACTCTTGTAGTCGTACTAATCCGTAGCCGAGCTCAAGCCTCCGAATACTCTTGAGTTCTTGCCTTCACTAATTAATAACCCGAACGATTACCGACACCGTCCGAGCCGAAGACGAATATTATCCGAATAAGCACCAGAGTCCAACAGACCGTAGCCGATCCGTACCGAATACTACTGAGTTCGTGCCTTCACCAATTACTAAGCCGAACGATTACCGACACCGTCCGAGCCGAGAACGAATATTATCCTAATAAGCACCAGAGCAGTGTCGCGAAGACACCACCGCAGCACCGATAACTTCAATCTAACCCAATAGCTTTAAGATAATCTAAGTAGTTAAGTTTCGTTTCAACAAACATTTTGTTCCCGAATATATACATCACCTAAAATATTCGTGTTTTTATTTACAAAGGAAGTAGACCTTTGATACGAACCTGGAGCGACTGAGTCATACCTCAGCTGGAAAAATAAACTACGTTACACACTGAAACCCCCAAATATATATTTCATAAACTTCGTTTTCTTCAATCGCAACGTAGTCATAATCTCGTAATACCTCGGCACCAATGCCTAGTTTCTGAGTGACAGTTTTATACACATGCCTTCCGACTTTGGAATAATCTTCCACTAAACCAGCAACTTAATAGCAATGCTTATAGTTTTAAAACATTTGTATTTAAATCTCTTACATAACTTTTGTTTTTGTTTGTTTGTTTTTTCTTAATAAAATTGTTTAATTCTGACTTGGGGTTTTCAGTAATAAAAAAAGGGTGCTTTACCTAGGTTAGGAAACTATGCTGGGGAGAAAAGAATTACCGCGGGTACGGAGGGATTTCCTGGGCTCTTTGGGGTACAGCCAGACACGGGTAAACATAAAATGAAAGGGATATACTTACATCAGTCTGGTAGGGTTACACAGATGATACTTATCCAGTGAAAACAACAAAATTGATCGGTATTATGTATAGGCCAGCACTTTATTGTTGCTCAATGCAAAAGCTTATAGACGTTGTTCACAATGGTTGATTGATGTCACAATTGTGGGTTTGTTTCTCAAAAAAGCAAAAATTAGGTTTTAACAAAAGGTATTTGATTCCAAAAACAGGTTGATAACCTTCAAGAGCTGAATAGGTAATAAAATTATACAAATGTGAAATGGACCTTTTAGGTAAAATTTAGTGACTACGGAGTTCCAAATAATGGTTTTATTTCCCACTGGAAAAGGATTACCATCGGTGTTTATTCTTAACCAGTCTTACTGCTTTCAACATCCTGCGGGCCCTTGACATATACGGATGGACATGCGTATTGTCAATTTCGTTTACAGTTGGTTAGCTAGTCGTTCCAGGGTGCGTACAGCCCCTAGTAGGATTCGTTTCGGGCTTGGTGTTGGACCACTGGGTGAACGTCTAGTCTGGGCTGCGGAAGAGCTCCTATGGGAGCGCGAGGGAGATGCTGGACGGCGGTTGGTGCCAAGCCGGTCCTGTACTCTACCTCGTCGGGAATGTTGGCGTCGGCGCCGTGGACGACTCGGACGGCTGGGTTGGGGCTGAGGAGTTGTGGTGCGACTCGGTTGATGGAGAAGAGTGTGGTGAGCCCATCCACATTTTGCAAACACATCAGCGGATACACAATCATTGGTTTCATGTGATCTGGCCAGACAATTTAGGCAGTAGCCGTGCATCCGGACCTGATGTCTGCGGGTTGCCACGTCCATTCTGAGAAACACTTTGCAGAACCGGAGCGGATGGAACTTGGCGCATACCAGGCACCGATGGATAGCAGGATTTCTTGGAGACCTGTGGAAGAAAAACCAAAAGTTATCATAGTTGTTTGTTTAGGTGTTGCGAGCTACGGTTAGAAGGATGCGAAATTATGGTTTGTGAGTGAACGGGATATTGGGAGACATTTGGGTTGAAAGTTAACTACGGGAGAGGGATAAACGTTCATATTGGAAGTGACGCTACGGGGGTGAGGAGCACGGCAGAGTCCCTTCCTGTTCAACCGGTAATACGCAGAGCTTGGATGTCGGTCTTGTGCAGAGGCCCATTTGAGTCCACAAGTCAGCGACTCGCACAAACCCGTCACCTCCCGTGTGCACCTTCTCTACGCGACCCAGTCTCCATTCGCTAGGAGGCGCAAGGTCGTCTTTGATTACGACCAATTGCCCGGTTCCGATGTTTTCTTCGGGATGTTTCCACTTGTACCTTTTCTGCAGTTCCTTAAGGTACTCGTCTTTCCATCTTTGGGCAAATTGGTGGTGGAGAACCTTAAGCTTTTCCCATCTGTTACGCAACGGAGTCGGCTCCGAAGGGGGTTCGGGTGGCGCCATTAGAGGAGATCCACGCAAAAAGTGCCCTGGCGTAAGGGCGAGAAGCTCATTGGGATCGTCCGACATTGGGGACAGCGGTCTAGAGTTTAGCACTGCCTCGATTCGGATTAGGAGGGTGGTGAACTCTTCAAACGTGTATCTGTGGTTCCCAGCAACCTTCCTGAAATGGGACTTAAATGACTTCTCCCCAGATTCCCACAATCCTCCCATATGAGGGGCATTTGGGGGGATAAAATGCCATTGGAAACCGTGAGGTGAGTATTTTGCGATCATGTCCTTTGAAGCGGTATCAAGAAACTGGTCGAATTCCAGGCGGAGGGCTCTCTCTGCTCCTACGAAATTCGTTCCATTGTCCGACATGACCTTCTTCGGTAAGCCTCGTCGGCCGATAAATCGAGTGAATGCCGCCCGGAAGGAGTCGGTGGACAGGTCGGAGCAAAGCTCGAGATGAACGGCTCTTGTGCCGAAGCAGACAAAAATGCAGACGTACCCCTAATGATATGGGGCGTTTCTGAGCATAGAGGTCTTGATGGAGAATGGGCCTGCAAAATCTAAGCCAGTAATGGTGAAGGGCAGGGAAAACGTGCTTCTTTCGACGGGGAGAGCTCCCATCATCTAAGTCCTTACTTTTCTGTGATAGCGGACGCACGTTACACATTTTCTGACGCATAGCCGGATAGCAGATCTTAATCGGGGTACAAAGTATTCTCCCCTGACTGCGCGGAGCAGTAAGTTTGTTTCAGCGTGCATCAGGAGGTTATGCGAGAATTCGATGAACAGTCTGCAAAATCGAGAGTTGACGGGCAGAATAATGGGTTTCCGTTCCTTACGGGTTAGTGCGGCGTTCGATATTCTGCCGTTCGTTCGCATCACCGTGTCTTCATCTAAAAAAATATTCAAAGGATGTAGCGGGCTTTTATGACTAACTGGTTTCTTACCTAGTAAACAGTAGAGTTCCTTGGGGTAATATAACCCTTGAGTCAACCGGAGCAGCGCGTGTTTTGGCTCTGCAAACTCTTGGTGGGTAATAGCGGAAATCCGTTGAACCCGATATGAGATCGATTGAGCGGGAGTGGCGCCTTGAGTTCTGGATCCCAGGTTTAGGGGCGGTTCCAACCTGGTACGTACTCTCTCGCGTAGAGTTCCAGTAAATCGTCGCACATAGAACAAGACCCGGATGGCCTTATCCCACTGGGAGATGCGCTCGAGGAGTTCTTCACCTTCGAGGAATAGGTGGAACGCATTAACTTTGTGTCTCTTCTCGAGCGAGCTCTCTGTCATAGTTATGGGCTTTGGCCATTCTTCGGGTGACTTCAGAAGCCAAAGTGGGCCTCTCTACCAAATAGTATTGTCCAAAAGCTGGTCTGCGGTGCAACCTCGGGAGCCTAGGACCGCTGGGTTCTCAGCAGACCTCACATGCCGCCACACCACATTGCCGACATTTCGTCTTATTTCTGCGGTCCTATTGGACATACGTTCTCCAAGAGTTTGGAGGTTTCTCGAGCCAGCTGAGTACAATAGACGAGTCCGACCAGAGATATATCTCATGATCCCGGCAGTGTAGCGACCTCTCGATCTGTTTAATTAATTTCGACTGTAAAAGCGCTCCGTAGGGCTCTAGTCTCGGGAGACTTACTGGACTAATCGGCGCGACTTTTGTCTTTGAGACATAGAGATGGGAATGTATACCCGCGTCATCTTGCACACGGAAGTATACCGCCGCGCAATATGCCTTCTCCGATGCATGACAAAAACCATGTATTTGAACGTGTAGGGATGGGGCAAACCTTATCCAATGGGGGATCGTCACTTTTGAGATCATGGGGAGATTCCTAACAAAGTTATTCCAGCTCTCTAATGTATGGGCCCGAACATTATCATCCCACCCTGTGCCCTCCAACCAGGGTTGCTGGAGAATTATTTTCGCCTGGATGACAACTGGGGAGATCCACCCGGCAGGGTCAAATAATTTGGCAACACTGGAAAGAATTTTCCTTTTGGTGATGGCATCAACTTGACTAATAGGTTCAATCGAATATGAGAAACAATCTGATATTGCATCCCATTGGATCCCAAGAGTCTTTGTGGTACTTGCCTCGTGGAAGTTGAGAAAGTCCGAGTCTAACAAGTCCTCCTTGGGGACCGACTCCAACACGTCCGGAGAATTCGAGGTAATCTTCTTCAATGGAAAGCCCGCAGCTCCGAGCGCTGAAATCACTTGGGACAGTGAATCAATCGCCGATCGAATATAATGTGCTCCGGGCAAGATATCATCAACATATGTCTCCTTCGTCAAAATATATGCTGCCTGGGGGTATTCTTCTGCTGAATCTTGTGCTAACTGAAAGAGTATCCGTATAGCCAAGTAGGGAGCACAATTTACTCCGAAAGTTACTGTATTCAGAGCAAAGTCTTGAACTGATGCCTTTTCTTTTTCGAGGCATTAAAAACTACTCTCACTTTTGTACTCCGACTTTCGGGCTTAAGTACTGCATGGTGAGGAAGATAAAAACTTCGCATCCCTCACGTGATACAACTTCTACTGCATTTGTGGGTTTCATATGATTTAGCGAAATATATTCTTCTAAAACACCGTTATAAGTTTCCGATAGATCTCCTTTTCTTTCCAAAGACTGTTCCAAGTGTAAGTATTGAGCCATTGCTGACGACCGGGACACTCCGAGGCATATATCCTGTGGGAATTCTGACCTAAAGGGAAGCCTCACAACGTAGCGACCCTCGCCGTTCCGCACCGTGGTTTTCGTGTATAAGTCTTCACAAAAGGCTTCTTCCTTGGAGATCGGACGCTGGTTGGGGACCTCTTCGTCTTCCCAAAACCTTCTCAATTCATCACCAAGGGAGTCAGAAGAGATTTCGCTGGCACCATTGGAAAAGGTAGCGACTGTTTCAGCGACAAGCGGCCCACTGATTACCCAACCGAATATAGTGTTCTGGGCTAGAAGTGACGGGGACACCTTTCTAACACCTTCAAGTAACACCTGTGGGAGCAAATCACTGCCCATGAGTATATCAACGTGACTCGGTAGATGGAAATCTGGATCAGCTAACTCAATATCATCTAGCTCCATCTTATGGACGTCCGATCCTGCTAGCCTGTGCCTAGGTAACACGCTAGTTATCTTAGGCACCACTATCGCGTGAATGTGCAGCAATCCTTTGTCCCTGCCCGAGTATATGGACAATTTGCATAGAGAGTTTGAATGGGTAACCAATTCCCCTCCGATTCCATGTATCTGGAACCGCTTAAATTTTGTGGTTAACATTAACTGCTGCTGCAGCTTCCTGGAGATAAATGTCCTCTCAGAGCCCTGATCCAGGAACGCACGCGCCTTAAATATTTCCCCCCGTTCCTGTGTTTGCACTACTGCTGTGGGAAGCAGAATACCCTCCGCCACCGATTGGTTGTGGGCCTGCGTCACATGAGTAGCCGTCATCGCCGCATTCTTCTTCTTTGCCTGAGCGGAAGTTCCCGGGGAAACGTCCAGAGGAGGGTCTATGGGATTCGTCTTGGCAGGCTTAGTGAAATGTAAAAGCGAGTGATGGTTTCTCTGACAATGCGTACACGAGAACCGACTGGGGCAGTCTTTTCTGAGGTGACTGTATGCTAGGCAATTTAAACACACCTGATTGTTGGTGTCGAACTTATTTCTAGCCTGGGGGTCAAAACTTAGAAATCGTGAACAATTCCTCAGCGGATGATTAGCACCACATATCTTACAGGCGCATTGGGTTGGTTCTAGTTTGGTATATCGGTTGCCTGACCAGCGCGAGTCCCTCTCCTGAGCCAGCGAATGTGCGTCCTGTTTTCGGGACTCCAAACACTCCACAACCCCACACCTGTGAGAGAGAAATCTGTCCATCTCCTCCCATTTGACCAGATTCTTATGGGAATCTAGGGACTGTTCCCATAAAGATAGAGTTTCTATTGGCAACTTACTAGAGCATAGAATTATTACAAAGGGATCCCATTCGCCTATTGGTACATCCTGAACCTTTATGGCTGAGAGACAGTCGTCGATCGTGGTCTGAATATTCTGAAGGGCCTTACTACTTTCAACGGTAACCGGTGATAGATTAAGAAGGATCTGAATCTGATTCTCCACCAGAATCCTTCTATTTTCATACCGATCCCTCAACGCTTCCCACGCAAGGGTGAAGTTATTGGAGCATAACTTATATTTCCTAATTATACTACCTGCCTGCCCCTGAATCTTCAGCCTCAGATGGTATAATTTTTGAACCAGGGGTATTCTCGGGTTGTCTATGTATACGGCAGTGAACATGTCCCGGAAGGACGGCCACTCCTCATAGCCACCGTGAAAGACATCTGTATCACAGGGCGGGACTTTGACGTGAGCATAGTGGCCTTCGTTAAAGGAGGGGAGGGGAGCTATGGCAGTCACATCCATGACAAAAATGTTTTGAAGTTCCAGAATCTTCGACTTCGAGGTGTGATATGCCCTAGTGCAAGTTGAGTACTTGGCTCTGACCGATTCTATATACCCTTTCCCTGATTTTGCGTCCCTATCTACACAGACAGATCTATATGATTTGTGCAAATTTGCCCATCGGTCGTTGAGGTCCTGGAGGTTTACTTCAAGAAGAGTCTCAGTGAGATCCTCAGGCGGAGTGTTGTCGAACTCCGAGCAGAAAGTGATCAGATCGTCGGAATCGAAAATGAATTCCTCCTCCATCCCTGACAATGGCTGATTACCTCTTGTATAAACAATTGTGGAAGAGTTCGTAAAGGGGTTCGCCGAGTAGATTTGTTCTGGCCTGGGTCAAACGAATTCTATCGAGGTCAAGAAACTCTCTTTCTAAGCCCTAAATTACCGAGGGGATTTCAAGATTAGAGTCTAGATCCGATCTGAATTAGAACTTTTTTTTTTTGTTTTTCCAATAGGGTTCCTAAAATGTAAGTGTAATTGTCTATAACTAACCAGGATTTACTGATTTACGTTGGAAAATAATTTTACAATTTTAAATGTTCGCTGGGGTTGGCGATTTTAATTTTGAAAATAATTTTACAATTTTAAATGTTCGCTGGGGTTTGCGAAATTTAATTTTTTCTTTTAAATCCTTGATTTATTGGGAATTCACAGGGGTTTGCGAATTCAAATGATTTAATAATTAAACGTTCGCTGGGGTTTGCGAAGATTAATTTATAGTATTTCGCGGGGGTTTGCGAATTCAAATGATTTATGCCCCTATTATGGTTTACAACTCAACTCAGTTGAGTTGAAACAACTCAACTTTTAAACAACTTGACTTTTTTTTGGTATTACGATTTACAACTAAATCTGGTTGAAGTTATTATTTTGTTGCCAGCATAAAAAATAACTAATTGACAGATAATTAAACAGCTGATTCTAGTGCGGGAAAATTTGCAAACAATAATTTTTAACTAAATTTTACAAAATTGTGTGTTTTATTTAAAAATATAGTAAAATGTATATTAGTGTTGATTTATTTTATAATGGTGAAAATGATGATGCAACAATTGATGAGCTTCGCATACGAAAAAATCTTCGGGATCACTCGAATCCATTGGAACTTCCAAACAGCAAGTAGGAAAAGTTTTTATGATAACTAGTAGAGAGGATTTTAAATATTTTTTACAGATTTGAGAGTTTTTTTCGTCTAAATAAGGAAGCATTTAGCTTTTTGTTAAACGAACTTAAGGAACATTTCCATCAACCGGTTAGAAGTACGGCTATACCTCATATACTTAAATTGTCCGCAACTCTTAGGTTCCTAGCAGACGGCAGTTATCAGAAATGCTGCGGAAATGATTTTAATTTAGGATTGGCACAACCTACAACATCTGTTGTTGTTAAGGAAGTTTTAAATATAATCGAACAATGCGTTTGTCCTCAATGGACCTTTTATTATTTGTGACGCTGATGAAGTGGGACGTTCAACGTTTGCATTTTGGGGTTCACACACAACAGGCGAAGTACAAGCAAAATTGTCTCCCATTTCATCGTCATTCGTCACCAGTTCAATATTCTCGACCCCAAATGAATGACCACCTGGTGCTACTTGTTCTTTTATTTGAATTAATTGTGCAACGCTTTCCTCCAATGCGCTTAATGATACTTCCTGAGAGGGACCCCCACCAGTAGCAAGACAATTGCTTCGGTTGTTGGCAAGTTTTCGCTTTAAATTTGCCTTATAATGTATCCAAACCTAGATGATAAATAAATATTAATTGTATTTTCATTGCTTTATTTCACGATAACTTCTTACCCGTCCCCAGTCGTGCGCAGTTCTTGAAGGCGGCCCTAAACTATTCAGTTCTACTGCAAATTGCTCCCACAATTCCTTGCTTTTATTTTTGCTGCATCCAAATTGCGGCTTACCTCTTCCAGTTTCGGGGTGCTTTTCCATCAACTCAACTAGTTTTTCAAATTGTTGTTTCGTAGTAAGTTTATTTTTTCTATAAATTTGTTAAAAGTCGCTATTTAATAAATTATTGTAAGACAATAAAAAAAATACTTAACCCGCTTTCCATTTTTTGTTCTAATAGTCAATTCAAAACAACTGCTAATTATCAGTTGTAATTTTTTTGCGTTTTTGTCAACTACACCAACATAGAGTTGTAATCGGTAATCGCTACAAAATGTTGTAAAACGCTAAAATTACAACCTTAGAATATTTGACAGGTTGAGTTGTATTTCATAATACTAAATATAAAAATTACAACTGAAATAGGGTTGAGTTGTAAACCATAATAGGGGCATTAATGATTAAACACTCGCTGGGGTTTGCGAAGTTTAATCTGTAGTATTTCGCGGGGGTTTGCGAATTCAAATGATATAATAGTTAAACGTTCGCTGGGGTTTGCGAAGTTTAATCTATAGTATTTCGCGGGGGTTTGCGAATTCAAATGATATAATAGTTAAACGTTCGCTGGGATCTGCGAAGTTTAATTTATGCCTTGGTGTCTAATGGTTTTATTTTTTCCGGGAATTTGGGAATCCAACGAAGTTGTCAAGTTATTTGTGTTCGCCGGGATTTGCGAACCCATGCATCGTACTTTACAACTCACGTTGTTGTATCAATATACTTGATTGAGGGAATCTATATCGTATGATTTCTTTCCCGTTTTTACGATATACATATATACATATAAATATAAAAACTCACGGTATCCTGATATGTTTACTTCTCTAGACTTTTCCTTTTTGTGTGTTGATATTTGTTGTTGTCGAATGATGTGCTGGTACTAGCTGATCTTGTGGTTTTTATTTTAAATATTTATAAAAATCGTTTTTTTTATATTAGTTTGTATGATCGGTCGTTAATTTTAAATGTTTTTGCTTTCCGTTTATAATGGGTGAATTACACCTTACACTTATATTTACGTATTTCTTCTTTATATCTGCTTGGCTTTTTATCTTTTTCTAAATTTATTTATCATTATACGTATATAAATTTTGTGTTTCACGTTAAACTATGGCTTCCGTGTGAACCGATTTATTATTCAAAATAAATTTTATACACCGTATACGTACGTCAGTGTTTCTGAAGCTGTTTACAATATTATATTTTCTTTGACTTTTGTCCTTACGCGTTGGTTATTGTGATATGCCTCTGTATTTCATCTTCTGTTTATATATTTTTGTATTCACGCTATATAATTATTACTTTGATTTAACTTTTTAGGTATAGGTGTATTTCCGTATTTTACTTGAACCGTACCACTTTTGCTTTGTCTCTTTAAGTGTTTACAATTGTTGTATTTATTAATATGTTTATAAAACTGCTTGTTTATTATGTATTTTATTTATTTCTTTAGTTAAGTCTTTATATATATATATATATATATATATATATATATATATATATATATATATATATATATATATATATATATATATATATGTATACGTAAGTATATCTATTTATTTACTCCGTTTCAGTCACTTTTCTCATTTTAAACGATCACACAATGTTACCAAAAAATATGCAAATATTTGTGTTTGAATGTGTGTGCTTTTTTAATAACTTTCAACAAATTAAAATCACTGTATTTTTGCGTTTCCAAGGTATGTATTTTGTATTTATGCTTAGTAAATTGCACAGCTATATGATTATTTCTTTTTGTTTGCACTTTTCCTTTATTTTTTTTTATGTAATGTTAGTATGATATATTTTACGTGGTTTCTTTTTTACACTTTTTGTTTCTTGAGAAAAATATGCTTTTTATTTATGTACTTTTTGCATATACTTTTTTTTTTTTTGTATATTACCAGACTTTTTTCTTTCTTGTTTTATAATTCTTTTTGAAATTTTCATATACACATTCCTTCGCATTGCTTTTTGTTCTGAGTTATTTCATGAGCAAGTTATTTTTGGTTACTTGATACCTACTTTATGTATGTTCATGCATATATATGTGTTCTGGTTTTTTCAACCACTATAAGTACTTTAACGATCTTTTACTCTCCGTTCTCTTAATTCTGCTCTTAGGCACAATCAAGTGGTGGTAGTTCTTATTATTCTTTTTACACCAACAAATTCCACTGCAATTGCGGTACTTATTTTGCTTGCAATTTGTTGCTATAAAATAACGACTCGTTTCACTTTTAAGAAATTTTTAGTTGTTGCTTTACTATTGAAATTTTAGGCTTTTTCTTGGTTTTTAGTCTTATGTATACCTATGTATATGGATTTTTATTTTTACCGTTTTATACATAGGTAAGTATGGAATTTTTGGAACTTTTTAACGGCTATTTTGCCTGTAACTTTTCTGTAACGGTTCTTTTGCACGAAATCCACTTCACATTACATTTTTCCTTCTTAAATAATTTTTTTTTTCATTATTTTTAGTTTCGAACAATTCAAATTTTCCGTTTTTCAGCAACTACATATAATTTTATTTTAACTTCTTTTTGTATTATATATTTTGCCACTGAGTTTTTTTTTTTTTGTTTTTTCTTCTTGTTCAACCTTTTCTGTAGATATTAACTGTGTTATATAATTCAGATTTTGTCTAATTTAAATCCACAGGACACACAAATTTTTATTTGCTGCAATTTTTATTTGTTTGGTTTTAGCGCTTTGTCTTGGCTTATTTGCTTGCTGTTCTTAGTGCCCCTTTAGCACACTAAATTATTTATTATTATTTTTTTCAATACAGTCTACTTTTGCCACAAATATTACAATATAAATATTGTATTTGTTATTTTCGCTTAGCTACTAAGTATAGGAACTTATGTTTTATTTTTTAATGTTTAATTCTGATTTTTACGCTTTCGTCCACTTGCTTAGCACAATAGAAAAAACCGACTGTGACATTCTTTTTATTTTATGTTGAGATGATCTTAATTCTGTTTGCTTTTACTTTTGCAAACTTCTGAACTGTGTGTATGCTCGTACGTATGTATATGCATACTCTTTACTATAGAGATGCCAGTGTGCACACAGATAATATAGCTGGGATTATCACTACGTTGTTGATGCTGGGAAGGATATTCTTTTGGACTGTTTTATAGCTCGTCCACTTGGTTTTCTCGAAGGACCATGTTTAATTCTGAGTTGGGGTTTTCAGTAATTAAAAAAAAGGGTGCTTTACCTAGGTTAGGAAACTATGCTGGGGAGAAAAGAATTACCGCGGGTACGGAGAGATTTCCTGGGCTCTTTGGGGTACAGCCAGACACGGGTAAACATAAAATGAAAGGGATATACTTACATCAGTCTGGTAGGGTTACACAGATGATACTTATCCAGTGAAAAAGACAAAACTGATCGGTATTATGTATAGGCCAGTAAAAACAGGTTGATAACCTTCAAGAGCTGAATAGGTAATAAAAATATACAAATGTGAAATGGACCTTTTAGGTAAAATTTAGTGTATTTCCAAATAATGGTTTTATTTCCCATTGGAAAAGGATTACCAGAGGTGTTTATTCTTAACCAGTCTTACTGCTTTCAACAAAAATTCATACTTTTTTATTATTATATTTAAATTTTTTTTATATTAAATTGAATTAAGATTCATAGGCTAATTGTTCGAAATTTGTTTTTTTTAGAAAGACATGATAAATATTCCAAGGCACAAAGGAAAGTCAACATCAGTTTTATTCAACTTACACAGCAGAGCAGAACAGCTGTTTTCGAAAGACGCAACCCTTTCATCATCTGTGCTCATGTGTATTGTGTTTGTCACCACTTATTAGGTGGCTTAGTTTAATTTGATAACAGTTCCTATTTACACAAATTTTATTGTGAAAAAGAATACGAGAACTGTATCAACCTGATCTTAACATGTTATTGTTATAATACCCGTGTTACCGTTTGATTATTTTTCTTCATGTCCCATTTTTCTGAATTTTTTTGTTCCATCATACCTAAGTCAAACTTTTTTGGTTTGAATTTTATACTTAAGTACATGTGAACGTTTTTCCAATATTTTATTATTGGTAGCTCAAGCCATAGCTTAAATTTGTATGTAGTAAGAATTTTAACGAACATTTATATTGCTATATTAAATTGAATTAAGATTCATAGGCTAATTCTTCGAAATTTATTTTTAATTCTCAGAAAGACATGATAAATATTTCAAGGCACAAAGGAAAGTCAACATCAGTTTTATTTAACTTACACAGCAGAGCAGAACAGCTGTTGTCGAAAGACGCAGCCCTTTCATCATCAGTGCTCATGTGTATTGTGTTTGTCACCACTTATTAGGTGACTTAGTTGAATTTGATAACAATTCCTAAATTTTTTTTATTGTTATAACTTTATATAAAACTTTGTTTTTTTTTCATTTTTGACGTATAAATTACAGCAGAAATATCTTTTAAAGTGCCATTTCCTAGGATTGCATCGAAAGTGCGTAATCCTGGAAGAAGGAAAAACTTAATTGGTTTGTTTAAGGGACCAAAAAGATTTAATAATGTATGTTGGGTAATTTCGACGTCTCCGGATATTTTTTTTTTTAGGAGTAGGACCAGCACTCAGGGGATAACCCTTACATATGCAGTGCATTGCGCTGGAACTAGGAAAATAGGTTTTGGGAAGGAGGATAAAGGGAGTAGTACCTGTGGATATTCGATTTGAACCTCCTCAAATTGTAAGTGGCGGGGAAGACATCTGCAGGTAGTTTGTTCCACATACGGACTGTTCGGCCAAAAAACGAATTTTCTCTGTAATGCGTAGTGCGATTCGTTGGAATATCGACCACGAACGCATGCGCTCTTGATGAAAAACGCGTTGAGCGTAAGAAAGAATGGGTTTCAGGAACAAGTTCCCTAATTTCACCAGAGCACCTGCCATTACAGTAACGATAGAACAACCATACGCACCCCACATTGCGACGATGCTCAAGAGAGTCAATAGAGTTGGCTACCCTACTGTCTCCGATGAGTTTTATCGCCCTCTACTGTACGCGGTCGAGTAACTTCAACATAGACTTTGAAGCACCGGCCCAAACATGAGAGTTGTATTCCATCTTCGGTCGGATGTAAGTGGTGTAAATATTAAGAAAATCAGAGGGGGTGAAGTATCTCTTGCACCGTCTTAAGAAGCCAAGGCACTTGAATGCTTCTTTTGCAACCTGAAAGACATGTTCCGTCCATCTGACATCACACTGCACTTTCATGCCCAGAACATCAAGAGCCCCTGACTCCATAATACTTACACCACCCATAGAAACAGATGAAGCAGCATGGTCATACGTACGTCGATGCGTAAGCATACAACACTGGGTCTTACGGGCATTGAAATCGACCCTGTTCGCCTGTCCCCATTCGGAAATCTTCGCGAGGTCACTATCCAGAACGTCATTCATAAACTGCCTCCTCGGCAGGCTGACGGCCTGCAGTTAAATGAATAGGAATGCGAAAGGCTGCTATCATCTCCGAAAGAGTAAATAGGACAGGAAGTTTGGGAAAATAGATCGTTAAGAAAAATTATAACTAGAGTAGGAGAAAGAACGCAGCCCTGCGGTACCCCTGAGTTGACTCTGAACTCATCGGATGAGACGCCATCTATAACAACTCGAATAGAGCGATCCCTGAGAAAGCTCGATATAAACCGAGAGAAGGTGTCTCCGACATCAAATGCAATAAGTTTGGACAGGAGCGCTCCATGCCACACTCTATCGAACGCCTTAGAAATATCTAGAGCTACCACTTTTCTTTCGCCAAAACGGTGTATGGAACTACACCAGTTTTCCGAAAGAAGCGCCAATAGGTCACCCGTAGAGCGGCCTCTGAGGAAACCATATTGGCGGTCGTTTAGTAAACTGTTGGACTCCAGATATTTCACAAGATGGAAGTTAAGCATAGTTTCCATTACTTTCGATATAGCAGAACATATTGCAATCGGGCGGTAATTTTCAGGGTTAGTAGCCACTCTCTTTTTGGGGATTGGCGTTACATTAGCAACCTTCCAGCACATTGGAAATCTACCGGAGTGGTATAGTGTACTGAAAAGTTTGGCTATTGGACGTGCTAACGTCGAACTGCACGCGCTCGAAAAAATATCTTAGGCATAGTTACGGATACTCACTCGAGCGCGGGGAGTGGTTGAGAGCTATCAGGCAAGTGAGAGTCACTTGCAAATATTTCAGCCAATATATTAGCTTTATCAACCGGGTCAGTATATACTTGGTCATTCCTCAAAAGAGTCGGAATTGAAGAACTAGCACTTTCCTTAACACTTTTGACGAATGACCAAAAAGTCTTACAACCCCTGGGGGCAGTGAGAATTCTAGTGCGAATACGCTGCTCGTATAAAGCCTTTTCGCGTCTTAACACTTTGGCACACGAAGATCTTGCCTTCTTGCGTAGAAAATCAGTATTGGCATTTTTGTTATTACGCCAAGTACTGAATGCTGCCTCTATGGATCGCAACGCATCTTTACATGCCTGGTTAAACCAAGACTTCGCCCTAGGTTTAACCGAAATTTGCTTACAGGGAATAAAAGCTTTCATCCCCAGTAGAATTGTGTTTTCAACCATTTTCGCCATTGAATCGACATCATTGTCAAGAAAACATAGTTTCCAATTAAAATTCCGAAAGAATTCGTTGAGCTCGGCCCAACGACCCTTTTCGTAAATATATTTACTACGCTTCGTGGCTGCACGCGAAACGTTGCGAAGTTTGGAGAACGGAAAGGTTGCGGAAATGGTGCAATGATCCGAGAGGTGCATTGACAGTAACTTCATACTTTTCAGGATGTGAAGTTAGAAAAAGGTCAAGAGTATTATGTTGGTGCCCTTCAACACATGGAATATGTGTTGGTTCATTAACTAATTGCACAAGGTGATTGTGCGCGGCGAACAACTCAGCAAATTGGCCCTCTGAGGTTGTGTGGCTCGAATGGCGAAGCCAAGATGTGTTATGAACATTGAAGTCACCAGCAACTACAATTTCACTGCTCGGACAACTATCAAGAATCTTCGATATGGAGTCGGAAAGAGTATCGAAGCCATGTATGGTAGCATCTCTTTCCGCGTTTGGACTTCTATACAGAAACCCCAAATGTAAAAAGTGTGTACCGACTTTGAATTTAACCCAAAGACAGCTAGATTCTGCATCAGACATGCCTAATGGTTGCTGGCATTGGTACACAACCTCATTACGTACGTATATTGCAAGGCCCCTATGAAGAATAAAAAGCGACAGGAGGTGATACCCGGGCAAATGAAAATCCTGTGGATCAGCATCCTCATGTACTTGGGTTTCACTTAAGGCGAAAACATCCGGCTGATGGAGACAAACGTGAGCATATACAGAAAAGAAATTCGCTCTTAACCCACGTATGTTACAGAAGTCGATTCTAAACTTACCCACCATCACAAGATGAGAGAAAAAAAACCGAAATCCAAACTCTAGATTAGCGAATACGATGCAATGACAACAACTGCAGTGACCATTCACTAGTCAGTGTTATGCCTTCACTAGTGAATGATCCAGCCGCTATCAGTACACCGCACCAATAAAATAGAGTTTTATTTTATTTTATTTATGGGAAGAGGGATGGGAGGCGTCTAATACTGCAGAAACACAGGTCATAAAAGCCCTGGTCTGGTCCACTTCCATTTTCCCATAGTGGCTCATAGTGCCAACACTGGTATGGGGTGTCGTCACTGGTGGTGAGGAATGCACTGTTTATTTTATTGTCTGTTGTTTTCTTGTTTTGTTGTTTTTTTTCCTTGTTTAAGTTATTGATTTTGTATTTTATTTTTGTAGTTGAAGATATTTGTTGCTTTTATTTAGTATTTGGTGAGTGCTTATATAAAATTTAATTTATTTGGTTTTATTTTTTTTTTGTCTATTAATTGGTTTGATTTTTGTTCTTTGAATGTTTGTGATTATAAATGTTTTATTTTTTTGATTATGTGCTTTCAATTAATTTAATTTTTAATTTGTATTTTTCTTAAATAACTAAAACACAGCCCGGGCTGACAGGCACAAAGACGAAAAACGTGTTAACGGCATGAGAGACAGAACACTACTTCATATTGATATTGATTTTGCGAAGAAATTATCTGTATTTTGAAGAGGATTTTTTATTAAGCCAGATTTTATATAATTTTTGTTGCTACCAGTGTCTTAAAGAAATTTAATTATTTGTCCGTTCCTCAAATTTACCTTAAAATATGGTAAAGAGGAACTGTTTAACCAAAAAAATTAAGGTCTGCATTTAAATCTTCTACGGAATATTGTCCAAATGCATTTTCCGTTTCCTGACCTTTGTCATCAAAGCGAGAGGACAAATCTTTAACATTTTCATATTTGGATACCTCATCGTAAGTTGCAGATTCCGAGTATCCATTTGCTGTATCGTCATATTGTGAAGCTTCGTATACTGTTTCATCCTGAGCTCCCCTGCCTCCGGTTTCTAAATGAAAATTCCTCTGAACCTTGTTTTCAGGACATTGGAAGGATCCATGCGGCCTTTTGTAAGTCAAGTTAAATGGCATTCTATTCGCATAATTTACCTGTCCAGTTTGTATGGATCCATCAACTTCCATTGGTACCGGTCCTCGGACCTGTGAACTGTTTTGTGCATATGGGTTATTAAAATTTCGTTCCTGGGTTTGAGTTGGGAATGGTCGGCTCGGAAACTGATTCTGGGTATTTCTGTTCATTTGGAAGTTTAGACGAAAATTGGGGTTATATGAAGTATTAAACTTTGAAAAAGAAGCACTTGGAGGAAGAAGTGGCCTTGCTCGTGCCATGCCACTTATGTGTGCAAGTTCAGGATAGAAATTTTTGGGAGGAAGTAATACCGTTTTTTCATTATTACCAGGAAGTCGAGTATGAGCATGATTCATGCGGAATGACATATTGTCCAATTTTAGACAAATATGTAAAGCTTGTGGAAGCAAAGTTGACTCTCTCACGCTCAGCAATCGTGGAAGATCCCCATTGAGGCCCCTAACAAACGTATCCAGGGCCTTTTCTCTATAGGTGTTGGTCAGCGCTCGCAAACTAAACTCATCCAAGTCCAAACAGGCTACTTTATCCAGCAGGATAGACAAATGCGGGTAAGCAATATGGTAAAATTCAGTGATGCTTCTACCCTTCTGACATAGAACCATCATTTGGTACTCAAAAGTACCGATGTCTCTCCTATCAGAATAATGGAGCATTAAGCATTTTTTTATTCTTCCCCAGTCGAAGAGTGTCCTGTAGGACTCTAATGCGGTATCCGCTTCACCTATAATTTTAGTGCGAATGGTATGGAGAATCTCATAGTATCTTCCCGTAGCTATTAAAGGACTGTATAACTCCAGTACCCTATCTTCTGATTTTCGCCAAGAATTGAATTCTCCGGGGTTTGCAGAAAACTTTCTTAAGGATTTGACAAGATCCGGTACCTTGTGAAGTTCGTCCAATCTGTTCGTTAGCGTTCCCACTGGTAGCCTTCATCCGGTACACTCTCAGCAGAAGCTCTGAGCTCTTCATCTATTAATTCCCTAATCTGTGATTTTTGAACTTCTGTGAGTCCTGTCGTATTTCTTGAACCTGCACTACTATTTATTGTAAGTGACTGTTGCAGTCTTGAAGTCAGTTGTTCTACTGTTTCGTCTGGTATCTTGTTCTTTTTTTCTCACTCTCTACACGGAAAAATTAAGGGAGGTAGGATATTTTTATAAAGCGTTTTTCGGATCAAGCTAATTCAATATGTTTATGTTTTGATTGAACAATTAACAAATGTAACTTACCAAAACCATCCAGTCATCTTTGAAATATCCTTTTACGACCAGTATCAGAATTTCACAAATAATTATTGAATTAAATGCATTCTTAAAAAAAATAAATTTTAATGTTCACTGAAATTTAAATTTTAATTATCTAATTTTCTTGAAAGGATTTTTCAATATTTCACAAAATTTAGTTAAATTTTCTAGTCACAGAATTTCTTAAAAATTTACATATATTTCTTTCAATATAAATCTTATTTGTTGTTTCAATAATTTTTTGCAAATATTAGTTTTAACACCTTTATTTTACATTCAAAATTTTATTCAAATTTTATAACTTTTCTGTTATTATTCTTCATATTCCAACATTTCACAATATTTTTAATACAGTTTATATATATTTTCGATTTCATGCATATTTTATTTTGAAAAAATAATTTTAAACTTTTCACGTGAATAAAAAAAATTGTATTTGATTTTATTCTTCTAAATTTCAAGAATTTTTGATTTTTTAACATTTTGCAATTTATTTTATTTTAAATTTCTTTTCATTCTTAAAAAAAAAATTTATTTTTTAACATTTATTTTTCACACTTTTTATATTTTTATCTGATTTTTAATTTTCACAATTTTTTAAGTCTTGTATTTTAATATTTCACAAAGCTTTTTTTCTTTTCTTTTATTTAATTTAAAATTCATACATTCACAATTTCAATTTAAAAAAATATATATTTTTATTTTAATATTTCACAAGGCTTTTTCCTTAATTTTATTTAATTAAAATTAAAATTTTTATTCTCCACAATAAATTTCATATTTTAATGTTTCATAAGGAATTTCTCCTTAATTTTATTTAATTTAAATTCGAATTTTTTATTCTCCACAATAAATTTTATATATTAATATTTCACAAGGATTTTTCCTTAATTTTATTTAATATAAATTTTTATTTTCCAGAATAAATTTTTCATAATTTTTATTTTATACTTAAAAAAAAAAATTTATATATTAATATTTCATATTTTTCACAATCATTTTGTTTCACTAGTTCTAATTCTTATTTCACTACGGCTTGGTGGACCGCGACGTAGATTAGCCCCCTTTCCACTAGTACTCGGGAGTCATGCCAAGGCTTTCGATCAAGGACCTTTTTTAGGGGTCCCTGCTCGGGCGCCAATTAAATCAAGACGAGTTTAATTTAATTTTTAAAAACGTGTGTTGCTTTTGCAACACGTTGTTCTCTCTTATTTTTTAATTGAAAAAAGTCAAAAAATAAAATAAAAGCTTAGATTTTATTCTAAAAATGTTGTCGCTGTTCCCGTTGTGCACTCGTCGTTCACCTGTGCTGTAAGTTGACACTTTTATCTACTTCATTTCCAATTTCACAATTATTTATGACTGATGCTAAAATTCAACTATGGATGTAATAAGTACGATTCGCAGAATAGGCAAGTAGAATTTTATCAAAAGAAGACAATTGACTTAAAAAATTTCTTCTCGACGGAAACTATAGCCCACATTTCAAATAGTCATCCACCAGAAATTTACAAAGAAAGAATCAATCCCTTCTCTTTTCCCGATGATCAATTTAAATTAAAGTAGGTCGATGTAGTTAGAGATGACGTATAATTAGACAGCAGAGGACGTGGAACTTCAGTCGAGCTCCAGGTATCAGTTGCCGTACGTTTTTGGGGTCGCGGAGTGGTATGAAAATAAATTCTGTACACAATTATTGCTATATTATTTTTCTCCTTTTAATTCCAATATGACGCAGGTGATCTTAATGGTCTCTCGCAACCAACAATGTTGAAAATTTGTTTCAGAGTTGGTCATGCTTTGGATGGAGGCAACATTGATTAGAAAGTTTGGAGAAATTCGAGACTTTCCAGGAGTAATTGGGGGCATCGATGGTACCCACATAAGAATTAAGAAAACTGGAGGCGAACTCGCCCAATATTACATCAACCGAAAAGGTAACTACTCACTAAATGTGCAGGTGAAATAGCTTTATTACATTTTATTTCACTTTTTCTCACTTTATTTTGCATACGTAGGTGATTTGTGATGTTCACTTAAAAATGCGCTCTATGTGGCAAAATGGAGGGGCAGTACACATGACCTCAGGATTTTCAATGAATCCAGCATTAAGCACCGTTTTGCAAATTTAGGGGCAGGTTATTGGGCGACGCAGGATATAAGCTAACACCGTACTTGTTTACACCTTACAACATTGCTCACATGTCAACTAGAAATACAGTTGAGCGTTGTCTTGGTGTGTGGAAGCAACGATTTCAATGTTTGCAACGCGAAATGACCGTTAATTTTTCTAACGTAAAGGTTGTGATTATTGCACTTGCCGTACTGTATAACATTGCGATTGGGGAAAATGATTTAGTTCCAGGTAATACGTCAAATCTACACACACAAAGTACATTGTGTTTTAAAAAATGCATGTTATTTTATGATGACTTCGATGAAAGTACTCAGGGGCCAGTATATGCAATCCAAAATCTATCATACTCAAGCGCTTCTGCTAGAAGAGTGAAAATTCTTTTGAAATCTTCCAACCAGAATAATTTTAATTAATTTGTATAACCTATAAGTACATACTTACCAGAGCTGTAAATGAATCATTAATTTTTGAGTTAATTCGCTAATCATTCATACATTGTCGTTGTACCATTATCGTGAATAAAAGGCGAACAGTGTTTTCACGTGAACTTTTCCTCGTAAACGCAACAACAGTGCATAGTTGCTTATCGCAGTTTTAGAAAAAATTTAAACACTTGAAGCGAAATTTTATTCAAGATGAAGGTAAATATGTTTTAAATTCAACTTTTTCTAATTCTCAATTGTTTTTTTTTTTAATTTGTGCATAAGCTGTTTTGTGAATTTGAATTTGGTCGACTGACAAATGGTGGAAAACTCAATGAAATACAGATATTATGCATAGCTACCCTGGAAGAAACAAGCAATTTGTATTAAAAACTTTATAATATATGTACAAAATTTAAAAGTTTCTACAGAAAATTACAAAATAATTTTCTAAATCTTGGTTTGTCAAAGATAAATATAAATTGCTAACGTCTAATATAATAGAATAATGTAGTTTTAAGATTTTAAAATAGAACTGTCCATATTGTGAATGGATTTTCGAACGTTTCAAAAAAGCAAATACTGTATTGTAATGGAAATCATAGCTAAAAATGTATGGAAAAACTTATACTTACTTTTTGTACTTCGATCAATAAAAAGTCAATTGCTTAACATACATACTTTAAACTTTAAAAATCAATAACTTTTGAACCTGAAGTACAAACCTCATTAAACTTGAATTATTCTAATAATCACAAATCCATACCATCTTTTCTTTGCATACGAGATTTAGTAGCACACCAAGGTATACTCGCGCACACACTTACACAGTCTATTACCAAGAGGTAAATTTAGAGGGAAAAGTGGTGTTCACCAAATTACCATACAGTCCACTCAAAACCTAGCATCGCTGAATACCCATTTTTCTTCATGGCCCTTAGTTGACAATCTAAAAAAAAATCAACAGTTGGCACTACATACGAGAACTCACCACAAGACAAATGAGGTACGAAAACTCAACATCATCATGTCATGCAACTACATATATGCAAATGAAAGAAAAAGTAAAACACGTTCGCTGCGGTCATAAATCTATATAATTTAAATAAATCGTATAAATAAGCTGTTTAAATAGCACAAAAGAAAACATAAATTTCGATTTTTCTAGTTTTATATCTATATATATATATATATATATATATATATATATATATATATATATATATATATATATATATATATATATGTATATTGTTACGTTTTTAGACCTTTTTATAAAAAGGCTTTTTACTAATCCTTCAAGGATTCGTTTAATTGCATCAAATTACGCGTCCATGTCAATAATTGCCATATTCTGAATTGCTTTGTGAAAAAAATTATAAGTGCAGCAAGGTTTGCATTAGTGTAAAAAAGCGAAAAAAATCTTATATTAGTTTCATGTTACTAACACAATAACTGTGTCGGGTATACAAATGGCGCTACCCTTATTCGAAAGGTAACTAAATTACGCGTCGATACCAACAACTGCCATATTCTGAAGTTACATTACCCAAGCGAAAATTAACATACAGACCACAGAATATACAATTAATAATTAATAAAAATATATAACGAGTTTTTTCTGAAGTTAACTACGTTGCTACACTCAAACAAGAAAAAAGGATTGGATCGTACTTCCTATGTAAAGGCATAAGTCGACGATACTGGGAAATATTTATGATGGCGTGGTCCTTTAGGACGGGAGTATGCATACTGCGTAGCCAAATAATTCCTCTCTAGTAGCGAGCTGTTAGAGAAGTGAACAAGAATTCCAAATCAGAGGTGCAACAAAAATTTTTGAATTTGGAAAAGCAAGAGTGCACAAAAATGTAAGTATTTCACTGTGTTACAATTTATTTAAAAATGTTGATCAAAGTTTGTATGTATCTCTTTCAGAGTCACGGTTCCTACAAAAAATGTTATGATGAAAAAGGGTTCTTTGAAGTCATCTTCAGCGATGTGCCAATTGTCATGATTTCTCAACCGACATGCTTGAGTGGAGAATAGTAGTGTTAAAGGGTATCGTGTATCAATCGTCCCAGAAAATCTATACGTGGTGGCTATGTTTCAGATGACTTCAATATTTATTAATTAATTTGCTTAATACTTACAAGTGCCTTGCAAATACAACATACACAGCTGGTGCAATATCTTCAGCCACAATATTTTAAATATCCACAATATATGCAGCAACCAGCATATATTCAGCACCTAGCATATATTCAGCTGCCTCAATATATCCAGCAGCCAGTACATACGTACCAGAACCAATAAATTCAGCCGCCTTCATATATATTATGTAGGTAGAATATATCCAGCAGGCAATATCCGCAGCCGCAATATCTTCAGCAGCCACAAGAGTGAACGTATAAGCTGTCCCAAACACCGCAAAAGATTCTAAATTTTAAATACAAATAATCAAAATAGACAAAAGCCCTTTTAAGGGCTACAATATATTTAAAAAAATAGCTCAATTTAAAAACACCCTGAAACAAAACCTTTCACAATATAAAATTTTTTAATAAATGAATTTTATGATTACTTGTAGACACAAAATCAGCTACCTCTTTTTGAAATTAATTTTGTATCCCTGAAAAGGGCTGTTTGTGTTTTCTTTTTGGTTTTTGTGTTAAAATAAACATTCATTTGCATTTACTTCACTGGCATCATGCTTAGCCAATTCACCAGTACAGCTTGTAGTGAGATAAACGTGATGTTTCGGCAGCAATGCCCTCAAAAATATCATTAATAAAATTATTCATGATCTTTTATGAGGTGCCAGTATCCGGATGTACTTGTTTCAAAACTTTGTAAATGTAGATGGCATAACTTCCCTTGCGCTTAAGTCTTTTCCCCTCTTTACAAACACTCTAAAACAAAACATTTCACAATATGAAATTCTTTCTTTATTTGTAGACACAAAATCTTCTACGTCTTTTTATACCCTCCAAAAAAGAATTTGGAGGGTATATTCACTTTGTCATTCCGTTTGTAACGCATCGAAATATCCATCTCAGACCCCATAAAGTATATATATTCTTGATCAGTGATGAAATCTAAGACCAACTGAGCATGTCCGTCCGTCCGTCCGTCCGTCTGTGGAAATCACGATTCAGTCCAAACGAAAAGAGCTAGGCTCTTGAAATTTGGCATAAATATATTCTAAAACTTAGAGCAGGTTAAGTTCGAAGATGGGCTAAATCGGGCAAGGGGGAAAAAAGTTCCCCTAAGAAGAACTAAACCAACCCAGAAAAAACAACATAATTTTTAAAGTTTTTTGGTTATTTTGTTAAGCAAACGATATATTTTTATGTCAAATACGGTCCAACGCCTTAAACTTGGAGCCATTAAATAAAATAAAAATATTTTTTGACCCAGTGGGCGTTATTATAGGCAAAAATAGCATAAAAATTTAACAAATTGTTTTACTTAAGCCTACATTCCTTAAAAATAACACTTTTAAGCTTTAATGACGAAGCTGAGACGAATCCTGGTACTACTCTGCCCTACCCCCTCCTTCCCCTTCGTCCCCTAAATGACCCTACCAAAAAAAAAAACGATTTTTTTTTAATTTTGTATATAATCATTCCAAACATTTATCTTTAGAGTTTTATGACTGCCAATTTCTGCCCTACCCCCCCCCCCCCCCCTTTTCCTTTGCCCCCTAAATGACCCTACCAAAAAAAAAATGTTTTTTTAAATTTTGTATTTAATCATCCCAAGCATTTATCTTTAGAGTTTTATGACTGCCGATTTCTGCCCTACCCCCCCCCCCCCTCTTCCTTTGCCCGTAAATGACCATACCAAAAAAATTTTTTTTTTAAATTTTGTATATAAGCCTCCCAAGCATATATCTTTAGAGTTTTATGACTGCCGATTTCTGCCCTACCCCCCCCCCCCCTTTTTCCTTTGCCCCCAAAATGACCCTACCAAAAAAAAATGTTTTTTTAAATTTTTTATATAATCATCCCAAGCATTTATCTTTAGAGTTTTATGATTGCCTGTTGCTGCCCTACCCCCTCCTCCCCCTTTGCCCGCTAAATGACCCTATTAAAAATAAATAAAAATTTTTTTTAATATTGTGCATAATCATCCCAAGCATTTATTTTTAGAGTTTTATGTCTACCTGTTGCTGCCCTACCCCCTCTCCCCCTTTGCCCTCTAAATGACCCTATCAAAAAAACAAATTTTAATTTTGTATATAATTATCCCAAGCATTTATTTTTAGAGTTTTATGACAAAGGTGAAATGTTTCCCCCACAGCCCTTGCTAGAGCGACCCCGCAAAAATACAGTTTTTATACCCTCCAAAGAGAATTGTGATGAAGTCTAAGACGGTCTAGCAATGCGCATACGTTCGTCTGTGGAAAACATGATATTGTATATATTTGAACCCCGCCCCCTTTAGTGGGCGTTGACGTACGATATTATATAAAGGAACTCTGTCCCACCAAGTTAAACATTTCAAATTCACTTACTAAATATTTGGAGGGTATTTAAGATTCGACCCGGTCGAATATAACGTTTTTACTTGTTGAAATTCATTTTGTAGCTCTGAAAAGGGCTGTTTGTGTTTTCTATCTGGTTATTTGTTAAAATAAACATTCATTGAAATTTACCACTTCTCTTAGAGCCATTTATCACAATTACACATTCACTTCAAATGCATATGACATTATATGTACCTTACCACACAATAAAAAAAGCACTTGTAAGTATCAAGCAAATTAATCAATATTGAAGTCATCTGAATCATAGCCACCACGTATAGATTTTCTGGGACGATTGATACACGTTACCCTTTAACACTGCTATTCTCTACTCAAGCATGTCGTTTGAGAAAACATCACAATTGGCATATCGCTGAAGGTGACTTCAAAGAACTATTTTTCATCATCAAATTTTTTGTAGGTACCGTGACTCTGAAAGAGATAAAATTTTTTATCAACATTTTTAAATAAATTGTAACAGTGAAATACTTAAACTCTTGGCTCAAATTTACATCCCGTATCATGCTCCGATTTTTATGAAACTTTTGTCATGGGTAATACTCTTAAGTGTAAGAATTACGGTAAAAAAATTTCGGAGCGGACGCTCTTAGTTTGGGATTTATAGGCCTCTAAACTTAAAATATATATTTTTACATGCCTATAACATCCTTAATATTAACGCTATATGATTGACATGGATATCGTTAGTTATATACGTTATACGGTATATAACTAAGTTACTACTGATTTGGAAAGGCTAGGGTCTTAAAATTAATTTTTTTTATTGACATTTTTTACAAAAGTACAGTTAAATCGAAAATGGGTTTTTCGGTATTTTATTATATTGTAAAATGATTAGAAGACATTTACACCTTTCATTTGACACATATATCATAAATATTTGATATGGAATGAAGACACTACAGAGGAATTAAAACCATAAGGCCAGGTATGATTTTACTGAACGTTGAAACATTTGATACAGATGTAAAAACAAGCTAATTATTAGGAGTGTACGCATACAAATGTATAATAGTTTTAGTTTTTAAATATTTTTGCTACTTGCATATTTGTTCTTGCCACATAGAACTATGCACATATGTAAGTATGTTTGTATATTAGTTTTTGCAATATGAAAATCTTTACTTACTGTTCGACATACATAGAGCAGAAAATTTTTGGGCCCGGCCAAAGGCCGGCAATGCAGAAAATCTTTCCTCAGAGAAGCCACTGTTCGACATACATAGAGGAGAAAATCCTTAAGCCCGGCCGGAGACCGGAAATGCAGAAATCTTTACTCAGCGAAGCCACTGTTCGACATACATGGAGGAGAAAATTCTTAAGCCCGGTAATGCAGAAAATATTTACTCAGCGAAGCCACTGTTCGACATACATAGAGGAGAAAATCCTTAGGCCCGGCCAAAGGCCGGCAATGCAGAAAATCTTTTCTCAGCGAAGCCACTGTTCGACATACATAGAGGAGAAAATCTTTAAGCCCGGACGGAGGCCGCAATGCGGAAAATCTTGATATTCATGGTATAGGTGTCAATGTCTTCTATTAATTTTAGTATGAAATAAAATACCGTTATATAGACCGCTTTTCGATTTAACGGTACTTTTAAAAAAAATTTTAACCCCTAACCTTTCCAAATCAGTAGGTTGTTATATAGCGGTATTTACAAGGCCTTTTCAACGATATCCATTTCAACCATGTAGCGTTAAGTTGGAGGATGTTAAAGGCATATATATATTTTAACTTTAAAGGCCTATAACTCCCAAACTAAGAGCGTCCGCTTCATAATTCTTAGATTTAAGAGTATTATCCATGACAAAGTTTCATAAAAATGGGAGCATGATACGGGATGTTTATTTGTTCCAGATTAACTTAAATTGCACCTCTGATTTGGAATTCTGGTTCACTCCTCTAACAGCTCGCCACTAGAGAAGAATTATTTGGCCACGCAATATTCACACCCCCGTCCTAAAGTACCATGCCATCACAAATATTTCCCAGTATCCTCGACCTATGCCTTTACATAGGAAGTACGATCCAATTCTTTTTTCTTGTTTGAGTGTAGTTAACTTCAGAAAAAACTCGTTATATGTTTTTATTAAGTATTAATTGTATATTCTGTGCTGCCATACTAAATAGTTAATGATGCCAGACATTCATGAAGAACAACCGAAATTGCAACAGTATATCTTACCATACACTCCGTTTTATGTTAATATAAGAGTGGCGATTTTTATACTAATGCAAACTATTTTCAGAAAGCACTTCAGAATATGGCAAATATTGATATCGACGCGTAATTTAGTTACCTTTCGAATGAGGATAGCATATGTATACCCAGCTTAGTTTTGGAGTAACTTGAAAGTATATAAAAATACCCCACTTATAGCTAGTACATTGCCCTCATGCACTATCAAAACAAATGCTCACACATACACTCTCAACAAGAAAGAAAAATGTGGGCACACGTACACCACCTTTTTGTAAACAAAATGAAAAATCTTGTTAAAATTTTGTTTATCAGCTGTTGAACTAGTTTTAATAGCATACATACAAAAAGTCTTGTCAGAACCTAAAAATGTGGCATCTTGTTTTCTTCATTCACGTGTTTACACGTCTAGATTTAAAATCACATTCATGTCGCTGATCTCTGGCAGCGATTTTATATAGGCATAGTGACATCGTCTGGTAACTTCGCGAAGCATCTGGTCATGGTTCTTGTTTGTTGTGCTTTACTTAACATGTAGCTATACACGTGTGTTAGTATATATGACAATGCTGTTTTGTGTGTTGTGCTTGTTGTAACTATGTGTGGTTGTATGTATGAGTGTTCTGTGTGTTGTATAGTTTTGCTTCTTTCTTTTGTTTTTGTGTGTATGTCGCTTTGCATACATGTATGTAAAGGCAGATTGTTTTAAGTTAATTATTTATTGAATTCATTGGTAAATGATAGTAAATTTTGAATAATAAGTTTTTTTAAAAGTATATAAAGATAATGGCAATTGAAAAATTTTACATTAATAAACAGTATTTAGTTTTAATAATAAGAATTTAGCTTTCAAACAACTTTAGTTTAAAAAGTTTACAACTTTTAAGGCAACTTTAATTTTAAACAAACTTGCAACTTTTATTTTACAACTTTAATAGTTTGACAACGTTTCAACTTTCGCGCTCTACTTCTTCTGAACAACTGCCTTTTCTCCAATTCTCTTCATTCCTTTTGATTAAATGAAATGATCTCTATCAGAGAGGGGAATTTTAATAAGTGATGAAACATTACTCTTTACATGTATAGGTGATACTTGCTTACAAGATCATTAAGAATAACATCATCATCTCTTAGCATTGATGTTGCTAGGTTCATCGTTTTTATTCTCCACACTTATTATTACACAGTCTGGAATGATCCTGTATATTCTCGATGTGTCCGGAATATTCCATTTCCGTTAATTTGAATATTATCTATATTGTGTTGACCAGGGTTGTAATATTTTGACAACTACTCCCTCTATCCTCCTTCCCATAACCAACTTTCCTAGTTCTGGCACAATGCATCGCATATGTAGGGGTCATCCCCTGAGTGCTGGTCCAAGAAAAAAAAAAAGTACATATAGCCAAATCGTACTTATATATGAATATATTTTTAAACTTTGTAACACTGCCGCCCACTTAAGCTATTTTACTTTTGTATCCGGTACACAACGTCATTCACTCTCTTAATCACTTTATACGGTCCATCCTAGTGAGTCTGTAATTTTGGGGATAATCCGTTGTGGGTTATAAAGTAGAACTAATTGCTCTTCCATAAATCCCTCAGAAATTGCAGCGCCGTCATATCTAGCCTTCATCTTGTCACTGACCATCTTGATTCTGTTACGCACGAACTCATGCAGTTCGTTTAAGTTTTCCTGCTCTTGGGACGTAATGCTTCTACAGCTAGGTTAACACCAAATTACAAATCACCAAGCAGTTTTAATTCAGTCCCGAAGAGAATTTTAGCTGGCGTTCTCGATGTTGAGTCGTGTACATATGACCTATGTATATGCCATCAAAAATTTGGGAATGTGCTCGTCCCAATCCCTCTGGTGGTTGCTTACCACTTTTCGCAGGTATTCTTGTAAGGTGCGATTGAACCTCTCTACCATGCCATCAGACTGTGGATGCAGCGGCGTCGTTCTGGTTTTCGTTATCCCATATAATTCGCACATTTCCTGAATATGGCAGACTCGAAATTTCTTCCTTGGTCGGAATGTAATTCTATTGGGACACCATAGCGACATACCCAGCTGTGGACGAATGCATTTGTCTTTGCTTTTTGGTTGCTTATATGATATACCTCTGACCATTTACTGAAATAGTCCATTACCACACGAACATAACGATTTCCGGCTTCAGTAACGGTAAAAGGACCTGCTACATCAATTTCGATCCGCTCGAATGGTGTTCCTGAGTTGTGTTGTTGTAGCTGTCCCCTTCTTCTTACTGGGCCTTTGGCTGCTATGCACTGTTGGCAGCTTACTATCCAGTCAACTACGGCTTGTTGACATCCAACCCAATAAAAACGCTGCTTCAGTTTCTCAAGTGTTTCTGTTACTCCAAGATGACCGCCACTAGGTCCATTTTAAAACTTTTGCAAACCTTTACTTATCTTGGAGTAAGGCACAACTATTAAATTTGAAGTTGTTTTGCCATTTACACTTTCCCATATGTCGTATAGGCACCCTTTTATTACATTGAGGCTGTTCCACAGAGCCTAATAAGGTTTGGTGAGTGGGCTTTTAGTCGAAATTTCATTCCGGGACGGTCGTCTGTCCTCTTTTGTGGCTGCTATAATTTTCCTTATATGCTGTCGTCCTTCTGTGCCGCTGACCAGTCTTCATCAGAGTCGTTGTGCATTAGCCAAACATCCACAACGCCTTCCTTTTGTTCGGTTATAACGCAATGTTTACAATCTAAACAGCAGGGTATTCTTGAAAGATCATCCGCATTGTTATGTTTTGTGCCCCTTCTGTGCTCAATGCTGAAGTCGTAGCTCTGTAGGCGATCAATCCACCGTGCCAGTTGCCCTTCAGAATTTTTAGACAATAGCAATAGCCATCTTAGTGTAGAATAATCGGTCCTTAATGTAAAGTGTTGATTGACCATACAGGTACTTATGGAAATGTTTAATGCACTCCAATACTGCCAGAAGCTCACGTCGTGTCAGACAGTAGTTCCTCTCAAGTTTTGAGAGTACACGGCTATAATATCCTATGACTTTCTCAGTGGCATTAACTACTGGGGATAGCACGCCCCTTATGCCATAGCCGCTTGCTTCAGTATCCAACACAAATTTTTCTCCAGCAATAGGGTACGCTAGTACTAGTGACATACACAATAATCCTTTATGTGGCTGGAATGCATTTTCCTTTGGCTCACCCCAATGTTATGATATCGTCTAATTTGCTGGTTCATGCAGGCTTGCAGCTATACTAGAAAAATTTGGCACAAAGCGTCTGTAGTATGTACAAAGGCCCAAAAAGCTGAGCAACCCATGAAGATTTTTAGGTTGATGCCAGTCCCTTACTGCTTGTATTTTATCTTCATCTGTTGAGATTCCGTCTGCTATAACACGATGCCCAAGTACTTTACTTCTTTCTGGAACAATGGTCATTTCTTCAGGCTGAGTTTCAATCCAGCTGATGATGTCCGTTGAAGAACTTCTGCCATGTTCTTGAGGTGTTCATCAAAAGTTTTCCCCATCACGATTATGTCATCCAGATATACCAATCATGTCTTCCAGTGAAGTCCTTTCAGTACCTTCTCCATTAGGCGTTCAAATGTGGCTGGAGCATTGCAGAGTCCAAATGGCATAACTTTGAACTGCCATAATCCGTTACCGACGCTGAAGGCAGTTTTCTCCTTGTCTTTCTCTGCAATCTCCACTTGCCAATATCCGCTTGGCAGGTCTAGCGTAGAGAACCATTTGGTACCAGTAGCGTGCCCAAAGTGTCATCGATTCTGGGGAGCGGATAACTGTCGTTCTTGGTTATGTCATTGAGCTTCCTGTAGTCACGCTAGTTACGTTATCACAACCTCCACCAAAACCACCTAGGGAAAACTAAAAACATCAATAACAACAACAACAGTGACGTCAACAATGCATTCTTTCAATTCTCATTATATATATATATATATATTACCTATCCATTTAATTTTAAGAAGAGCAACAAAACATAATTCTGTTATTAAATTGTTTTCTCTTTAGTTTAAATTATTAAAATAAGCAAACTGAATAAATAACCAATTAATACTTACTTCCTGTTAAGCCACTACTTACATCACAGAAACCTACATACATACATACCTCATTAATGCACACTTAACATATTTTTTTGTAACACTTTAAAATTAAACAGAATTTTATTTTATTAAATTACTTATATTTTAAATCGTTAGAGTAAGCAAATCAAAAGAAAAGAAACAAATAAAAATACTGTTCTTACTTCTTGCACACTTAACATATTTTTCTCACACTTTATATTTAAACAGAATTTATATTCGCTGACAAATTAATTTCTTTTGTTTACTTACCTTACTTTTAAGTTTGGAAAAATAAAAATTATCAATTATTGTGTGTTGCTCGAAACGAAAAGAACGTGTTTCATTTAAGTGTGTAAATAATATAACTGGCGCAGTCGAAAAGCCAGCAGGTTTACAGTGATAATTAAAAAGTGTTTACTGAAAAGCCGTCTGTTCAACTTCTGAGAGGATATTGGTTGAGGAACAGGGTACCGAGGGAATATCGTTACCAGGCTGAAACACAGGCAGATAGCTACTGCTCTTGATTGTCAAGGACCAGCTGGAAAAGGACCTACCTACACATAAATGCAATGGTGTTTCTCATAGGGGCTCTCTTGTAAGTACTGTGTTGTTAATCCATACGATTGAATATAAACAAAAAAAAAACAAAAAAAACAAAAGTAGAAAAAAAAGACATCAAATAAAAATATTATAGTCTTATAGAAATTATACAAAGTCTATTATTAAAAAGGAAATAAAATAAATATTTTTGAAAATTTGGAAAAGAAAAGAAGCATATATTAATTATTGTATATAAAAGAAAATTGAAAAAAATAATAATAAATAAAAAAAGAGAAGTGTGAAAACTGTTGCGATTCCCAAGGGACCCTCCAACAGTAGAAAAAATAATAAATGAATTAAAATAAAGATATAAAAGTACAAAAAGAGAGAATTATATATATATGTATTTTAAAAGAAAATTTGGGAAATGAAAATAGAAAAAATAAAATAAGAAAACTAAATTGGGAAGAAGGAAGTTGTGGATGGTGATAAATAAAGTTAAAAGATACTCGTAAAATTCATTTAATGTCCAAAAAGAATCGGTTTATTCCTTATCCTAAAAACTTCAACCTTTTTAAATCAAAAAGCCTTTCCACTATTCCTGAGAGTATTACGCTAAATTTTGATATGCCTTTGGATAACGTAGTTCAAAACGTAGGAATGACTCAGACGACACCCAATAACAATGACATTTTCAATTCGCTTCGAATTCCGGACGCGATCAAGGACTTGCCAAAATTCGATGGCAACCCAAGATTGCTCTACGAATTCATAAGTAATGTGGAGGAAATACTTCTTCACATTAGGGGAGCGGACAACACTCCCCAAGGACAAATTCTTCTTAGGGCTATTAGAAACAAAATAGACGGTCAGGCCAATGAGGTCCTGAATATGTATGGGACGTCTCTTAACTGGGACGAAATCAGGGGAAACTTAATATCCCACTACTCAGATAAGCGCACCGAAACTACACTTATTAGGGACTTACACTCATTAAAACAATACGGCAAGCCAGTAGAAAAATTCTATAGTGAAATAATGGAAATCCAATCGGCTTTGGCAAATAATTTATCTATTCACGAATCCGATGTAAATGTGGTTAATGCAAAAAGAAAACTTTTCTCCGAAATGTGTTTGAATTCTTTCTTGTCTGGCTTAAAAGAACCTATGGGTTCCATGATCAGGGCAATGAGACCGGAATCATTGCCAATAGCATTAGAATACTGTATTAGGGAACAGAATATTCACTATGTAAGATCAAATGTAATAAAACCAAGGAATCCTCAATGGAGACAAAACATACCATATGCAAAATATTCACAAAATTATTCAAATATAAGGCCAAAACAGGAAAATTATTATTATCAGCCTCGTAGGGATTTTAATCATCCAGCAAGATCCTATAATGGTTATTACAATAACTCTACTTCAAACTTAGGTAATTATAACCACCACCTTTTTCCTCAACAACCCCAAACGTCACGTGAAAGCTTTTCAAATATTGACTCTAATCAACGATTTGATTCCAATCAGCGATTTGATAACTTATCTCGAAGGCAATCACAACCACTACCAGAACCCATGGATACCAGCAGTGGGTTTTCAAAATTTGAAAGGGGTACAGGTAAATTTAAAAGAGAACCAAGTGCACAATATAGCAGAATATCAAGGCGAAACGAGGTCAATAATATTAACGAATTTAGAAACCCTCAAATCAGAAATTCTATAAATTGTGCTAATAATACCTTGGATCAGTACGAGAACTACAACATTGATGATAGACAGGATTTTCGAAACTTAGCCTCGGACAACAAACAGGATATATGGTAGTGTTTTACCCTACATTAATATCAATTCCCCATTTAAAAAACAATTAAAATTTCTAGTAGACACAGGAGCTTCTTCTTCTTTTATTAACCCTGAATTTATAAATCCTTTGGATATAGAAAAATGCCAACCAATAACAATATCCACAATTTTACATAAGTATAAAATTGACAAAAAAGTGACATTACCTATCTTTAACGAAATTGGAGAATCGGGTACTTTTACATTCTTAGTTTTCAAGTTCCATGGTTATTTCGACGGACTATTAGGGCTAGACTTTCTGACTGAAATTGGAGCAAAAATTGACTTAGAAAACAAAACATTAATTACCAGAAATACAATAATACCCCTTGGAATGAAACAAAATTTTTCTTCTGACAAATATACAATAATGGCAAACTCAAAGCAACTTGTCAAACTACCGATCGATATCAAAGAGGGGGATATCATTATAAATACAATAACACTGGACAATGGCTTATTTATCTCCCCTGGCATATAAGTATTATGCAAAAAATTGGTTTAGCACAATGGAAATAGTTAACCCCACTAATAACGACCAATCAATCTTCTTAGAACAACCTATTAAAGCAAATCCGTACAACTCAGTAGACTTTATTGAGTTAAATAACTTCAATATTGATCAAAAACGAAACACAGAGTGTTTTCCAAACTTATCTGAAATCCTTCGTACAGAACACCTTAATAACGAAGAAAAACAAAAACTTCTAAAATTATGCATTAAATATAGTGACATTTTTTATAAGGACGGGCAAAATTTAACATTTACAAATGAAATAAAACACAAAATTAAAACTACAGACGACTCTCCTATTTATACAAGGTCATACAGGTATCCCTTCATTCACAAAGATGAAGTACAAAGACAAATATCTGACATGCTAGAGCAGGGAATAATTCGTCCAAGCTTTTCTCCTTGGAGTTCTGCGGTATGGATAGTACCGAAGAAAAAGGACGCATCAGGGAAAATAAAGTGGAGACTTGTTATTGACTACAGAAAGTTAAATGAAAAAACAGTCTCAGATAGATATCCACTCCCAAATATCTCAGAAATCTTAGACAAACTTGGCAAGTGCCTTTACTTTTCAACTCTGGATTTAGCAAGCGGTTTTCACCAAATCGAAATGAATCCAAAAGATATTCCAAAGACAGCCTTTACGGTGGAGGGTGGCCACTACGAATACGTAAGAATGCCTTTTGGTTTAAAAAATGCGCCCTCTACTTTTCAAAGAGTAATGGACAATGCCTTAAAGGATTTGGTAGGGAAAATCTGCTTAGTTTACTTAGATGATATTATAGTATTTTCCACATCGCTACAGGAACATATTGAAAGTCTAGAAAGAGTTTTCCTAAAGTTAAGATCTTCAAATTTTAAACTCCAATTAGATAAATCAGAGTTTTTGCATAAGGAAATAGCTTTTTTAGGGCATATAGTTACAACAGAGGGGATTAAACCAAATCCTGCAAAAATTGAAGCCATTCAAAAATTTCCAATACCACGTTCACGTCGCGAAATCAAGTCATTCATAGGACTACTTAGCTACTATAGGAAATTTATTCCTGACCTAGCAAAACTTATAAAACCATTGACGGAATGCTTGAAAAAAGGTAGAAGTATTACGTTGGATGACAAATATATAAAAGCATTTGAAACTTGCAAGAAAATTTTAATGAATGATCCAATACTGCAGTACCCCGACTTCACAAAACCATTCATACTCACAACAGATGCAAGTAACATCGCTCTCGGGGCAGTCCTTTCCCAAGGAAACATAGGTAGCGATAAACCGATCTGCTATGCAAGTAGGACCCTCTCTCAAAGCGAAATAAATTATTCTACTATTGAAAAGGAGTTATTGGCCATAGTGTGGGCGACCAAATATTTCCGCCCTTACCTCTTCGGTCGTAAATTCAAAATTATTACTGACCACAGACCTCTTACATGGTTAATTAGTCTCAAGGAACCCAATTCCAAACTAGTTCGCTGGCGCCTTAAATTGGAAGAATATGACTACGAAATCATATATAAAAAAGGAAAGCTGAATAGTAATGCGGATGCCTTGAGTAGGATCAGATTGGACAATGATAACATCGCGGAAATAAATATGAACGACTCTAGCCAATTATCTACAATACATTCGTGCGACGAAAACATGGGGGATGGAATACTAATTTCCGAAAAACCCTTAAATGAATTTAACTTGCAACTTCTACTGGAAAAGTCAGACGAAGGACCTAGTATGAATGTTGAAACTATATTTAAAAATAAGCAACGCCGAACTATAAAGGAAAAAGAATTTTCTCAAGACATATTAACACAAATTTTCAAAAAGTATATTCCCTCAGGTAAATTAACCGCCATATTCTCCGATGACCTAACTTTTAAAACAGTTCAATTAGTATATTCAAAGTATTTCCCCAACGGAAAACAATTTCGTGTTGTCCGTTGCACTAAAATTTTAAAAGATATAACTGATAATGATAAACAAGTAGAGCTCATACGAAATTGTCACGAAAACAGAAACCACAGGGGAATAACTGAAACATATGAATACCTTAAAAGACAATATTATTTTCCATTCATGCAGCCCATTATAAATAAAACATTGAATAATTGTGAAATTTGTAATACATTAAAATATGACAGACACCCACCAAAATTGAAATTTACAATAACAGAAACGCCAGACGAACCTCTTCAGATATTACATATTGACATATATACTATAAATAGTAAATGTATTTTAACCATCATTGATAAATTTTCCAAATATGCGGCAGGGTATACTTTACCATCAAGAACAAGCGTTTGCGTACTAAAGGCCTTAAAGTCATTCATGAGTCTTTTGGGAATACCCAAGAAAATTGTTTGTGACCAAGGAACTGAACTCACTTCCAATATTTTTAAAGATTTTTGTAAACAATACGAAATAATACTTCACTTTACATCATTCCAACAATCCAGTAGCAATTCTCCAGTGGAAAGACTCCACTCAACCTTGACAGAAATTTACAGAATTATTATGACCACTAGGAAATCCAAGAAAATGGAAATAGATCATGAAGAAATATTGGATGAGACATTCATGACCTACAACAACACAATCCACACAGCAACGAAATTGACACCGTATGAGCTGTTGTTTGGAAGACCATACGATCTCGAAAAAGAAATAAAATATGAAAACGAACATGAATTTTTGAGTAAGTTAAACGAATTTAAAGAAAAGTTATACCCCAGCATCAAAGAAAAAGTTATGAAAGCTAAAATGAGTAAAATTTGTAATCTCAATAAAGCCAGGGAAAACCCAGAGAATAGGGACATAGACGAAGAGATATATAGAAAAGAATGTAGGCGAAATAAATTAACTGCACGATTCTCAAAACATAAAGTATCACAAGATAATGGCGTTACTTTACGAACCACTAAAGACAAGAAATTACACAAATCAAAAATGAAACTTAGAAAACGGAAATAATTTGATCTTATTTTTTTTCAGCATACCCCTAGTTTACGGACAAATTTTGGAGATACAGACTATTGATAAAGACCAAAACTTGATTGCTCTAGAAATCGGACAGGCAAGAACGATCGAGAATTACTTTAACTTTATACATGTAATAGACTTGGATAGTTACAATGCACAAACCTCAAAATTATTTAGCATTATAGAAACGTTCGAAAAGCATAGCGTGCTGAAGGATGCAGCTAAATTATGTCAATTAAAACTTACCGGACTTGAAAACAAACTACAGACATTAAATCCATACAAACGAAAGAAACGCGGACTAATTAATGGTTTAGGCTCTGTAATTAAATACATAACTGGAAACATGGACGCCAATGATGCCAACACCGTAAACGAACAGATTAAGGAACTTCAGAATTTGGCATCGAATTCAGTTAATGTAGCAAAAAATCAGAATAGTTTAAATATACAAATGATGGAAAGATTCAAAAATTTGACAGAACATTTAAATAAAGAGCAAGAAAGTATAACTAAATTTTTGGGAAAACTCTCTAATAGCATCCAGAAAAAAGATGACAGAATAACGGAAATTCAGTACATGAATCAACTCAATTATAATATAGACTTATTAACAAACCATATCTCAGACATAATTGAAGCTGTAATGCTTGCTAAGCTTGGAATAATATCAAAGCTTATCCTTCACCCAGACGAAATAGAAGAAATAAGACATCATTTGAGATCTCAGAATATCAACTTAGTTTCGGACGAACACCTTTACGAACTTTTGGAACTCCAGGCATATTATAATAATAGCAACTTAATTTTTAATATAAAATTACCAAATTTATCTAAAGATACAAACACACTCTTCCACCTCATTCCTCTTCCTATAAACAATACAAGAATAATTAAAACAAAACCTTATGTAACTTATAATAAAGACAGCATACAGTACTTCACAGAGATTTGCCCAAAGATTGAGGGTATACACTATTGCAAAACATCGAACGATTTCGAGCACACCAATAATTCAACCTGCATTGGAAGAATACTTACTGGCAGAACACCAATTTGTTCTGTAAATGACGTGGGATTCACATCAACTATCTTTCAGCCGGAAGATAACTATATATTATTTATTAACGTAAAAGAATTAACAATAGTTTCTGATTGCAGAAAAAATTTTACAATAAAAGGGACTTCACTTTTGCATTATGCGAACTGTTCTATTACGGTAGAAGGGACAACCTACAAGGACAACCCTTCAGTTCATTGGGATACAGTCTTCATTGCTCCACCAAACCTCAACAAATTGCATATTGAATCAATAACAGAAACTTTAAATTTGGAAAAACTCAAAGACTACAGCTTTAGCAATAAATACGATATCCTAACATTACGTAAAGATACAGCACAAAAAGGATATGCTATAATGATAGCAACACTAATATTCATAACAATAACTATCACCGTTCTAGTCCGGCTATGCACAAACCCTAGAGTTCGCTATTATCCCAACCCCGTCGAAGTCGCTCTGACCCCACCAAAGTCGCTGTGGCCATCGCTCTACACTAAGGGGGGAGGAGTTACGTTATCACAACCTCCACCAAAACCACCTAGGGAAAACTAAAAACATCAATAACAACAACAACAGTGACGTCAACAATGCATTCTTTCAATTCTCATTATATATATATATATATATATATATATATATATATATATATATATATATATTACCTATCCATTTAATTTTAAGAAGAGCAACAAAACATAATTCTGTTATTAAATTGTTTTCTCTTTAGTTTAAATTATTAAAATAAGCAAACTGAATAAATAACCAATTAATACTTACTTCCTGTTAAGCCACTACTTACATCACAGAAACCTACATACATACATACCTCATTAATGCACACTTAACATATTTTTTTGTAACACTTTAAAATTAAACAGAATTTTATTTTATTAAATTACTTATATTTTAAATCGTTAGAGTAAGCAAGTCAAAAGAAAAGAAACAAATAAAAATACTGTTCTTACTTCTTGCACACTTAACATATTTTTCTCACACTTTATATTTAAACAGAATTTATATTCGCTGACAAATTAATTTCTTTTGTTTACTTACCTTACTTTTAAGTTTGGAAAAATAAAAATTATCAATTATTGTGTGTTGCTCGAAACGAAAAGAACGTGTTTCATTTAAGTGTGTAAATAATATAACTCGCTCCATTTCTCATCCAAGCTCATTGACTTCAACTCGCTTTGCTGGGGTTGCTGTTTAATCGGCCTAGCTTCGCCTGTGTTAATTTCATGTTTAACCAATGCAGTTCTACCCTGGCGTTGGTTTCCCATGGTGAAAATACTCGCATGCCTTTTTAGCAACTGGTTGACTTTATTTCTATCTATCGTTGCTAGTTCTGCTACCCATTTCCCCACGTATTCTTGGAATTGTTCAAGTTCTTTTGCGGACAAAGGGGTTAGCTATATCTTCTTCTCGCAGTTTATTATTGCCTCTGCTGGAGTACACTGGCCGACATCGGAACTTTCTTTGATGACGTTTTCATGGTCTGCCAAGTTAAGCACTCTTATAAGGACTATTCTTCCTTTACTAGTTTTTACTAGAGCTATTGCTGTTATAAGCTCTATCATTAGATCTTCTGGTTCTACAAGTCACAAGCGATTGTCCTAACAATCACCTTTCATACGCGCCCATATGAGTGTTTCAGACTATGGCGGTAACGCCGGATTCTCAATAGCAAATACTTTTGTTACTTGCGGTTTGCTGTCATATCGAACATCAAAGGGTATGTCCATATTACGCCAAATCATCAGCTGTTGCCTCTATGTAGATTAATGTCATGGTTAATAAAAAAATCGGCTCCAATAACAACCTCATCGACAATATCTGGCTATAGTCACCTTCGCTTTCATCTTACCATAGACAGTGGCAGGTTCTCCAGTAGCTGTATGTAGCCGTATATTACTTAAACGCTCCCATTTTACCTTTACTATATCGGACCTTATTATTGACTACGACGCCCCTGTGTCTGTGGTAAGTGCGTGTTTTTCCCCGTTGATGTATCCAGACGCAATAAGGTTGCTATTTTTCTGCAGCATCACTGATATTGAGATTTTGGGGCCCTCGTTTGTGGGAGCTAGCACTTGCCCCTTAGTGCTAGCTCGTTTAACGGGACTATTGTGCTATTGTTTGGTTCACCCGTTTGCTGTGTCTTGGTGACGAAACAGATCTACCTCTTTTTCTTGGTGCTTTGCAGCTACGCTGAAAATGAGCGATTTTTCCGCAGCTAAAGCATTTAGGCTTTTCTTAACATTAGCAACTAGGTTATTATCGTTGTCGGACAAAACCTCTACATTCCGCACCTTACATATCCGTGGCTTGAAAACAATCCTTGCAGTCTCTTGAGCCAGCGGAAATGAAACAGTTTCGGCGAAAGTAGATGTTTGCGTAGCGCACACAGCCAGTTTAATATCAGAGTCGCGAATGCCGTTAACGAACGCCTCAGTTTTAAAGTGGTCCAGGAACGGGTGACTCTCGCCTGGATATGTGAGCTGCACTAAATGCTCGATTTCCATTGCGAAATCTTGTAGAGACTCGTTAGGCTTCTGAACTCTACATCGCAATTCCATTTTGTATATATCGCGCTTGTTCTCATCACCACAGCTCTGCAATGCTACTATTATTTCACTATAGTTGTTTCTGCTGTGTACTGGCACGGTCTCAAGTACCTTTGCGGCTGTACTCTTTAAGGCCAAAATCAACTCTATGGCCTTCTCTTCAGGATCCCATCCATTTCTGCTAGCAACCCTTTCGAACTGAAATTTAAAGATGCCCAATGGTACGCTTCCTTCAAAGCATGGCGCTTTTATTAGCGCAGAAACCTCCGCAACTGCTCGTACTGGCCCGCCAGTACACTCAAGGTTATGCATTTTGTCCTCTAGAGCATGAAATTTCTCTTTAAACTTTTTTGCATGCTATTCCAGGCCACCGCTTTCTAGATGTTGGACTCTATTTGCCAGCTCTGAGAATTTATTCTCAATAGAATCCACTCTCCTATTAATAGCTTCAGAAACCTCTACCAGAGTCTCGTTCGTGGCTCTGTTTGACTCCAACAGTTTTGTTTGTGCATCATTGATTCCTTTTATCTGGATCATCATAGCAGTGAACATTGAATTTATGTCCATGCTTCTGGTCGTAGCAAGAGGACATACCTCTACATCGTCTTTGCCTCCAAACTCGTATGTCCCGATGTCCATGCCGCGATTGTGAAACTCATCTATCAGCCTCTTCTGTAGTTCAGCCGTGTTATTTGCTATTGGAAATTTTACTAAGCTCCTTTTTTAGCTGTTTCAACTTTTAGCTCATCAAATTTCATTATTATTTACTATAATTTTATTATTTTAATGTCCTTTTTTTTTCTTAAATTGCAATGTTCTTTTAATTATTTTGGCAACCCCACTTCTGACTCCAATTGTTACGTTATCAATCTTTTTCGTAAAAAATCTTTTTACATATCCTTCAAGGACTCTTTTAATTGCATCAAATTAAAATCACAGACAATTAATTTTAGAAATATAATGCGGCAACACTTTATTTATTATTTAATTAACACGAGTATTTGTACTACTAAACACTTAGCGATGGTAACACGTCTAGATTTAAAATCACACTCATATTGGTAATCTCTGGCAGCGACTTTATGTAGGCAAAGTGAAATCGTGTGGTAACTTCGCGGAGCATCTGGTCGTGGTTGTTGTTGGTCGCAAGAATGATAAAATAAAGATTACGCCTTGCGCATGATTTACCGTTTGATGACGAAGTTGTTCCCTCGAAGAGATTGCCAAATGTTTATTATATGCAAAACTAATACTTTCTCGTACAAAATTAATATTTTATGCTATATTTGGCAACTCTTCACACAATTTACTCAGAGAGATTTCCACAAGCAAATTAAATCGGAAAGTGCAAGTTTTGTGTTATATTTTATAATAAATTGTGTTATATCTTAAATATTTATTTTAAAATAATTGTTAAATAATTTAAAGTGTAAAAAACTTATTAAAACTTGATTTTTAAAGCTCATAAACTGTAAACAAAAAACCTAAATTAAAGAGAACAAAAAGAGCAAACATGAAATGTGCAGTGGGCAATTGCAAACAAAGTACCAGCAAAAAAAACAAGTGAGAAATGATTGTGTTAAAGTGTAATATTGTTATCAAAATTTTTTTTGTTTTCATTTTATAGTTTTCCAAGAGATGAACCTCAAAGAAAGTTATGGCTGATATTTTGCAAGCAAAAAAATTAGTTTTGAATGAGGAAAAAAGAAAAATAATTAGCAATTGGGTTCAATATTTATATAAAATAACTATAAATTAACAATTTCAAATAAAAAAGTGGAAAATAAAATAAAATTTTTTAAAATTGTTTATTATAAAACAAATTTAATTTGAAAAATCGCAATTCGCCCCCCTGTCCTGTTTTTACACTCAATGAGTGACGTCAGAGTTCCATCATGCGCAGAAAAGTATTTTTATTTCAGCTTCTTGGCGTAATCTTTATTTTATCATTCTTGGTTGGTCGTGCTTGACTTAACATGTAGCTAGATACGTGTGTTTGTATAAATGACAATGCTGTCTTGTGTGTTTTACTTATTGTAACTATGTGTAGTTGTATGTACGAGTGTTCTGTGTGTTGTATAGTGTTGCTTCTTCTTGTGCTATGTGTGTATGTCGCTGTGCATATTTGCATACATGTTTAGGGTATACTTGCGTACAAGATCATTAAGAATAACCCTGCAAATAATATTGGACTGTGTGGTCCATTTTAGCTGAAGTGAATTAGTTACAACATGGTCCTATGTAATGCAGACATGGATCATGTCTTTGTTAAACAAGAGTTTGTTGTTCGGCGGCGGCTGCGACATTTGTTCGTTTTATTGCGTTGTTGTTTGTTTTATTTTTTTTATTGGAATTTTATTCTAGCGGCTTATTTTGTATGTTTTTGTCTTCATTCAGTTGTTTTCAAGTGTGGTGATCAGTTCAGTATTAAATAATTAATAAAAAGTACAGTAAAATAATTTTTTAATTTTTAAGAAAGCTGTTTTTAATAATAGTTATTATTTGTGAAAAAAAAGATGGAGTGTAATTCACGTCACAAAAGGCGACTAGTAAAAGCCGAAAAAGAAAATTTTCTGAAAAGATTAGGAAAAGAAAGTGACATGTGTGGGCAAACTGACCGTGCAAAAGATTCTGCAAATATTGAACAAGCCGAAACTTCTGAATATTATGAAGAAGATGAGGCATTCTATAAAATAAATAATTTATTAAGTGATTTAAGGCAGTGGCAATTGAAAAGCAGAATATCCCACAAAAACATGAGGGAATTGTTATGCATTTTACGTAATTATGGTGTTGATTTGCCGCTTTCTCCAATGACGGTGCTCCAAACAACTAGTTTAAAAGCATGTATAATGGATGTTTCGCCCGGTGAATATGCACATTTCGGCATCGAACAAAGTTTAATGAAAGCAGCACATGTTCTACACAAATATGACGAAATACTTTGCGATATAAATATTGACGGTTTACCCATCTTCAAAAGCTCAAATGTGCAACTTTGGCCAATATTAATTAAGGTTGTAAATAATAAAAATATAAAGGTCTCATGATGTAAATCAGTATTTAGAAAAACTTATTGAAGAAGTTTCCCATTTGCAGCAACATCATCTTTTTATTGGTGGCAAAAAAATATTGTTTAAAATACGAGCGGTGATTTGTGATGCACCAGCAAAATCATTCGTCTGTGGCATTGCTCACCATTCATCAGCGAATGGGTGCTCAAAGTGTACGCAAAAGGCCAAAAAAATATGCAATGTTTTAACCTATAGCACAGAAGTAGGTGAAATTATAAACCACGATGATTTTACTAAAAGGAAATATAAAAATCAGCATCAGCTAAAATTTTGCAATACTAAAACACCATTGGAGATAATTAATATAAATATGATCAGCTCCTTTAGACCTAATGCACGTCATTGATTTGGGCGTAACTAAGAAAATGTTATGCAAGCTTACTAAAAATAAAGTAAATGAAAAAATTTCAATTTCAGAAAAAGAAAATATATCTAAGTTATTAGTTTCTTTAAAGAAACATATTACAAAAGAATTTACAAGACTTCCTCGTGGCTTAGATGAACTTGCGAACTGGAAAGCTATAGAATTTCGCCAATTTGTATTGTACACTGGTGTTTTAGGTTTGAAAAACAATGTCGGTAATGATTTCTATTACACGTTTTTACTTCTTCATTGCGCTGTAAGACTGTTGTCATGCCCAAAAAATTTCAAAAATAACATTCCAGCAGCAGAAAATTTGTTAAAACTCTTTGTTGGAAATGTTGGGGTCGTTTTTGGTCCGCAAAATATTACTTATAACGTTCATAGCTTGCTTCACATATGTGCATGCGTCAAACAGCACGGCTTGTTGTATAACTTTTCGACATATAATTTTGAAAATCACTTTTAGAAAAGATTAAAAAATATGTTCGCAAACCGACTGATATTTTGCAGCAATTATACAAAAGAAATGCTCTTCAAAATTTGATAGATGAACCAAAATCGTTAGGACTAAAAGAAAAGAATGGAGTTGTTTATGGCGATTTTACTGACGAATACTTTCTAAGTGCAAAAATTCCAAATAACATATGCCTTTTATGCCATTGGCAATTGTAAGTTTTAAACGAGGAGAAAATAGTTAAATTTTCGTAATAGCACGACGTTTCAAAAATATCAGGCCATTGTTCGAAGAGCCGTTAAATTCATTATCAGTATTAGGTATATGTATTGCTGACAACATACATATTGGAAGAAAGCGAAGAATTATTAAATATAAATGCTATTCACTGTAAACTTCTTTCATTGCCTTACGAAAATAAAATTATTTTAATGCCTGTTCTTCACAGCTGCACATAATTAATAACAAAAAAGAAAAAGCAAAAACCCCATATTACTATCACATAGTTAATAACATAATTTTGAAACAAACACCACTAAGCTGAATGGAATTTCATATGAAAATGGAAAAAGAACCAGAAAGTCGGAAAAGATTAAATGCCTGCAGCGAACTTTTAAATTGTTGGTATAAAATAACAACCCCTTATGCCTTGAGATTTCGTTACGTTTAAAATTTATGTTTTTTTTTAGATCGAACCAAAAAAACACCATGCTCTGTTTGCAACGAACTTAAAGGTGAGTTGTCATAAATATATTTTGAAATTTTTGTATATATAACATTCTTAGTATTACAGAAATGATATATAAACAAAATCAGTTAATTTCCGAGATGAGAACCAATCAAAAAATGCTAAAAGAACAGATTTCAAAATTGCAAGGTAGGGTTTAATGTTTACTACTTGGCATAAGAAATGCTTTTTATATTAATTTTCGTCATTAACGTATTATTTATCAAATAAACTTTATTTGCATATTTTCAGCAACAACAGAAAATGCAAATAAGGTAATAGTGGAAATCCTGGCTGAGCAAAAATTTCATCTGCAAACACTCAATACAACTAGTCAAAACATTAGTACCCTAACCAACAAATTTCCTCTTCAAACTGAAAAAGATCTTCAGACCATTGAAGCTACAATATGCGAAGATAATGAAGAAAAATATGTGAGTTACTTTTATTGTAAACATTCTGTTCTGTGTTTCGAATGAAATTAAAATTATTTTATTATATTATTGAAAAAAAAAATATTAATTAAATTTTCTAATCATTCGTTCGTTTTTCAGATATCTGCCGTAAAGTATTTAATTGATGGGAACGCGAATAAAACCTTTGAGAGAATATTCTCTCGTGAACTATGCGTAATGCACAATACTGATGGAATCTGCGGAAAAAAGCGAATAAAAGATTACAAAAGGGTATACAAAATTGTTATAGGTAAAGGTACGTTCAGATTGATGAAATATTTGAACAAAATATCTGTTTATATATTTGCTTGAAACAGCTTCAAACAAAAAGAGATTTTGTTTTATGTTCACACTAAGCTTAAATATTTGATCATTTTTGTTTGTTCAAATAGTTTTAAAATAACGTCAAATAAAAAAAAGGAAATCATATTTTTCATGTGTTCAGACCAAAAAAAAATATTTGCATTAAATAATTGTTTAATCAAAGTGTCAAAAATATCAATTTATTTGGCATAAAATCAAAATGATGAACGAGGAAGACAATTTATTTGTTTTATGCTGTGGAGCGGCATCTCTGGTTTTATTAATTGACCAGAATGTCAAAGAAAACATATCAGGCAGGCCATGGGTACGTAATTGGATTCGTAAACGAAATGAAGAAGGATGTTGTGCAAAATTGTTAAAAGAGTAACAGTCTGAAACACCTGAACTCTACAGAAACTTTATCCGCATGAGTGCTGTTGATTTTGAATTTTCGGTAAGATCAGCTTTACATATAAGGTAATTTTTTATTTTCTTTAATTTTTAGCCTAAATTGGTATCACCTGCTATAACAAAGAGAACAACATCCTTTCGCAAGCTAAGTTCTGCCTCAGAACGTTTAATTGTTACACTTCGTTATATGCCAACAGGCGAAAGCTTTAGATCGTTGCAGTACATATTCCGAATTCCTTTCAATACTATATCAGTGATTGTCCCTGAACTTTGTGATGCAATTTATAATGCTCTAAAAGCAGAGTATTTAAAGGTATAGTGAAAGCAGTATACATATGCAGGAGTACTAATATTTGTAATGGTTTAAATTAAGGTGCCATCGACTGAAGTGGAATGGAAAGCAGTATCTCAAGAATTTTTGGAAACATGGAACTTTCTAAATTGTATCGGATCTTTAGACGGAAAGCATGTCGTAATGAATTCTCCTTCTCATTCTGGAAGTACATTCTACTTTATTTTCTTATTCCACTTTCATATTTTTTGTAGGTACGCATAGTATTGTGCTAATGGCTATTTCTGATGTGACATACAAGTTTTTGTACATCGATGTCGGATCGAATGGCCGAATATCTGACGGTGGAGTATTTAGTAACACTTCATTCTTTCAAGCTCTTAAAAACAAATAAGCTTAATTTGCCATCACCAGAACCATCAAGAACTGAGCCGGTTCCCTATGTCCCGACGATGCTTTGGCTCTGAGTCCAAATTTAATGAGACCATTCAATGCTCGCAACTTGAATGCCATACAAAGAGTTTTTAATTACCGCTTGTCTAGGGCAAGGAGGGTAATTGGAAATACCTTCGGAATTATGACAGCACGCTTTCGAGTAATGCGTGAGTCACATTCTGATACCCAAAATAATTATAATGGCTGGCAAAGTGTAGCGAAACCCTAAAGTTTTATTCCCACATTTTGCTAGACAGCAACGTAAGCATAAAATACTTACGTTGCTTACCTCAAGTTACACCTTTTATATTTTCCCACATTTTGCTAAACAGTAACGTAAGCATAAAAATACTGGCGTTACTTAGTTTATATTAGATTTTAAATATTTTGTAAAATTAGTCTTAAGATCGGTTTAAATAAATTAAGTTGTCACTCTGAAGAGCTGACAACATAAAACAATAAAAGTATTGTGTATTATTCTTACTATAGTGAAGAATAATAAATAACACATTTAACTCGTGCGCCAATTAAATTGGAACCAGCAAAAACGCAAAAATAACCCTCGCATGCTGCTCATTGCATAATTTTCTAATAAGTCGCAAAAGTTCTATTTATTTCAATACAAATTTTGCCGACCACTACACGGAAGACGGAACACTCATTCCAGGTGAATGGCGTACTTGAGAAATTGGCACTAGTTCCCCCAAAGCTGTTGAAAATACTTCTACAATCCGACAAGGTGAAGTCCCTTTTCAATATAAACACATATAAACAAACAAGCTAATAAATACATGTTAATAATTTTAGTTGTATATGTATTTTTACTTTTAGTAATTATTACAAGAAAAAATATCAACTGAAAAACAAATTCTTTTTCATAAAAATAAGATCAATACATACATATGAATGTACTCGTATGTATGAATTTAAAAAGTAAATAAAATCAATAAAAACAAAAAATTTGTACTTCAATTTATAATTAATATGTGAAACTAAATACATATACGAGTATGTACATAAAATCCTACATATAACAACGATTTAGTGCAGTACTGCATATCTTTTGCAGTTGGGAGAAATATAAATAAGTTTAATTTGGCGACGACATTAATTATATTAATATAATCTATAAACGCAAGTGAATATAATCTCTGCAGCTAAAGTGATCAGTATGTGGAAAGAAACGTACAAGTTTTTATTATACGAGTCTCATAATAGTTTTATTTGAATGTGTTTAATACATATTGAGCAAATTAGAGAGATCGTTCTTTATGCAAAAGAGCATTTGTTATTTTTCTATTTGCTTTTTATTTATTGCATTTTTTGACTATTATAGTATCTTTGCAACTAGTATGATAACTGTTCCAAATGATATTAGATACCATATTAGCTGCAGGGATATGCTAATATATTCACTCATTTTCCTCTAAGCAGTGCAAAAAGAATAACGTAACTCTTTTATGCACAGCAGCCTTATCTTCGCTTAATATTTTTAATTCGCTCATCAAATAATTCGCAAAGGAAATGTTTGGGTCCAATACGCTTTGGTTTCTTTCTTTCATAGCTTCAACTGCCTGTGGCATTGATTAGTTCTTGAAAGTTGTTGTGGTGTTGGTGGCGGGAGTGTTGTTGCAGATGAGTCTTGAGCTTCAAAATAAGACATTGATTAATTTCTATGTTTATATTAATACTTACATATGCATGTACATATGTACAATCACATAAGTTAAACACTAATGGCATTATGCATAATGAAAGCCTTTCTGCTAACTAAATTTTTATATTTTTTTTGGAGTAGGACCAGCACTCAGGGGATGACCCCTATTTATGCAATGCATTGCGCTAGAACTGAAAACGAGGGGATAGAATTAGGGGGACAGATGAGGAAAGATGGGAAGATAGACAGTTTTTTTGTAGCTATTTCAACCTTTTACTTCGCCGGCTAATTTTTGCTACAGGGCCGACGAAGGTGGGTGCTGTTACTCTGCTTTTAGTACATGATAGTGTCAGTCGCTGCCAATTATGTTCAGTGACCAGTGACTATGCATTCATCATTGAAACAGGCTGGCAACAACTAACACAACCACGCACTAATGCTGATAAGAAGAATTCAACACAATATTTCATGACTCAGCGCGAGCTCGAACTCACGACCCTCCGCTTCATAGTCTCATGTTCTACTACTTCAGCCAACAGCACCCACATACTTTTTTGTATGTAAATTCCCATAAGGGAAACTTAGCAGAAAGTTTTTCATTATGCAAAATGCCGTAGACTTACAACTACTGTTTAACTCCGTTTCCACAAGTATATTGGATATTGGATATAGTTTCCTGAATTTGTTGATCTTCAGTTCGACTTATAAAAGACATGGCATTATAGCACTTCCACTTAACTGTATCCACTACGCCATGGCCAGACTTTGTTTTGACTCTAGCACAATAGCTTCGAAATTGAATGCGCAAATTGGTCCATTTATGGTTAAGTTCTGCATGATCATATTTTTTACTAAAATAATCACAGATTTTCCTCCATCATTGTCGCGCATAACTTTGTTGTGGTACCCATCAACGCCAGCATTCCATATGCACGGCCCACTTTCAACTATGACAATCAGCTTGAAGATGTCTTCGTCTTCCCATTCTTTAAGCACCTTCGTTTGTCGCTTTTTAATTACAGGTTCACTTGTAAAACTATCCATGTTATTCACTTACAAATTTTTTAATTCTGAATGTTGCACAAATGTAAATAAATATCAATTATATTATTACAATGTCAATCACAGCGGTGATATTACAAAGTGTTACACTTTCAGCGGTTTTAAAAGATAAAAAATCACACAAAATATTAAAGTTAAAAAGTTTCGGTTTTCAAAAAAACTTTTTTTTTAATAATTAAGCTGTTTAATAAATTAAAATTTTTACAAAAAAGTACCTTTTTAAAAAATAATTTTTTTTTTAAATGTACTTTTTTAAAAAGTAAAATTTTTAAAAAGTATTAAAAAACCTTTTTAACAAGATTGAAATTAAAAAAATCGCGTTTTTTAAAAGCATTTAAAAACCAAGATTCGTCAAGTTATGGCTGAGATACCGCCCAATATGTGTCAAAAAGTGGTCGAAAATTACCTCAAAAGAATTAATGCTTGCAACACTTCGCGTGGTGGTCATTTATATGTGTTTTATTTACGTTTACTTTTAAAACCGCAAAATGGATAACTCTATATATATTTATTTAGAAATATGTACAATTTTACATAAAAAAACAACTTTTTAAGCTGAACATTTTTTCTTCGGCCGATTTTGCAGAAATTTAAAAACTAAGCCTTTAAAATTTGACAACATTGCACGAAGCAGCTGTTATTTGGTGCTGTTTGTTCCTATATTTTTTTTAGAAGATCAAATAAATCTTTGCTCAAAAAGCGGTTAAATATTTGAACTTCTATGTTCACATGGTGTTCACATTAGACAAATATTTGTTTGTCAGCAAATAATTTAATCTTTTTTAAATTAGCTGTTATTTTATTTGAACCCCCAAATTATTTTGTGTTCAGACTACGAGAATGAAATATTTGATGTTTTCTTTCAAATATTTCATTAATCTGAACGTAGCTTAAGCACTTTAATTACAAAAGCATATTTCATTTTTATAACCAAATCTTTTTCAGCTGCAATAGGTAACTATTCCACCAATGCTGAGTTCAGATCAGCTCTTCAGATAGTAAAAAAAGCGACATTTTCGTTTTATGTGTGCGAAAAAGAAACAAGAAAAAATCTAAATTATGAACGTATGTACTATGTATAATATAAATGAGTACAAATTTTAACAAATAGACTATATGAATCTGTTATTTTGTTTGCAATATTTTGTGTTGTTTTTTATTATAACAGAATATTAAAGTTTTTTATATTTAATTTCATGTAAATTAAATTTACTTTTACTTCATATATGCATTTATGTTCATATGAATGTATGTATGTTCCTTACTATACCCTCCAAAAAAGAATTTGGAGGGTATATTCACTTTGTCATTCCGTTTGTAACGCATCGAAATATCCATCTCAGACCCCATAAAGTATATATATTATTGATCAGTGATGAAATCTAAGACGAACTGAGCATGTCCGTCCGTCTGTGGAAATCACGATTTAGTCCAAACGAAAAGAGCTAGACTCTTGAAATTTGGCACAAATATATTTTGAAGCTTAGAGCAGGTTAAGTTCGAAGATGGGCTAAATCGGGCAAGAGGGAAACAAGTTCCCCTAAGAAGTACTAAACCAACCCAGAAAAAACAACATAATTTTTAAAGTTTTTTGGTTATTTTGTTAAGCAAATGATATATTTTTATGTCAAATACGGTCCAACGCCTTAAACGTGGAGCCAGTAAATAAAATAAAAATATTTTTTGACCCCGTCCACTTTAGTGGGCGTTATTATAGGCAAAAATAGCATAAAAATTTAACAAAGTGTTTTACTTAAGCCTACATTCCTTAAAAATAACATTTTTAAGCTTTAATGACGAAGTTGAGACGAAACCTGGTACTATTCTGCCCTACCCCCTCCTTCCCCTTTGCCCGCTAAATGACCCTACCAAACAAAAATTTTTTTTTTTAATTTTTTATATAATCATCCCAAGCATTTATCTTTAGAGTTTTATGATTGCCGACTTCTGCCCTACCCCCCCCCCCCCCTCCTCATTTGCCCCCTAAATGATCCTACAAAAAAAAATTTTTAATTTTGTATATAATCATACCAAGCATTTATCTTTAGAGTTTTATGACTGCCTGTTGCTGCCCTACCCCTCCTCCCCCTTTGCCCGCTAAATGACCTTATCAAAAAAAAGAAATTTTAATTTGGTATATATTTATCCCAAGCATTTATTTTTAGAGTTTTATGACAAAGGTGAAATGTTTCCCCCACAGCCCTTGCCAGAGCGACCCCGCCAAAATACAGTTTTTATACCCTCCAAAGAGAATTGTGATGAAGTCTAAGACGGTCTAGCAATGCCCATACGTTCGTCTGTGGAAAACATGGTATTGTATATTTTTGAACCCCGCCCCCTCTAGTGGGCGTTGACGTACGATATTATATAAAGGAACTCTGTCCCACCAAGTTAAACATTTTAAATTCACTTACTAAATATTTGGAGGGAGGTAGATTCGACCCGGTCGAATATAACGTTTTTACTTGTTTTTTTATTGTATTGATTAATGTTTAATTTTGTTTTAATAAATCTTCTTTGGTTCCTTATTTTTTTATTTAAAAAAAAAAATCATGAATTTAAAAAAGTGTTTGAGTTAATTATTTTATTATAATAAATCTTAACCTATTTAAAGAAAACAAAATGTGTTAAATAATATTCCTCTGGAGGGCACTACGGATTAGTTTCGAAACTACCCATGTGGGTTGTTCAATGCAGTAGTAATAAGGAGTAGTTTCAAAACTAATCTTTTGGGTTATTAACTGGAGTAGTGGCATGGAGTAGTTTCAACACTAACCTTCTGAAGTGTTCCGTGGAGTAGTGACATGGAGCAGTTTTGAGACTACACCCACGTAATGCAAAGCTGGATTATGTATGGTACAGCCCTAGGACATCGTAATGTTAAAAAAACCATGTTTTTGCTATATATTTGGGTTACTTTTGCAATACTCCTAGTCGATTGTGGACTATACTTTACACGCGTGTATGGACTAGTGGAATTATTTGCAGGGAACATCATCTCTTAGCATGGATGTTGCTAGGTTTATCCAAAGACTATAGATTTATAAGATGTTGCACTGCGTACATTTTACATAAACAGAAATTTTAAGTTGCTTTGGTCGAGGGGGGAAAGATTAAAGGGTAAATAGATAATACTGTCTTTGCATTGAGCAAAACCAACAACAGAAAATGGAGTAGTATTTTTTATACACACAAATACACATTTATCCATGTATATGAATGCTTGTGTTTGGGTGTGTGTATTGTGTTTGGTATTTTTTATTTCACACATTTTTAATTCTGTGTTAAAATTAACACTGAATTTAGCTTCCCTAGCAACTTTATTAACCTTTATGTCAACAGATACATACCCGGGTATGTTTTGTGTTTTAAAATTGTTGTATCTCAGAAATCAATTATTGTAGTAACCTGAAATTTCATGATATCCTCAGCAATAGTGTTTTCCACCTTATTCCTGGATAGGAAAAAAATTGGGGGATGGGGGGCAAGGATGTGGCCATTTTTTCATTCCTATCCCTTACGTCAACAGTTACATACCTGGGTATGCACAATAAAATATATGAAAATTTGTTGATATGGCATGTTTATTGAATAATTAATAAAGTAAATAATAAAGTAAAATAAAGTTTTTAATAATAAATTAAAATAAAATTCTAATTCAATGATATATAAGAAAATGTAACAAAAATATTAATTACGAATTTTTCTTAAATGCATTTGTTACGTTGCGACATATTACTTGAATGTACGGCACACACGGGTTTTTTGCATAACGTGCAGGATTTTCTGGTTAGCAGACGTTTTGTGCATATGTAGCAATTACCTTTTGCTTTTATCCTACCAGTGCTGTCACGTTCTACGCCGCTTTCATCTGCAGCACATCTTAAGCTCAAAGACTCCCCTATGGCTTCAATAGCATAGTGTGTGGAAAATATTTTTGTAAGTCCTCTTTCACACACATCAGGTATACTTGATCAGTCTTTTTTTTCAATTTTCTTTGGAACCTGCATTTACGTTCACACACGAAACGTCATATCAAGTTTTTCTTCATTGCTGAACCTTCATCTAATATATTACGGATGATAAAACAAAAGAAAAAAACTGACTAGTACCGTCAAGTCTGTACTGTACCCCTTTTTACCGCTCTCTCCTAAAAGATCAAGACTTGACGAGTCAAACCTGATGTGTGTGAAAGGGGTCTAAAGTGTTTATTTTGGGATCTGTTATCTATTTCGGGCTTCGCCGGTTGTTCGCTGAGGGTGTGCAGGAACATCCTATGGCGGCTTGTGGAAGCTCTTAACTGTGGATTATTTTCATAGTAAATTATATATGCTGCAAGGGCAGCAATGTCTAGCATATTATAAAAAAGAAAGTCAAGGGCCATCTAATTGTTCGTCCCTTTGTTGAAGATTTTGCTAAAAACTTGTCCATATTATCGACGCCACCTTTAGATTTGTTGTAATCTAAGACCATGAGTGGCTTTTTCTTTGGACCTTGCACTTCGCATGAATAATGCATGGTGGAAAGAAGTACAATCGACTTGTTGTTTTTTTTTATATGAGAACACAAAGTAATATTGTTGTTGAAACCAAATGTAGTGGACTCTACTTCCCTTCCTTTCGGTAATGAGTAATATGGTGGTACAAACACTCTTCTTCTATTCACGGTACTTAACATTGATAAACCGCTGTCTATCATTAAACTTTTCGCTAAGCTATAACTAGTGAAGAAATTGTCACAAACAATATTCCGTCCGCTTCCACGAAAAAGATTGACGCACAAGTCCTTCACTATCCTCTCGCCTACGTTTTTTCCCGTTCGCCCGATGACGGAAAAATAAATTTGTCCTTTGATTGGATAGGACGGGACGGAGTCACATACCCACCATACTTTAATTCCGTACTTGGCGGGTTTTGATGGTATGTACTGGGTAAAGCCAGTACCGTCACGGAAGGGATCCAACTGCTCATCAACTGTCACGCTTGGACCTGCTACATAATTGCTGCCACATAATTCATCGAATAATACTAACAAAACATAAGTAAAACCAAATCAACACAGAAATAAGCTTAGCAATAAAAGAAATTCCATACAAAATGTATGAACATACCCGGGTATGCTTCTGTTGACGTACGTATAATTTTTTATCCGTTGACATAAAGGTTAATGTACGCAGCATATAGCTTGTATGGATGTTCAACATAAATAGGGAACGAAGATGATTCTTTTCGGTATTGTAGAGAAAATATACTTACTTTATTGTTGTATAAGTGAACGTATTTGCGTTCACACCGAAGTCATGATGCTGTTATTTACTTATATAATAAAGGTAATTCATCTGTGCACAACTTTCGGTATGTGATCTAATAAGAGGGAGATAAAATAAAAGACATGTAAACAAATGTAGTACATATTGTTTATAATATTTTGATTTAATTTGTATTCATATTAGTGTTTTAAAATTTTTACTTTTTCAATATGTGTTGGTTTATACTGGTAAGCTTCCCAGGCAGAATGTTTCCTTAGTAAGATTAGTATAAGCAATTTTATAATTTCCGGTCTGGGATTGTAACTTCTCCTCAAACCAAAAGGAAAAAATTGTACTATTAGTGCATTCTATGCATTGCTGAATCATGCTTTTTTTTAATATTTTTCATTGCTTTATGCGAATCTTACAAACTTCGAAAAACAAGTCGGAGGGTGCACATAAATTTCCAAAATCTGATTCACTTTCATAGTTTTTTGTATGGATATACATATCTGACGGACAGGTTAGAATTTATGAAGGTTTTATTATATCCATTCTACATTTCCTGCATATTATTCGTTGCGCAATGTATCCAAAGAAATATCGGCTTGAAGTCAGTTCTATTGAGACATTCGGAGAGTTAAAACAGTCGGCACCTTCATCAAAATATTCTTACTATATTATGTCTATAATTGAAGATTGAATATCAGCTGACACAGTTTCACTACATTCGACGGAGCTTTTGAAAATCCACTGGTAAAAATTTTGCATAGTCGTTTTCACAATTTGTTGACGAACTAAACTGGTTTATTTTTAAAGATAAAAGCTTTGCCATTGCAATGTTAAATTCGTGAACTGAAGTGTTCTTGCAGTGCCCGCCTTTGGCGCGAACATATGAAAATACGTTTTCTAATGGATCCTGATTAAACCGGCTAGTTAAAATAGTGAATAAACTAGAGCTTTCTTGAAACATTGCTTCACTTAAAGATAATATGCCCCTGGTGGTTTGGATAAGACCGCGGATGGAAAATATTTTATTGCCGACATTTTCAATTTGTTGCATGTATCTTATTAGCTCCTACAATACCTGCCAAGCATTATTATTAATTTTTAAACCACGCTTTAAAGGACTGGGATCACCAAAATTTTTACTATTCAAACAGTCAAAGTAACTATCAAGTTTTTTTTATAAATACGTGAGTAGAAGAAACTATTTCCGATGATGTCCTTGTAAATTGACGATTTTCATTAACAGTTTGAGTTTCAGATGCAACAGAACGTCTTAAAGTTTGAATAGTTAAGCACATGCGCATTTTCTGACAATTCGTTGGATTTATATGGGATATTGTCAACTTTGTCATTTTTGTGGCTTTCCCATGCTCTAGTTCAAAAACTTATCTAATGACATCAAACCGCGATATTCCATCAGGTGTTTTAAAGTCACCTTTGATAAAAGCATTTCTTATGGATTTAAAAATATGAGACACATCATATAACATATACACTTTATTAGTGTTATAAAAAAAATAAGGCTGTTCTGGTGACACTCCCAATAGGCCGTAACATTTCCATTTGTTAGGACCTTGATCACATGTAACTGCACGAACCTTTAATCCAATTTGTGTTAGTATATCTAGATTTGGTATTAAAAGAGTTTTCAATATTTCTACTTTTATGGAAGTAGCAGTTACAAAGTAGTTTAACACAAATTTCCAATTTTCTGTAATTCCTCTAATCATGAAAACACCAATTTGTGAACCCATTTCATTTCTTCTTCATTTCTTCATGGCTATATAACATCTGTACAATCATTATAACTTAAATATCTTCTCATTGATATATCATCAAATATTAAAACGCACTCTCTTTCTAGAGGTTTCATCTTAGAAACCGATTTTTGGAGAACATTATATATATGATCTATAATATATGCTTTGAACGAAATTTTTTTCACAATCGTCCCATCGAACGTTTGCTCCTCTTCTTTCCTTTATGAGAATTTCGCGGAATGTTTTTTCATTGGTGTTGATGTTAAGTTTATCAATTTGGCTTTCAACAATGGCTTTTACTTTTAGCCTTGCTGCTAATACTTTTAACCTTTTCTTCAATTTTCATTTTTCGACTTTAAACATCGGGTTTGTTGTGTTGTACCCTTAGTCTTTTAAACATGTTAAAAAAATTTTCTATAAAGTTCTTAATTTTTCAAACTTTGAATGCAGTTTGAGATGGCGGTGATTGAGATCTTTTTCGTTTTCGTGACGGACTTCTAAGGATATAACTGTTGTTATTCTCATTTTCTGAACAGTTACCTTGTTCATTGCTTTCTGACTCAGCACTATCAGTTAAGTATAAACTTGGTACGGCACCTCGCTGTAAATAGCTTTTACCAATTAAATCAGGCAAAAGTGCCTATCACATAAAAAGAGGGAAGTAGCTTTTTCCACAAAAAGTTTTTCAAAATTGCATATTTTTAACCATCCTTTAAACAATCAGAAATCCATTGGATAACAAGAAAAGTATTGGTGCTGTTGGCTGAAGTAGTAGAACACGAGACTATGATGTGGAGGGTCCTGAGTTCGAGCCCGCGCTGAGTCATGAAATATTGTGTTGAATTTCTTCTGATCAGCATTAGTGCGTGATTGTGTTAGTTGTTGCCAGCCTGTTTCAATGATGAAGGCATAGTCACTGGTCACAGAACATAATTGGCAGCGACTGACACTATCATGTACTAAAAGCAGAGTAACAGCACCCACCTTCATCGGACCTGTAGCAAAAATTAGCCGACGAAGTAAAAAAAAGGTTGAAATAGCTAAAAAAAAAACTGTCTATCTTCTCATCTTTCCTAGTCTGTCCCCTCAATACTATCCCCTCCTTTTCAGTTCCAGCGCAATGCATTGCATATATAGGGGTCATCCCCTGAGTGCTGGTCCAAGATAAAAAAATAAAAAATAAGGCAAAATGAAAAATAAAATCTAAATCAAACTGTTATGACAACAATGTGTCAAATAAAAAATTTCATAACAGTTTGATTTAGATTTTATTTTGCCTTATAAATACTTTTCTTGTTATCCAATGGATTTCTGATTGTATAAAGGTGTAGAAAAATAAAATAGATTCATATCGAATATACTTTATTTGTTGGTTTAGTTTTGTATGAGATTCGAGGCCTACTATTCTTATTCTGTTGTTATTTTTGAAAATAATTTGTAGTTTACAAGTTGTGAATTCTCAGATGGTTTTCGGAAGTATATGCATAGGATAAGAGGTTTTTAACTTTTCAAAACTGTGGTTAAAGTCTACTGACGATTTGGTAAAGCACCAATGAAATGCATATAGACATTGCTTAACCACCAACAAATAAATTTCATTTATTATTTTATGAGGATATTAATCAAATAATTTTATGAGGATATTAATCAAATAATGGCACTAATGCCCAATAAATTTAAATGTAGTTTGAGTTCATTTTCATAAACATTTAAACTGCATTTAAATACAATATAAATAAAATATATATAGGAACATATATTTTTCCTATAAGAATCACTCCCGTTTCGTGGAGCAGATCACACACATATATATATATATATATATATATATATATATGTATATATATATATATATATATATATATATGTATATATATATATATATATATATATATATATATATATATATATGTATATATATATATATATATATATATATATTTATTTATAAAGAAATTAAGTCTTATATCCCAAATCAAAATTATAAGAATTTAATAAGGTATGAAAGTATCTATTTACATCATATAAAACATAGTTAATAGTTGATGTCGTTAAAAATAATAATTTTGTCACAGAACACTAAAAATCATACAACATTTTTACGCAAGCATTCTTTTTAACATATTGTAAAATAAGCAATAATAAAAGTTTGTGAACTTATTAAATAAATAAGTTTATAAACTAATTTAATTAGTTTAAGTTGCACCAGCCTCTGCAGCAAACAATAATAATATCACGACACTTTTAGATTCAGGTCAAGTAATTAAGTTATAAATTAAGTAAATTGTAATTTTGAAATCAGAATAAAATTTTAAGTCAATAAAGGTGGTCATAGACAATACGAAAAAAGTGAAAAAATATTATTTTTAGTATTCCTCTTAAAGGAATACTTAACTAGCGCCCGAGCAAATCTAAATTAAAGGTCCGTGTGAGTGTCCTTCTGCAAAAAGCCCTAAAGTAGTGCAGCAAAAAGGAGTGAAAAGTGTCCTCGCCGGTATCGAACGTAAAAATAAAAAAACTGAACCAAAAAGTGAGTGTCCTTCTGTAAAAAGCCCTAAAATAGTGCAGCAGAAAGGAGTGAAAAGTGTTCTCGCCGGTATCAAACGTTAAAATAGGAAACCTGAACCAAAAATGATGAAAGTTGAAGCTGCCCTCACACAAAATATTAACTGAACTATCTACAATATAAAGAAAACCATACATATCCCAAAAGGAAAAAATAAGACAACAATACCAAAAACATTCAAATCATCAAAGGAGCAAATAACGGAAGTGTGCAACAAAGAAATCCTCATCTAGTGATAGTAATTGGCCCCTTAGTAGCATAAAGCAAAAAGGACGGGATTGTCCATCCAGCTATTCGAAGGAGACATCAAGATGCAGACAACGTTAATGTAAGTCGACATATACATTTTATCATATACGAGTACATGTTGTAATAGACAGTAAGAATTAAGTTGAAAACACAAATTATTTTAGAAATTAATGCTAAAGACATTTACTTTTATATTAGTTTTATATTTACTTTTATAAATAATATTAAAAAATTTAATAAACGAGCTGCGATTCCTACGGGACCCTCCAGTTCTAAAATAATAACAGAAAACAAATAATAAAGAATAGAAGGTATTGTAATAAAAATATTCTTTCAGTAAAATAAAATCGAAATCACTAAATTTACACATAAAACATTAAAGTTAATTTTTCATTCAATATGTCAAACCCAGAAAATCTTATTCGTCCTGCAGCGAATATGGATCAAGCATCCAGAGCAATAAATATGAATGACTTAAATAATATAATTACTGAAACTACCTCTCAGTTATTACAACAACAATTAGCTAATTTGATTCAGTCCGTAATAAACCCAAGTCCTAGTATTGTTTCCGACCAAGTAATTGAGGAGCAATACCGAGGCAACAACACAGACTTTGACAAAATACCAGATATTGTCAAAAGTCTACGTGAATTTAACGGTAACCAAATAGAATTTAATTCATGGCGCAAGAGTGTCGAACGCATTTTGCAGATTTACGAACCCCATAAAGGTATACCTAGATACTATGGTATCTTGAGTGTAATAAGAAACAAAATTGTGGGTAATGCCGACATTTCCCTCGAATCTTATAACATTCCTTTAGATTGGAACTCCATAATTAAGTGTCTTTCTCTTCATTATTCGCACCCCTTGAGTTTCCAATGACTTCTTTAATTCAGGGAAGATTGACCATTAAAGACTTTTACCAAGTCGTATACAAACACCTGACTATAATTCTTAACAAACTAGGAAGTTTAGAAGCATCTAAAGAAGCTCTTACCTTGCTAACAGAATCCTATCGCAATAAAGCCCTTGATACGTTCATCAAAGGCCTAAATGGTGATCTACCAAAGCTGCTTGGCATGAGAGAACCAGTGGATCTACCACAAGCTCTCCTTTGCCTTAAGCTGGAAAATCAAAGTTTCCGAGCGAATTATGCTTAAAACTTCCATTACAAGAAATCTACTCCACCACTTCCACCTCGTAACTACTCCCGTAACCATCATCCACAACCTGTAAACCTAATACCCCGCTTAAACCAGAGTAATTTTCATCCACAACTTGCTCACATACCTCATACACAACATAAACCTCCTATATTCCCGAAAACTAACAATTACCCAATCCAACCACAAGCAAACACAAATAACTATTACCAATTCAAATCCTCTAAGACACCTCCCTCCAAAACCAAAGCCTTTACCAGAACCTATGGATATAGATAGTAGTATACACATAAAAAGAATTAACTATGTAAACAGACCGCAACAACAAAACATTAATAAAAGAGCACCACCGACAATTGAATTTGAAATCTAATTTTAGAAACAAAATACAAAGAAACTTTCACATCGACAGTGATTTAGAAACTTATAACAACGTCATTAATAACTCATTAGAAACCGACCAACTCGGCGATATGCCATACAACCAAGACAATATTAATGACCTCACGGACATTCATTTTTTAGAATGACAAGCTCTTCGCTCCCGTACTTCGAATGTAGAGCAAAGAGCGGTAAAATATTAAAATTTCTCATTTATACTGGTTCCAGTAAAAATTATATTGAACCACACATCGTATAAAGAACCAAACCGAATGAAGAAAGATTTTTTGCAAAATCAATAGCAGGCAATATTGAAATAAAAGAGCATATATTCGTTAGACTTTTTAATTTAGAAAAAGATATAAAATTTTACATTCTCCCAACTCTAAAATCATTTGATGGCATCCTTGGAAACGACTCGTTAATATAACTTGAGGCAATAATATATACGCGTGATAGTTATATGCAGATGGGAAATGGTGAAAAAATAGTTCTTAAACAAACAACATTCTTCACAGACAGTAACGCAGTAGAAATTAGAGACGATCACATGTCATCTCAACAGAAAGCAAAAATGAAAGAAATCGTCAGTGAATACCCTGAACTGTTCATCGATCCTAATCAAAATTGGCATGTACAACTAGAGTAGTTCGTGAAATCCGTACATCTACAGACATTCCAGTATATTCGAAACAATACCCATACCCGATGGCGTTAAAATCAGAAGTCGAAAAACAAATAAAAAACCTACTAGATGATGGCATCATCAAACCTTCACGTTTACCATACAACTCACCAGTCTGGGTCGTGAGAAAAAACCAGATTCATTAGGCAACAAACAATACAGACTCGTAATAGACCATAGGAAACTAAATTCATTAACAATTCCCGATAGATATCCAATACCCCAAATAAATGACGTTCTTTCACAGCTAAGAGACAACAAATATTTTACAGTTTTAGATTTGAAGAGTGAATTCCACCAAATTCCCTTAAAAAAGTCAGATTTCGAAAAGACAGCATTTTCAATAGCAAACGGTAAGTATGAATGTGCACGCCTTCCGTTTGGTTTAAAAAATGCTTCCGCAATTTTTCAACGAGCGTTAGATGATGTTTTGCATGATTATATTGGAATAATATGTTATGTTTACATCGATGACATTGTTAAATTCAGCAAATCCGAAAAAGAACATTATGATCACATTTGATTCATATTTACAACCCTACAAGCAGCAAATTTAAAAGTACAATTGAATAAATGCAACTTCTTGAAAACCGAAGTAGAATTTCTGGAATTTATAACCTCGGCAGATGGCATAAAAATTAATAAAGGAAAAATTCAAGCTATTCTTGATCTTTTCTATTATTATCAGTATACTATCGTAGATTTGTGCGAGATTATTCAAAGGTAGCGAAATCCTTACTCAAATTTTAAGAGGGGAAGAAGGTCGTCTTTCAAAAAACAAATCAGCGTTGAAATATATTAAACTACATGACGATGCTGTCGAGGCTTTCGGAAAGCTAAAAACACTCTAGTCTCTCAAGATATTGTACTTGCTTATCCAGATTATAATAAAGAGCTGGAACTCACAACAGATGCATCAGACTTCGCCTTAGGTGCAGTTCTGTCACAAAATAGCAAACCAATCGCGTTTATATCACGAACATTGAATTAAACAGAGGAGCATTATGCGACGAATGAAAAGGAAATGCTCGCAATAATTTGGACTCTAAATTCACTTCGACACTATTTATACGGCTCTGCCAAAGTGAAAATATTTACTGATTACTGACCAGCCACTGACTAATGCACTCATTAATAAGAACAACAACAGTAAAATGAAGTGCTGGAAGGCTATGTTAGAAGAATATAACCACGAACTTTTCTACAAACCAGGAAAAGCAAACGTAGTGGCAGATGCCTTATCAAGGATTCCTAATGCAGAACAGGTAAACTCTCTATCAATTGCAACACATAGCGATGATAGTTCCGGACAAAATCTACACCAATAAACTGCTTTAAAAATCAAATAATTCTTCATACACATCACGTAGCTCAGTGCAAATTTGAAATAATATTTCCCCATTATCATAGACACCTTTTATTCGAACCTGAATTCACTCAAAACAACCTTGTAAACATTCTGAAAAAATATCTCTACCCTTCAATACTTAATGCAATCAAAACCTCAGAACAAACCATGGGTAAAATCCAAGAAATTTACTCAGCATTTTAATAAATATCGCATTCGATTTACCAGACATCAGGTAGAGCATGTGCGAAATGACGAAGAACAAAATAAAATAATTATACGAGTAGATACTCACAACAGAGCACACCGAAATAGTAAAGAGAATAAACAACAATTCTTGGAAAAGTACTATTTCCCAGGTATGTCAAATAAAATAAAGAAAATAGTAAAACAATGCATAACATGTAAAGAGAATAAATATGATAGGCATCCCATGAAACCCTTATTGAAAGAAACACCTATTCCAAAGTACCCCGGTGAAATTATTCACATAGAAGGTAAATTGGTATTAACAGCGATTGATAAATTTTCGAAATATGCACAAGTAAAAGATATTAAATCCAAAGCCACAGAAGACATAATTTAGTGCCATCGCAGTCTACTACTGTTTGGTACAACGGTGGTACTAAGTCTCCACACAAGAATTCCAATAAGAATATGAATAATAAATAATAAATGCTGAAGTATCGGCATTAAGAGTTTGAACATACAAGTGATTGGTTTCAATTTATTTTACCGCGTCTTCGCACGCGCTATATGGCGACCGTGACTATATTTTTTTTTACCCTTGTCGCGCCAACTATTTTGTTCTCTGCAAATAATATTAATATATCGGTGATTTTTATCAAGGACTAGAAAAGTAAATAGCCTTTGTAATTGAATGAAAGGATATTATGGAGTGAATTATTAGTTTTCAAGAACTGAAAAACTATTTGAAAAAGTGACAAGTGTAAAGGAAATGAATAAAATAAAATTTATATACATACATATATGTTGGAAGAGGTATTTGCCTCGGGAATGGCTTTCACTTGGATTTTTAATAAAGAAGATAATAGCGCTGAATTCACTTCAAGTTTATTAGCTAATGTTTCTTATATTAAAATTCCTATAAATTTATAATTAATGTTACAATTTCATATGATATTTAATTCACAAATTACTTACTTTTTGGCATGAAAACCACTACAAAATAAAATTATGCAGACTTAAGGAAATACCACGCTAGATAACCTAAGAAATTTTCCTCGTGATATATAAAATGGAGTTATTATACATATGTACTTATGTAGAAGTGCGGTAAATTCACTTGTTCAATATATAATAATTTGACATCAAATATAATAGATTATAAAAAAAAACAATGTGGTTCTTTAGCTGTTTTAGTCAGTGGTGACAACATCGCCCCCCGCAGTTTGACAGGAAGTGTCTTCGTCGTCAAATTCTGGTAGGGAAACCACGTCTAAAACTGCAAGCTTAGCTGCTGGTCTTTCCAGGATGCCATGGGTTGTTAGCACCTTTGCACTTCTAACTTGTCCATCTTTTGCCAATCTCGCATCAATGGCTTTTCCCCGTAGCCAAGTATTTCGAGGTAAAGAGCTGTCAACCGCAATAATTAAGTCCCCCTGACGTATTGCCTTTTGTTTTTCGAACCACTTAGAGCGGCATGTAATTGTAGGCAAATATTCTTTTATCCATTTTGTCCAGAAAATATTGGCATATTGCTGTGACAAAAGCCAATTTTGTTTCAAAACTATACCGCTATCGTTGCAGCTGGATAATGGTTTCAGCCCACTGGAGCTACCCACTAGAAAGTGGTTGGGAGTCACAGCTTCCTCAGTTGAATCATCTACTGGAACGTATGCCAGTGGCCTAGAATTTATTATATTTTCCACTTCTATTAGCATACTTAATAACAGCTCATCACTCGGAGCTCTTGAGGGCATTATTTTATACAAAACTGTTTTTATTGAGCGTACTAAGTGTTCCCACGCACCTTCCATATGAGGAGAGCCAGGCGGACTAAAATTCCAAGTCGTCGTGGCACTAGTGAAAGTTTTAACAAATTCGTTTTTGTTAACTTCTGTCAGTGCCACACCAATAAAATTTGTACCGTTGTCACTGAAAAATTCACGTGGAATCCCTCTTCTTGCCATAAAATTACGAATGGCTAATATACACGAATTAGTGGTTAGTGAATGCGCTACCTCTATATGCACGGCTCTTATTGTCAAACATGTAAATAGAACACCGTAGCGTTTTTCCTTGTGACGGTTCACTGCGACAAGCAGTGGGCCAAAAAAATCTACACCAGTGTAGGTAAATGTATAAGCAGCAAGACGAGCCCTTGGTAATTTTGCCATTTGAGGAGGTTTTGGGATTGCTTTGTACATTTTACACCATTGACATTTTCTGCTCGTAGATTTAAAAACTACTCTAAGCCTTGCGATTGAATATTTTTGCAGTATTTCATTTATAACCGTTTCATGGTTTATGTGGTGGTAACTTTGATGATAGTGGAGAATAATTAAACCAGTAATATAGCAAGTCTTAGGCAATATTATAGGCTGTTCGTGCCCTTGAAAAGTATCTGCATCGTTCAATCTACTGTCTGCTCTCAAAACTTTATTTTGATCTAAAATCGGAGATCTTTTATATATTCCACTTGATTTCGGAATGAGTTTTTTACTTTTGAGGCAGGAAATTTCCATACAATATTCATCATTTTGAGCCTGTTGATATAAATACCACTCTGCTCTTAATAACTCGTCTTGACAAAATTCGCCCTTTTTATGGTTTTTTGTTAAGCAGTTTGTTATGAAGCAAAAGACAAAGGCAGTAGCGCGTAATATGCGATTCCATTTAGAAAAACGAGTTGGTAATATCAGAGGCCCCGAAGAAGTAATTTTAAGATTGAAATGCTTAATCTCTTCTAAAGTTGTTTCTAACTTAACATGTTTTGTTGGCCACTCGACTTCCTGTTGATAAAGAAATTCAGGACCTAAAAACCATCTATTAGAATTACATATGTCAGGAGCTTGTGTCCACTTAGTAGCCTCATCTGCTACATTTTGTTTTGATGTTATCCATCGCCACTCACTAATTGACGATAATTCTAAAATCTCGGAGATTCGGAAAGCCACGAACTGATTATATTTGCGGTGATCAGAGTTGATCCAACTTAGTACAGTTTTGGAATCTGACCAGAAAAATCTTTTCAAAATATTGATTTTGTGTTTCTCGCAGATAAATTTTGTAAATCTTGCCCGAATTAAAGCTGCCATAAGCTCCAGTCGTAGTATAGAGGTTAATTTTAATGGCGCAACTCTGGATTTTGAACCAATAATAGAACATATTACAGTTTAATTTTTTGCCATTCGGAAATAAGATACAGCGGCATAACCATCTTTGCTCGCGTCAGCAAACGTATGCAGTTGGACCTCGATTTTGTCGTAATTGGCAATCGTTTTTAAGTAACATCGAGGAATTTTAACCTTTTCAATATTTGGCAGAAATTTAAGCCATTGGGTCCATTTACTCATTAGTTCGGGTGGAATTTCTTCATCCCAGTCTGTTTTGTGTCGCCATACTTCTTGAAGTAATATTTTTACGTACATAATTATGTTGCCTATTAAACCTAGTGGATTTTCTTTAATCACGTCTGCCGTTTCAGGAAATCGATTTTTAAATTTTTCCGAATTTAAATTTTTAATATATTGTGAGATGCTAGGGGCGCACGTAGCACCGAATATCATTACGTCCATAACGTATACTTCGGGTTCTATATTTTGATCGCAATTACGCAATAAAAAGCGGTGTGCATTTCTGTCTTCTGGACGTATAAAAATTTGGTGGAACATTTCTTCAATGTCTCCACATATAGCAACAGCGTTTTTCCGGAATGAAAACAAAACAGCTGGTAGCGATGCTAATAGATCCGGGACTTTTAACAAGAATGCGTTTAAGGACAATCCATTTGTTGTTGCTGCTGCATCCCAAACGACTCGCGATTTACCGGGCTTATTTTTATTAAAAACAGCAAAAATAGGTAGATACCATACTTTCCCACCTGTATTTATTTCCTCTTTGTTCAATTTACGAATATAACCTTTGCTTAAATATTTTTCCATTGTAGTTTTAAAAACTTCACGTAGTTCAGCATTTCCCAGTAATTTACGCTCAAGACAAAGTAGTCTTTTCATTGCCATGCTAAAGCATGATATTGTAATTCGATATTTACAATATCGAATCTCCACAGTAGGGGAGTTTCATAATGACTATTTGTTTTCTGCCGTGTATGCTGATTTAAAAGACTAAGAGCCCTTTCATCATCCTTACTTACAAGTGGATCCTTACAACATATTCCTACACTATCAAGGGAATAAAAACTTTTAACCATTGCGTGTAAACTTTCGTCGGCTTCACAGTCGCATTTATGAAAATTTAAAAAATTATCTAGTGTATTTTCTTCATTAACTGAACCGTAAATCAGCCACCCAATCTTAGTACAAACATCGACCGGCTCATGGAGAGCCCCCTGTATTATTTTTGTTGAAATTCCCAAATTAAAGTGGTTAAGACCGATCAGAATCTTTGGTACAGCATTTTCATAGCTTTCTATTGGAAAATTACGTAAATGTGCGAATTTGTTTGCCAAACTTTCATAATTTAATGTCTGTGTAGGCAGTTTTAATGACGCTACAGTATTAACATTAATTGTAGTAGTGTTTTTGTTTTGACCAGAAATTTTAAGTTTTACCTCTCTAGAGTTGTTTTCCCATCTTTCTACTCCTCCAGTCCATTTCAAGCACAAGGAGTTGACTGATCCGTGGACTCCCAGTTCATCAATTAAGCTTTCGTCCATTAAACTTATAGAGGAGCCTTCATCGATAAATGCAAAAGTGTTTATTTCCTTTTTATCACCGTGGACTGTGATAGGTAGTATTTTGAACATAATTTGCATTAATAGCGGCAGAGTCATTGTTTTGGTTGTTGTTATTGTCGTTGCTATATAATTTCTTATTAGAGTAGCTATGCAAAGAAGAATGGTGATAATATCTATCCGTCTATACCACACAGTAATTTCTTTTTGCACTCACCACTGTGCTTAAATAAACATGCTTTACAAAGTTTATATTTTCTTATAATGTTCCATTTTTCACCACGGTTAAGAGAAACAAATTTTTTGCAGTTCGCTATTGCAATACATTTATTGTCGTTACAAACAAAACACTTGCGATAGTCGGTATGTGTGTTTATGTATAACTCTTTGTTATTATTGTTGTTTGTTCTTGCCCTTTTGTTAATTTTACTTGCACAGTCAACTGTTATGCTACTAGCTGTTATAACAATCTTAAACAGCCAGTGATCAAACTCATACAAATTCGGTTTTTTGTTTTGGTTTTACAGCTGAGATTTCTGCATAGCCCATTGCATTTGATACAAAGGGGAAAGTTTTTGTATTAAATCTTGAAGAGGTGATGAATTATTTAATTCATCGCATAAATTAGCAGCAGTAATAGTCGATATCAATCCGCGAACATTTATGGCCAATGAGGTGAGTGTTTATAAATTATTGTCATCTACTTTTGGTGATAATTTAATTCTTTCTTTTACAGAATTTATGATTTTTTCTGGATGACCAAATAGCATGTGGAGTGTTTGTATAATGCCAGGTATATTAGATGGATGTACTAACATATGCTGAACACTTCTGTAAGCGTCTCCTTTAAAACTTTGCGAATACGGATAATATTCTCAGCATTAGAAAATCCGCAGGCCGCAGTTGACCATTCGTACGTGGAATAAAATATTGGCCACTCCTCGGGTTGGCCCGAAAATATTGGGAGCTCTTTTGGAACCGATTGCCGAGCACTAATGTGGTTTTGTTGTAACATGTTTGATTGCGTGGTATAATGTGATGAGTGCGGGGTGGTGTTTGTAAAATTAAAATCTTGTGGTTGAAAAATAAATTCTCGTGGATGTAAATCATTATTTATTGTATTAACAGAACTAAAAGATGGTCTACTTTGGCCAGTAGAGGCAGTAGGCTTTGGAATCTGCCATCGTTGGTGGTAACCACTACTTGTGGCGGTATTCGTCGTACGGCTTGCGGTATATATTATTCTAGACGAATTTATAGTAGAACTGACTGGCTGGTGCATAAAACTTGTGGTATTTTGTGGTAATACATTTGAGTCGTTAAAGTGAACTGTTGAGTTTTTAATATTTCTAGAAGAATTGCTTGGCATGGAAGTGAAATAGCTTGTTTGTTCTGGTAGAGACAAATTTTGCGTTGTACTGCTAAGATGTTGAATTGAGTTCTGCATACCACTACGGTTAGTTGCGAGATTAAGTGCATCGTTCGTGTTCAGTGAAACTGGAGGTTGATTATTTGACTGTAGGTTGTGATTGTTAGCGTCAGTATTATTGACGGTACGTTCCGCAAATGTGTTAGATATGTCAGAACTTCCATTCGTTAGATATGCTGCTCTATTAAGAGAGGAATTACTAACATCATTGTTAATTGTGACAAGTGTATTCTCAGATTGATTTTCTGATAATTGTATTTTTCTTTGCGTTTCGCAAATCCAGTTTCGAACAGAGTGGCACTTAGTGGAGGATGTATCGCTAAAATTTTCGGCTTCTTCAAGAATTTGGTATTTTTTGTCCAAATATTCTTTGTTGAGTTGTCGCTCTTCTTCTAGTTTTTTTAGCTGTAACTCAAATATTCTAGACTGCGAGGCACGAGAATGATTTGAAGCCCTACTTGTGGTGCTTAGCGATGGTGAATTTGGCCTTATAGCTGAACAAGATAAATATTTAATTGTTTCGTCGTCAGCAGCCTTAACACATTTGTTGTGAAATATATTATGGCAGGCAGTACATATAGTCATATTTATGTCAGGGGGACCTTGGCATTGTTTACAAGCTTGGTTTTGTAGTTCCTGTTGATCCGTTGACATGGTAAAAGAGATTTTGTACTTACTGCGAGATTGGCAAACTAAGGCGCTTTAGGTACTTCCTTTGTGCAATAAGTTGATGTTTTTGAAGACAATGAATTTAATATAGCAACAAAAAGAATTTTAAAATGTTGGAAGAGGTATTTGCCTCGGGAATGGCTTTCACTGGGATTTTGAATAAAGAAGACAATAGCGCTGAATTCACTTCAAGTTTATTAGCAATGTTTCTTATATTAAAATTCCTATAAATTTATAATTAATGTTACAATTTCATATGATATTTAATTCACAAATTACTTACTTTTTGGCATGAAAACCACTACAAAATAAAATTATGCAGACTTAAGGAAATACCACGCTAGATAACCTAAGAAATTTTCCTCGTGATATATAAAATGGAGTTATTATACATATGTACTTATGTAGAAGTCCGGTAAATTCACTTGTTCAATATATAATAATTTGACATCAAATGTAATAGATTATAAAAAAAAAACAATGTGGTTCTTTAGCTGTTTTTGTCAGTGGCGACAACAATATATGTATATGAAATTATGTCTTAACTTGTACTGTGTAAAATTTAATATACCGTGTTAGCAAATACAACTTGCTAAAAATGTATAAAATGACTTAAAATAAAACATCAAAGCAACCAAAAGATGTAAAACATTTCTTATAAAGTGTATTGCAATAAATAAATGTTGAAATGAGATTATTTTCAAAATAAAATAAAAAACTTAAAAAGAACGTTTAATATTAAAAAAACTAAGCAAACAGTGGCTCCAGTAAAACATCTATTAACCAAACAAAAAAAAACTCATAATATTGGCTAGTGGTTCACCAAGTAATGAACGTAACAATCAACCACATTTAAGTAGACTGTGATGACACTACACCTCCCCTGTTTTTTTAGGGCGACACAGAGCAAGCACTTGGATTTGATGGTAATTCACCACAATCACATTGTGACGACTTTCAGGAATCTAGGACACATATTAGCAAAGGGCGAAGTAAACAGGTAGAGGAACTCATTTCGGGTGTTAGGTCAAAATTAGAGTATATTTTCAAGGCTGAACATTGAGGTTAAAATCCCTACTGAATTGAACGAATCTTTTGAATTTAAGCTGGAAGAGGACAGTGAGGAAGAACAGCTTCCTTGGGATAGTAACGCAATGCTAGATAACACTTGTATACCCACAATGGCAGACCAATTGAAATTCATAGAGTTAGCATGCAAAATATTGCCAGATTTCGATGGCAAGGTGGAAAATTTGCAACGATTCGTTGACGCTTTGACATTGCTGAACACGTTAAAAGGTACGCATGAGGCGATAGCCGTCCAGTTAATAAAAACGAAATTGTTAGGTACAGTAAGGAATTACATAACTACGGAAAATACAATTGAAAATGTTATAGCTAAGCTTCGTTCGTCAATAAAAGGTGAGAGTGCAGAGTCAATCCCTTGCAAAATTTTGAATACAAAACAGTTGAACAAAAGTACAACGGATTACACAAAGGAAATGGAACAGTTGGCAAAGGCACTGAACAACGCATATCTGGCAGACGGTTTAGGGCCGGAGACGGCGAATAAGTACTCGACCCAAATTGCGGTGCAATCTATGGCAAAGAATGCTAACAACGAAAAGGTTAAACTGGTCATAGAGCTAGGAAAATTTGATAATATTTCGGAGGCAACAGCCAAATTTACTAGCGTAACGAACGATAGCACGAGTAGCCAAGAAATTTTTCACGTCAGAACGCAAAATAACGCAAACAATAGATATCGAGACACGAATTATAATAGGTTTAGAGGCAGAAACCGAAATAGTTTCAATAATAATGGCAGCAGTGGTAACAACAGTTCACTTCACGCTCGGAATTACCAAGGCCCTAGCAGTAATACTGAGAATTTCCGCAACAGTAATCATGGTAACTGTCGGTCACAGCCTAATAATTTCAGACCTAGTAATAGAAATGTACGCGTCATAGAACAGGATTCGGAAAACCAATAGGACCCCCACAGGGGAGGGGGCTCGAAATTCACGAACACATACAGGATTTTAGAAATACAAATAACACTAAGCGTTTCACCCCTGAGTATGAGACAATTTACAGTTTGAATTAAAATTTTTGTAGTTATATTAAACTAAATTTATCGGGCATTTCAAAAAGCACTTTCCTTCTGGACACTGGTTCTGATATTTCTTTAGTTAAAGTGGAGCAAGTACGAAACAGCACAGAGATAAATAGAACTCAGATCGTTTCCATGAAAGGCGTTGGTGAAGGAGTTTTTAGTAGCATTGGTTTTATCTTCTGTAATATTTTTATTAATGGCAATGTAATTGGTCACAGATTAATTGTGGTTGACAATAACTTCCCTATTCCGTGTGATGGTATTATAGGTCTTGACTTTTTAAAATCTAAGAATTGCATTTTAAATTATGGCGATGAAAATAGCGTTTTAATAATCCGTACTAGGGAATTGCCTTATGATGTCCAAATACCAATCATTGATTTGCAAACAGCTAATGAATTTAATGTGCCCTCACGTTGCGAAACCTTTCGGAAAATTTATGGTCTATACCACAACCAATCCTATTTCATACCCAATCAAGAGCTAGAAAATGGCATTTTAATACCAAATTGTATAATTTCAGGATCTAATCCGTATATAAAAATCCTAAATACCACTAACAATAACACAACGATTAAAAATAAACAAATTCGTTTTGAAAATTTAACCACTTATAACGTTTTTACAATACAGCAGTCCGATGGATATAGAAATGATGAAGTAATTCACAAGTTAGAAAAGAATTTTCCTAAATTTGTTTCCGCTAAGTTAGTTAAACTTTGTTCAGAAAATACAGACATTTTTGCATTAGAACATGAAAAAATCACAGCCAATAATTTTTATAAGCAAAAACTTCACGTCAAAGACCCGACACCGACATACATCAAGAATTACCGTATTCCGCAAACTCAAAAGGAGGAAATTGATAAGCATATCAATAAGTTACTAAAAGATGAAATCATTGAACCTTCGTTATCCGAATATAACAGCCCACTTCTTTTCGTTCCGAAAAAATCACTTCCTGGAGATAATAGTAAAAACTGGTGTTTAGTTTTCGATTTTCGCCAAGTAAACAAGAGATTAGCAGCCGATAAATATCCATTGCCAAGGATAGATGATATCCTTGACCAACTTGGGCGTGCAAAATATTTTTCATGTTTAGACCTCATGTCAGGATTTCACCAGATTGAACTGGACGAGGAATCCAGAGATTTAACATCATTTTCCACACAGCAAGGCTCATTTCGTTTTAAGCGTCTCCCGTATGGCTTAAAAGTCGCACCAAACTCATTCCAAAGAATGATGTCGTTAGCTTTTTCAGATCTTAAGCCAGGCCAAGCATTTTTGTATATGGACGATTTAATTGTTATAGGCTGTTCTGAGAAGCACATGATCAATAACTTACGTGACGTTTTCGAGACGTGCAGAAAGTACAACTTGAAACTTCACCCTCAAAAGTGTAATTTTTTCTGCACTGAAGTCGTTTTCCTCGGGCATAGGTGTACCAATCAAGGTATTCTCCCCGACGAATCTAAATTTAAGATTATTCAAAATTTTCCAACACCAACAAATCCTGAAGAAGCCAAACGTTTTATTGCATTTTGCAACTATTATAGAAAATTCGTTCCTAACTTCGCGAAATATGCATTGCATATAACAAAACTTACTCGTAAAAACGTCGAATTCATTTGGTCAAAGGAGTGTGAGAAATCATTTCAATATTTAAAAAATGCGTTACTTAAACCGAAGATACTGAAATATCCTGATTTTGACAAACTTTTCTACATAACAACAGACGCAAGCAAAATTGCTTGTGGTGCTATATTAAGTCAAGAGTATGAGGGAAAACAAATGCCTATCGCATTTGCTTCACGTTCGTTTACAAAAGGAGAATCGCATAAATCTACCATTGAACAAGAGTTGACAGCAATTCATTGGGCGATTAATCATTTTAGACCCTACGTTTACGGTAGAAAATTCGTTATCCGCAGCGACCATAAACCACTTTCGTATCTTTTTTCACTTAAAAACCCATCGTCTAAATTAACGCGCATGAGACTAGACATAGAAGAGTATTTATTTATTTATTTATTTAAGGTAAAAATCAAAACAAGAAAATAACAAAGTTACTGACATTGAAGATTTAAATATCGTATATAAACCAAAAGTCTACGAAATAACAAATTTTAGAGAAGCAAGAAGAATTCCATTACTTAAATTTGAATTAAACAGAACACATCCGAGAGCAATTTTGAGAAAGGGCAATATTACATTAATTAAATTTGAAATCGACGATTACATTTTAAATGACAAAATCGTTCAGAAACGATTACTGTCAAGGCTGGAAAATGAGGCCAAAAATGCAAAAGTCCGAAAAGTACAAATATCGCTAAACGACGACTTGTTCAGCAACTTGTCGGTCGAAGAATTCAAGGAGGAGTCAGAAAAGTATTTGGATACACTGACTATTATACTTACGCCCAGAATAAGGTATGTGAAGAATAAAATTGAAAAAGATAAATTATTAAATTTTTATCATAATGAACCCTTAACGGAAGGACGCTCAGGTGTAACTAGAACTTTAAACAAACTTAGAAACTATTGCTACTGGAAGAATATGACAAAAGAGGTCATCAGACATGTTAAATCTTGCTCTCTGTGCCAAAAGAATAAATCCATGCCAAAACACGTAGAACTATTGACAATAGCTCATACGCAAAATAAAGCTTTTGATACGGTCATAGTTGACTCAAAAGGACCATTTATAACGTCTAATCATGGTAACGAATATGCTGTTACAGTCATGTGTGATTTATCTAAATATTTGATTGCCATACCAGTTCCTTCGAAAGATGCGAAAACCATAGCTAAAGCAATTTTTGAGAATTTAATTTTAACATATGGTCCACCAAAGAAAATTTTAACGGATCAGGGTACCGAATATAAAAATCAGCTAGTGAGTAACATGTGCGCATTACTTGGAATTAACCAAGAAACGTCTACAGCATACCATCATCAAACACTGGGGACTGTGGAAAGATCACATAGAACGTTTAATGAATTTGTTAGAAGTTATTTATCAGCAGATAAAGTCGACTGGGATGACTGGTTGAAATATTTTACGTATTGTTTCAATACCACTCCATCTAGTGTTCATGGGTATTGTCCATTCGAATTAGTTTATGGCAAATTGCCAACAACACTTTCAATTTTGGAACCAAATGTGATAGAACCTATATACAATATAGAAGCGTATGAAAAAGAAATTAAATTCAGACTTCAAACTGCACAAGCTAGAGCAAAAACATTGATTGAGAAAGCCAAATGGAAGCAAAAGAGTTACTATGATGAAAATGTGAGAAGTAGCGTAATGAAAATTAATGATTTGGTCTTATTAGAAAATAACGCAGGGCATAAATTAGAATCCCTATACACGGGTCCATTTAAAATCACTGGCATTGATGAATATGGTAACTATATTTTAAAAATTTCAGAAAATAAATGTCAAAAAGTACATAAAAACAGATTAAAGATATATAATGATTAACAGTATTAATTGACCACAATCCTTAATTCTTGAGTATTAAAAATAATTCGTCAATCTTTTATCTTTCCATTTACAAATACTTACGCACAAATTATATTTCATAATCATTACACAACACAAAAACACTTGCATAAATATAAACATAACAATCTTTATTACAAAATTGTTGTTTTCTTAAGTCAAAAACAAGAATTTTCGATAAATATTTACCTACATATTTAAAAATTCTTTTTCTTTGTTACAAAACTTCCGAAAAAAAAACAAAAACACAAAAAAAAGAAAGGAACATTTGAAATTGTATTATTTAAACTAGTAAACTAAAACTTTCTGTCATTATAAACAAGCAAATAGCTATGTATATTCATATGTAAATAAGCAAATGAAAAAAAAGGAAAAACCCAAAATTTACTTGTACTTATTGAAAAAAATATATACATTTAAATAAGTTTATTAATAATACATTTAAATTAGTTTATTGGTAATTATTGTAATTAATTTTACATTTAAATTAGTAATTTAGTTACAACTTAAATATAATTTAAATTAAAAAACAGGGGAGGTGTAGTGCCATCACAGTCTACTAATGCTTGGTACAACGGTGTTACTAAGTCTCCACACAAGAATACCAATAAGAATATGAATAATAAAGAATAAATGCTGAAGTATCGGCATTAAGAGTTTGAACATACAAGTGATTGGTTTCAATTTATTTTACCGCGTCTTCGTACGCGCTATAATAAGACAACCACTTCGAGAACTGATATTTGCATTTGAAATACCGAAGATAATCGTTATGGATAACGAAAAGTCTTTTAACTCCTCAACAATTGTTTTCATAATAAAAATCAATTGAATATTGAAATATTTATAGTCCCACCCTACTCAAGCAGCATCATCGGGCAAGTAGAAAGATTCCATTCTACGCTCTCTGAAATCATGCGATGCACAAAAGTAGAAAACCTTCATAATACATTCAAGGAACTACTTGAAATTTCTGTATACAAATAAAATTGTTCTATACATATGTAGTACAACAGGGAAAAAACCAATCGAATTGTTTTTTGGAAGAAGAGTTAGCACAGACCCTTCCCAGTTAGAGACAGACTAGTGAACATAGGAAAATTAAAACAAAAACAAGAAATAGACATGCAATACCACAACAAACACAGACAAGAAATAAAAACTTAGAAGCAAGTTGAAATAATTTTTGCAAAAATAAATACAAGATTAGGAACCAAATTAACCCTCAGATATAAACGAGAAATCGTTAAAGTAGATAAGGGAACATATATAGTAACTGAGCCTAATAAAACCATTCATAAGAACAACATTAGAAGTCAATAAAAATCTATTTTCAGCTTCCTTCTCCTTCATTCCACAATTATCCTATCCCCCTCCAATGCAGAGTTTCAAATTGTTAATTACACATTCTCTCATATTTTCCAGGATGGAACATTTAAAATTTTACATATAATAAATCTAAATGAGTATCAAAGTTTCTTTGACGAAATAAAGAAATTCATTAACTACAATGAACATTCCCAAAAAGATCTTAACGAATTAAACACGAATAATAATAAACAATTGTTCATAAATGAAAATTTCGCTGAAAGAATAAACCAACTAACAGTACTCGTATATACAAACACAATAAATAAAATGATAAAAAATCAGGATTCAATTGGCAATACTATAATAAGCATGCAAACTAGATTAAGATTAGTTAGTTTATTATATATTAAAAAAATTCCGCTTACTTCTAAAGAATTTTATACCAAAATATTAATTAAGGCCGTAAGAAAGAATAACAATATTGTAAATGTAAATTTTAAGGAAACTGTTAATTTTTTATTTTTTTTTTTGGGCTTAAGTTCGAATCTGCATGACTGCAAATGATTTTTTATTATTTTATTAATAAATGAATTTGTTCAAATTCTATTTATTATTTTTTATATTAAGATTGGAATATTAAGAATATTTTCAATAATCATCAAACCAGCAGAACGAATCAGTACTGATTTCGAGGCCGCTACGCCATCTCATCAGCGTTCTTTGTTCAATTTTTCCACTTTTGCAAGTGGTGCTAGTTAGTAGGAATATCAACTATTTAACCAATATTTTAACGAAAATTGAATATGAGAAGTTATCACATTCATATTTTTAAGTTATTACCTTTTTGGTTAGTACGAAATTCCCCAACCCTGACGATTAATATTCCCAATATTCCATGTATCTCTTTCGCTTTTTCCAGAGCCATCGGCTGCTGATTGCTAAAGCTTCTTTGTTATTTATGTTCAAGTAATTGAATTTAGTTGTCAATTTACAATGAACAAGTGCGCGTGCCCCCGCAATGTTTTAAATTATGTATGAATTTTTATTAGTCGAACTTTGTAATGTAAATTGTTAATTTTGGGCTTAAGTTCGAATCTGCATGACTGCAAATGATTTTTTATTATTTTATTAATAAATAAATTTGTTCAAATTCTATTTATTATTTTTTATATTAAGATTGGAATATTAAGAATATTTTCAATAATCATCAAACCAGCAGAACGGATCAGTACTGATTTCGAGGCCGCTACGCCATCTCATCAGCGTTCTTTGTTCAATTTTTCCACTTTTGCAAGTGGTGCTAGCTAGTAGGAATATCAACTATTTAACCAATATTTTAACGAAACTTGAATATGAGAAGTTATCACATTCATATTTTTAAGTTATTACCTTTTTGGTTAGTACGAAATTCCCCAACCCTGACGATTAATATTCCCAATATTCCAAGTATCTCTTCGCTTTTTCCAGAGCCATCGCCTGCTGATTGCTAAAGCTTCTTTGTTATTTATGTTCAAGTAATTGAATTTAGTTGTCAATTTACAATGAACAAGTGCGCGTGCCCCCGCAATGTTTTAAATTATGTATGAATTTTTATTAGTCGAACTTTGTAATGTAAATTGTTAATTTTTTTGTTTTGGGCTTAAGTTCGAATCTGCATGACTGCAAATGATTTTTTATTATTTTATTAATAAATGAATTTGTTAAGCCCAAAAAAAAAAATTAACAATTTACATTACAAAGTTCGACTAATAAAAATTCATAAATAATTTAAAACATTGCGGGGGCACGCGCACTTGTTCATTGTAAGATAAGGAAACTTGCACTACCCACTGTAAACTTGTTTACTTAAACTTGTTTACTTACTTTTAAAATATTCAAAGAATTTATTACCGTTAGATTGTAGTTTTGTAGTTAGTAATCTTAATGTTAAGGACAGTTGAAGTAAGTAAGTATAAAAGAATAAATAAAGATGGACAGAGGACAGTCTGTGAATTGAATTGAACAAACTAAGTCGTTTCATTTTATTTACATGGCGACCGTGACGGTTTGGAAAAAAAGTTAAAGTGAAAAAGGTGTGAGAAAAAAGTATAAGGAAAAGCAGTAAACATAAATATAAAAACCAACAAAAAATAACCAAAAAAAAAAAAAACAACAACATTTAAACTACAATATTAACTTTTTTTTCCAAAATAAAATACTATTTTTTAACAAAAAACTTAAAAGCAAAAAGCATTTTATTTGGCTTCCAAAACAAATACACCGTTCATAAAAAAATAGAAAATTTTTATTAAACATTACACAGTTCTACAAAAGTTATTAAACAAAAAGTAAAAAAAAAGAACTAAATAATAAACTCCTAAAAATTAAAATAAATTAGAAAAAGTGGAAGAAAAGATAGCATTTGCAATTTTTTTTTGCAAATCAAATAAATAAAAACGTTTTAAAATCCGAAAATGCGTGTAAATGTGTGTTTAAATGTTAAATGTAGGTCAAAATTAAAGCTGAAATTTCCTTAAAATTAATAGCTCATTTGCGGAATGCCATAATTTAAAAAAAAAATTTGAAACAGTTACAAAAAAAATAAAACAAAAACATTCTTGCAAAAAAATAAAAAACAACAGTTATCAAAAATACATAAAGTACAGTCAACACAAAAGTTCTTCAAAAATAATAAATTTTAAAGAAACAACCACAACATAAAAAACCAGTTTTGAGAAAAGACAACAGTAAATTTAAAAAAAATAACAATTTAATTTTAAATAAAATTAAAATTATATAAAACTAAAATTTAAGACAATAACAACAGTAAAAATAATAGCAATATCAACATAAATAAAAATATCAACGACACAACAATAGAAATTACAACAAAAAAAAAATGTTAACACAACAATATATGTATATAACAACGAAACAACATCAACAATATAGACATCAACAACATAAATTTCAACAACACAATCATCAGCAACATAATCAACAATATACACATCAACATCATAATTATCAACAACATAGACATCAACAAGAAAATCATCAGCAAAAACATAACCATCAACATCATAGTCAACATATCAACAACGAGGTAATATCAGCATAAACACATCAATATTATCGTTTCATTTTATTTACAGTAAATTGACAACTAAATTCAATTACTTGAACATAAATAACAAAGAAGCTTTAGCAATCAGCAGCCGATGGCTCTGGAAAAAGCGAAAGAGATACATGGAATATTGGGAATATTAATCGTCAGGGTTGGGGAATTTCGTACTAACCAAAAAGGTAATAACTTAAAAATATGAATGTGATAACTTCTCATATTCAATTTTCGTTAAAATATTGGTTAAATAGTTGATATTCCTACTAACTAGCACCACTTGCAAAAGTGGAAAAATTGAACAAAGAACGCTGATGAGATGGAGTAGCGGCCTCGAAATCAGTACTGATCCGTTCTGCTGGTTTGATGATTATTGAAAATATTCTTAATATTCCAATCTTAATATAAAAAAAATTATAAATAGAATTTGAACAAATTCATTTATTAATAAAATAATAAAAAATCATTTGCAGTCATGCAGATTCGAACTTAAGCCCAAAAAAAAAATTAACAATTTACATTACAAAGTTCGACTAATAAAAATTCATACATAATTTTAAGGAAATTTTAAAAAATAAAGAGAATATTCTAGCCATTAAGGGAAATTGTACCATAATAAATACTATTAAAAGAGACGAAGTAACTAATATTGTTAACTCAACCTGTATCCCACCTCTCCTAAATGGATCTCGTCCTTATTTTGACATTTATGATGCCTTCCATACCCCAGCGGTAGAGGAAATAAGGTCAGGTGTAGTTCTACTAAATGACTTTCATGGAATAGTAAATAATCAATCAATAAACGGAACATATTTGGTTCATTTCCGTAATGAATCTGTAGATATCAATAATAAAATTTTACGAAATCTGGAAGCGCCCATAATATTAATTTCACCACAAATAGTGCAACAAACTCCTCTGGAAAAACAATATATTAAAATGCTTTCTTTAGAAAAGCTTAACCAACTCCATCTAAGTAACATAGCCAAAATTGAACGCTTAGTCTGTGTTGATACGAGTCATATCCTATTGTTAATATTCTTACTTTTTCTTCTTTGAACTTGCATTCGTCTTCACACAATTCATGTCTTGTTGACGACATGTACATATAGTTGTATTCATGTGCATATAGTTGTGTGCTTTACGAATGAGAAAGCAAAACGTAGTGACAGTACATGCGCATGAGTACTCGTTACTTTTCCCTTCTCCCCCCTCCGCCTACAAAATCGAAATCATGTCAGTAAAACATTACTCGTATGAACACAGTCTTAGAAACCGAGGCAGTTGTTAGTAAGTTATTGATTGGTGTTACTCTTGTTATTTTCATACTAACTTTAGCTTCATTCAGATTTATATGCAAAACAAAAAAATAATAATAATATTCAACAACACTCCAGGTGGTAAAACTACCAATGGAAGATATATGGAAATTATTACAAATAAAGATGTCAGATCAGAAACCATTTCAACTAATAAAATTCTTAACGAACCCTTTATTTTAATTACAAATCCTCCCAAACCTCCAAGATTGTCAATATCTCATGTTTGAGGACAAACATATTTAAGAGGGGAAGAGTTAACAACAACATTAATTGATCAGCAAAGTCACATAAATTTTTCTTTAACTCTTTTTGTAAAATCAGCAATAATAAAAGTCAATGAGCTTATTTAATACACGGGTCCATTTAAAATCACTGGCATTGATGAATATGGTAACTATATTTTAAAAATTTCAGAAAATAAATATCAAAAAGTACATAAAAACAGATTAAAGATATATAATGATTAACAGTATTAATTGACCACAATCCTTAATTCTTGAGTATTAAAAATAATTCGTCAATCTTTTATCTTTCCATTTACAAATACTTACGCACAAATTATATTTCATAATCATTACACAACACAAAAACACTTGCATAAATATAAACATAACAATCTTTATTACAAAATTGTTGTTTTCTTAAGTCAAAAACAAGAATTTTCGATAAATATTTACCTACATATTTAAAAATTCTTTTTCTTTGTTACAAAACTTCCGAAAAAAAAACAAAAACACAAAAAAAAGAAAGGAACATTTGAAATTGTATTATTTAAACTAGTAAACTAAAACTTTCTGTCATTATAAACAAGCAAATAGCTATGTATATTCATATGTAAATAAGCAAATGAAAAAAAAGGAAAAACCCAAAATTTACTTGTACTTATTGAAAAAAATATATACATTTAAATAAGTTTATTAATAATACATTTAAATTAGTTTATTGGTAATTATTGTAATTAATTTTACATTTAAATTAGTAATTTAGTTACAACTTAAATATAATTTAAATTAAAAAACAGGGGAGGTGTAGTGCCATCACAGTCTACTAATGCTTGGTACAACGGTGTTACTAAGTCTCCACACAAGAATACCAATAAGAATATGAATAATAAAGAATAAATGCTGAAGTATCGGCATTAAGAGTTTGAACATACAAGTGATTGGTTTCAATTTATTTTACCGCGTCTTCGCACGCGCTATAATAAGACAACCACTTCGAGAACTGATATTTGCATTTGAAATACCGAAGATAATCGTTATGGATAACGAAAAGTCTTTTAACTCCTCAACAATTGTTTTCATAATAAAAATCAATTGAATATTGAAATATTTATAGTCCCACCCTACTCAAGCAGCATCATCGGGCAAGTAGAAAGATTCCATTCTACGCTCTCTGAAATCATGCGATGCACAAAAGTAGAAAACCTTCATAATACATTCAAGGAACTACTTGAAATTTCTGTATACAAATAAAATTGTTCTATACATATGTAGTACAACAGGGAAAAAACCAATCGAATTGTTTTTTGGAAGAAGAGTTAGCACAGACCCTTCCCAGTTAGAGACAGACTAGTGAACATAGGAAAATTAAAACAAAAACAAGAAATAGACATGCAATACCACAACAAACACAGACAAGAAATAAAAACTTAGAAGCAAGTTGAAATAATTTTTGCAAAAATAAATACAAGATTAGGAACCAAATTAACCCTCAGATATAAACGAGAAATCGTTAAAGTAGATAAGGGAACATATATAGTAACTGAGCCTAATAAAACCATTCATAAGAACAACATTAGAAGTCAATAAAAATCTATTTTCAGCTTCCTTCTCCTTCATTCCACAATTATCCTATCCCCCTCCAATGCAGAGTTTCAAATTGTTAATTACACATTCTCTCATATTTTCCAGGATGGAACATTTAAAATTTTACATATAATAAATCTAAATGAGTATCAAAGTTTCTTTGACGAAATAAAGAAATTCATTAACTACAATGAACATTCCCAAAAAGATCTTAACGAATTAAACACGAATAATAATAAACAATTGTTCATAAATGAAAATTTCGCTGAAAGAATAAACCAACTAACAGTACTCGTATATACAAACACAATAAATAAAATGATAAAAAATCAGGATTCAATTGGCAATACTATAATAAGCATGCAAACTAGATTAAGATTAGTTAGTTTATTATATATTAAAAAAATTCCGCTTACTTCTAAAGAATTTTATACCAAAATATTAATTAAGGCCGTAAGAAAGAATAACAATATTGTAAATGTAAATTTTAAGGAAACTGTTAATTTTTTATTTTTTTTTTGGGCTTAAGTTCGAATCTGCATGACTGCAAATGATTTTTTATTATTTTATTAATAAATGAATTTGTTCAAATTCTATTTATTATTTTTTATATTAAGATTGGAATATTAAGAATATTTTCAATAATCATCAAACCAGCAGAACGAATCAGTACTGATTTCGAGGCCGCTACGCCATCTCATCAGCGTTCTTTGTTCAATTTTTCCACTTTTGCAAGTGGTGCTAGTTAGTAGGAATATCAACTATTTAACCAATATTTTAACGAAAATTGAATATGAGAAGTTATCACATTCATATTTTTAAGTTATTACCTTTTTGGTTAGTACGAAATTCCCCAACCCTGACGATTAATATTCCCAATATTCCATGTATCTCTTTCGCTTTTTCCAGAGCCATCGGCTGCTGATTGCTAAAGCTTCTTTGTTATTTATGTTCAAGTAATTGAATTTAGTTGTCAATTTACAATGAACAAGTGCGCGTGCCCCCGCAATGTTTTAAATTATGTATGAATTTTTATTAGTCGAACTTTGTAATGTAAATTGTTAATTTTGGGCTTAAGTTCGAATCTGCATGACTGCAAATGATTTTTTATTATTTTATTAATAAATAAATTTGTTCAAATTCTATTTATTATTTTTTATATTAAGATTGGAATATTAAGAATATTTTCAATAATCATCAAACCAGCAGAACGGATCAGTACTGATTTCCAGGCCGCTACGCCATCTCATCAGCGTTCTTTGTTAAATTTTTCCACCTTTGCAAGTGGTGCTAGCTAGTAGGAATATCAACTATTTAACCAATATTTTAACGAAAATTGAATATGAGAAGTTATCACATTCATATTTTTAAGTTATTACCTTTTTGGTTAGTACGAAATTCCCCAACCCTGACGATTAATATTCCCAATATTCCAAGTATCTCTTTCGCTTTTTCCAGAGCCATCGCCTGCTGATTGCTAAAGCTTCTTTGTTATTTATGTTCAAGTAATTGAATTTAGTTGTCAATTTACAATGAACAAGTGCGCGTGCCCCCGCAATGTTTTAAATTATGTATGAATTTTTATTAGTCGAACTTTGTAATGTAAATTGTTAATTTTTTTGTTTTGGGCTTAAGTTCGAATCTGCATGACTGCAAATGATTTTTTATTATTTTATTAATAAATGAATTTGTTAAGCCCAAAAAAAAAAATTAACAATTTACATTACAAAGTTCGACTAATAAAAATTCATAAATAATTTAAAACATTGCGGGGGCACGCGCACTTGTTCATTGTAAGGTAAGGAAACTTGCACTACCCACTGTAAACTTGTTTACTTAAACTTGTTTACTTAAACTTGTTTACTTACTTTTAAAATATTCAAAGAATTTATTACCGTTAGATTGTAGTTTTGTATTAGTAATCTTAATGTTAAGGACAGTTGAAGTAAGTAAGTATAAAAGAATAAATAAAGATGGACAGAGGACAGTCTGTGAATTGAATTGAACAAACTAAGTCGTTTCATTTTATTTACATGGCGACCGTGACGGTTTGGAAAAAAAGTTAAAGTGAAAAAGGTGTGAGAAAAAAGTATAAGGAAAAGCAGTAAACATAAATATAAAAACCAACAAAAAATAACCAAAAAAAAAAAAAAAACAACAACAACATTTAAACTACAATATTAACTTTTTTTTCCAAAATAAAATACTATTTTTTAACAAAAAACTTAAAAGCAAAAAGCATTTTATTTGGCTTCCAAAACAAATACACAGTTCATAAAAAAATAGAAAATTTTTATTAAACATTACACAGTTCTACAAAAGTTATTAAACAAAAAGTAAAAAAAAGAACTAAATAATAAACTCCTAAAAATTAAAATAAATTAGAAAAAGTGGAAGAAAAGATAGCATTTGCAATTTTTTTTTTGCAAATCAAATAAATAAAAACGTTATAAAATCCGAAAATGCGTGTAAATGTGTGTTTAAATGTTAAATGTAGGTCAAAATTAAAGCTGAAATTTCCTTAAAATTAATAGCTCATTTGCGGAATGCCATAATTTAAAAAAAAAAATTTGAAACAGTTACAAAAAAAATAAAACAAAAACATTCTTGCAAAAAAATAAAAAACAACAGTTATCAAAAATACATAAAGTACAGTCAACACAAAAGTTCTTCAAAAATAATAAATTTTAAAGAAACAACCACAACATAAAAAACCAGTTTTGAGAAAAGACAACAGTAAATTTAAAAAAAAATAACAATTTAATTTTAAATAAAATTAAAATTATATAAAACTAAAATTTAAGACAATAACAACAGTAAAAATAATAGCAATATCAACATAAATAAAAATATCAACGACACAACAATAGAAATTACAACAAAAAAAAAATGTTAACACTACAATATATGTATATAACAACGAAACAACATCAACAATATAGACATCAACAACATAAATTTCAACAACACAATCATCAGCAACATAATCAACAATATACACATCAACATCATAATTATCAACAACAGAGACATCAACAAGAAAATCATCAGCAAAAACATAACCATCAACATCATAGTCAACATATCAACAACGAGGTAATATCAGCATAAACACATCAATATCATCGTTTCATTTTATTTACAGTAAATTGACAACTAAATTCAATTACTTGAACATAAATAACAAAGAAGCTTTAGCAATCAGCAGCCGATGGCTCTGGAAAAAGCGAAAGAGATACATGGAATATTGGGAATATTAATCGTCAGGGTTGGGGAATTTCGTACTAACCAAAAAGGTAATAACTTAAAAATATGAATGTGATAACTTCTCATATTCAATTTTCGTTAAAATATTGGTTAAATAGTTGATATTCCTACTAACTAGCACCACTTGCAAAAGTGGAAAAATTGAACAAAGAACGCTGATGAGATGGAGTAGCGGCCTCGAAATCAGTACTGATCCGTTCTGCTGGTTTGATGATTATTGAAAATATTCTTAATATTCCAATCTTAATATAAAAAAAATTATAAATAGAATTTGAACAAATTCATTTATTAATAAAATAATAAAAAATCATTTGCAGTCATGCAGATTCGAACTTAAGCCCAAAAAAAAAATTAACAATTTACATTACAAAGTTCGACTAATAAAAATTCATACATAATTTTAAGGAAATTTTAAAAAATAAAGAGAATATTCTAGCCATTAAGGGAAATTGTACCATAATAAATACTATTAAAAGAGACGAAGTAACTAATATTGTTAACTCAACCTGTATCCCACCTCTCCTAAATGGATCTCGTCCTTATTTTGACATTTATGATGCCTTCCATACCCCAGCGGTAGAGGAAATAAGGTCAGGTGTAGTTCCACTAAATGACTTTCATGGAATAGTAAATAATCAATCAATAAACGGAACATATTTGGTTCATTTCCGTAATGAATCTGTAGATATCAATAATAAAATTTTACGAAATCTGGAAGCGCCCATAATATTAATTTCACCACAAATAGTGCAACAAACTCCTCTGGAAAAACAATATATTAAAATGCTTTCTTTAGAAAAGCTTAACCAACTCCATCTAAGCAACATAGCCAAAATTGAACGCTTAGTCTGTGTTGATACGAGTCATATCCTATTGTTAATATTCTTACTTTTTCTTCTTTGAACTTGCATTCGTCTTCACACAATTCATGTCTTGTTGACGACATGTACATATAGTTGTATTCATGTGCATATAGTTGTGTGCTTTACGAATGAGAAAGCAAAACGTAGTGACAGTACATGCGCATGAGTACTCGTTACTTTTCCCTTCTCCCCCCTCCGCCTACAAAATCGAAATCATGTCAGTAAAACATTACTCGTATGAACACAGTCTTAGAAACTGAGGCAGTTGTTAGTAAGTTATTGATTGGTGTTACTCTTGTTATTTTCATACTAACTTTAGCTTCATTCAGATTTATATGCAAAACAAAAAAATAATAATAATATTCAACAACACTCCAGGTGGTAAAACTACCAATGGAAGATATATGGAAATTATTACAAATAAAGATGTCAGATCAGAAACCATTTCAACTAATAAAATTCTTAACGAACCCTTTATTTTAATTACAAATCCTCCCAAACCTCCAAGATTGTCAATATCTCATGTTTGAGGACAAACATATTTAAGAGGGGAAGAGTTAACAACAACATTAATTGATCAGCAAAGTCACATAAATTTTTCTTTAACTCTTTTTGTAAAATCAGCAATAATAAAAGTCAATGAGCTTATTTAATAATTTTAAGTTAACAACAATATGACTTGACCAACATAGTCAAATAATCTTTTCTTTTTAACGTTTTGTAAAATAAGCAATAATAAAAGTTTGTGAACTTATTAAATAAATTTTCTTTCTAACTCTTTTGCAAAATAAGCAATATGTAATAAAGGTTTATGAACTAATTTAATTATTTTAAGTTGTATCAGCGTCTGCAGCAAACAATAATAACATCACGACACTTTTAGATTCAGGTCAAGTAATTAAGTTATAAATTAAGTAAATTGTAATTTTGAAATCAGAATAAAATTTTAAGTCAATAATATGACCACGTTTATTAATATTTTTTTTTTTTTTTTTTTTTTTAGGAGTAGGACCAGCACTCAGGGGATGACCCCTATATATGCAATGCATTGCGCTGGAACTGAAAACGAGGGGATAGTATTGAGGGGACAGATTAGGAAAGATGAGAAGATAGACAGTTGTTTTTGTAGCTATTTTAACGTTTTACTTCGCCGGCTAATTTTTGCTACAGGGCCGACGAAGGTGGGTGCTGTTACTCTGCTTTTAGTACATGATAGTGTCGGTCGCTGCCAATTATGTTCAGTGATCAGTGACTATGCCTTCATCATTGAAACAGGCTGGCAACAACTAACACAACCACGCACTAATGCTGTTTTAGAAGAATTCAACACAATATTTCATGACTCAGCGCGGGCTCGAACTCACGACCCTCACATATGGACGGACAAAAGTTATTAAACAAAAAGTAAAAAAAAGAACTAAATAATAAACTCCTAAAAATTAAAATAAATTAGAAAAAGTGGAAGAAAAGATAGCATTTGCAATTTTTTTTTTGCAAATCAAATAAATAAAAACGTTATAAAATCCGAAAATGCGTGTAAATGTGTGTTTAAATGTTAAATGTAGGTCAAAATTAAAGCTGAAATTTCCTTAAAATTAATAGCTCATTTGCGGAATGCCATAATTTAAAAAAAAAAATTTGAAACAGTTACAAAAAAAATAAAACAAAAACATTCTTGCAAAAAAATAAAAAACAACAGTTATCAAAAATACATAAAGTACAGTCAACACAAAAGTTCTTCAAAAATAATAAATTTTAAAGAAACAACCACAACATAAAAAACCAGTTTTGAGAAAAGACAACAGTAAATTTAAAAAAAAATAACAATTTAATTTTAAATAAAATTAAAATTATATAAAACTAAAATTTAAGACAATAACAACAGTAAAAATAATAGCAATATCAACATAAATAAAAATATCAACGACACAACAATAGAAATTACAACAAAAAAAAAATGTTAACACTACAATATATGTATATAACAACGAAACAACATCAACAATATAGACATCAACAACATAAATTTCAACAACACAATCATCAGCAACATAATCAACAATATACACATCAACATCATAATTATCAACAACAGAGACATCAACAAGAAAATCATCAGCAAAAACATAACCATCAACATCATAGTCAACATATCAACAACGAGGTAATATCAGCATAAACACATCAATATCATCGTTTCATTTTATTTACAGTAAATTGACAACTAAATTCAATTACTTGAACATAAATAACAAAGAAGCTTTAGCAATCAGCAGCCGATGGCTCTGGAAAAAGCGAAAGAGATACATGGAATATTGGGAATATTAATCGTCAGGGTTGGGGAATTTCGTACTAACCAAAAAGGTAATAACTTAAAAATATGAATGTGATAACTTCTCATATTCAATTTTCGTTAAAATATTGGTTAAATAGTTGATATTCCTACTAACTAGCACCACTTGCAAAAGTGGAAAAATTGAACAAAGAACGCTGATGAGATGGAGTAGCGGCCTCGAAATCAGTACTGATCCGTTCTGCTGGTTTGATGATTATTGAAAATATTCTTAATATTCCAATCTTAATATAAAAAAAATTATAAATAGAATCTGAACAAATTCATTTATTAATAAAATAATAAAAAATCATTTGCAGTCATGCAGATTCGAACTTAAGCCCAAAAAAAAAATTAACAATTTACATTACAAAGTTCGACTAATAAAAATTCATACATAATTTTAAGGAAATTTTAAAAAATAAAGAGAATATTCTAGCCATTAAGGGAAATTGTACCATAATAAATACTATTAAAAGAGACGAAGTAACTAATATTGTTAACTCAACCTGTATCCCACCTCTCCTAAATGGATCTCGTCCTTATTTTGACATTTATGATGCCTTCCATACCCCAGCGGTAGAGGAAATAAGGTCAGGTGTAGTTCTACTAAATGACTTTCATGGAATAGTAAATAATCAATCAATAAACGGAACATATTTGGTTCATTTCCGTAATGAATCTGTAGATATCAATAATAAAATTTTACGAAATCTGGAAGCGCCCATAATATTAATTTCACCACAAATAGTGCAACAAACTCCTCTGGAAAAACAATATATTAAAATGCTTTCTTTAGAAAAGCTTAACCAACTCCATCTAAGCAACATAGCCAAAATTGAACGCTTAGTCTGTGTTGATACGAGTCATATCCTATTGTTAATATTCTTACTTTTTCTTCTTTGAACTTGCATTCGTCTTCACACAATTCATGTCTTGTTGACGACATGTACATATAGTTGTATTCATGTGCATATAGTTGTGTGCTTTACGAATGAGAAAGCAAAACGTAGTGACAGTACATGCGCATGAGTACTCGTTACTTTTCCCTTCTCCCCCCTCCGCCTACAAAATCGAAATCATGTCAGTAAAACATTACTCGTATGAACACAGTCTTAGAAACCGAGGCAGTTGTTAGTAAGTTATTGATTGGTGTTACTCTTGTTATTTTCATACTAACTTTAGCTTCATTCAGATTTATATGCAAAACAAAAAAATAATAATAATATTCAACAACACTCCAGGTGGTAAAACTACCAATGGAAGATATATGGAAATTATTACAAATAAAGATGTCAGATCAGAAACCATTTCAACTAATAAAATTCTTAACGAACCCTTTATTTTAATTACAAATCCTCCCAAACCTCCAAAATTGTCAATATCTCATGTTTGAGGACAAACATATTTAAGAGGGGAAGAGTTAACAACAACATTAATTGATCAGCAAAGTCACATAAATTTTTCTTTAACTCTTTTTGTAAAATCAGCAATAATAAAAGTCAATGAGCTTATTTAATAATTTTAAGTTAACAACAATATGACTTGACCAACATAGTCAAATAATCTTTTCTTTTTAACGTTTTGTAAAATAAGCAATAATAAAAGTTTGTGAACTTATTAAATAAATTTTCTTTCTAACTCTTTTGCAAAATAAGCAATATGTAATAAAGGTTTATGAACTAATTTAATTATTTTAAGTTGTATCAGCGTCTGCAGCAAACAATAATAATATCACGACACTTTTAGATTCAGGTCAAGTAATTAAGTTATAAATTAAGTAAATTGTAATTTTGAAATCAGAATAAAATTTTAAGTCAATAATATGACCACGTTTATTAATATTTTTTTTTTTTTTTTTTTTTTTTAGGAGTAGGACCAGCACTCAGGGGATGACCCCTATATATGCAATGCATTGCGCTGGAACTGAAAACGAGGGGATAGTATTGAGGGGACAGATTAGGAAAGATGAGAAGATAGACAGTTGTTTTTGTAGCTATTTTAACGTTTTACTTCGCCGGCTAATTTTTGCTACAGGGCCGACGAAGGTGGGTGCTGTTACTCTGCTTTTAGTACATGATAGTGTCGGTCGCTGCCAATTATGTTCAGTGATCAGTGACTATGCCTTCATCATTGAAACAGGCTGGCAACAACTAACACAACCACGCACTAATGCTGTTTTAGAAGAATTCAACACAATATTTCATGACTCAGCGCGGACTCGAACTCACGACCCTCACATATGGACGGACAAAAGTTATTAAACAAAAAGTTAAAAAAAGAACTAAATAATAAACTCCTAAAAATTAAAATAAATTAGAAAAAGTGGAAGAAAAGATAGCATTTGCAATTTTTTTTTGCAAATCAAATAAATAAAAACGTTATAAAATCCGAAAATGCGTGTAAATGTGTGTTTAAATGTTAAATGTAGGTCAAAATTAAAGCTGAAATTTCCTTAAAATTAATAGCTCATTTGCGGAATGCCATAATTTAAAAAAAAAAAATTTGAAACAGTTACAAAAAAAATAAAACAAAAACATTCTTGCAAAAAAATAAAAAACAACAGTTATCAAAAATACATAAAGTACAGTCAACACAAAAGTTCTTCAAAAATAATAAATTTTAAAGAAACAACCACAACATAAAAAACCAGTTTTGAGAAAAGACAACAGTAAATTTAAAAAAAAATAACAATTTAATTTTAAATAAAATTAAAATTATATAAAACTAAAATTTAAGACAATAACAACAGTAAAAATAATAGCAATATCAACATAAATAAAAATATCAACGACACAACAATAGAAATTACAACAAAAAAAAAATGTTAACACAACAATATATGTATATAACAACGAAACAACGAAACAACATCAACAATATAGACATCAACAACATAAATTTCAACAACACAATCATCAGCAACATAATCAACAATATACACATCAACATCATAATTATCAACAACATAGACATCAACAAGAAAATCATCAGCAAAAACATAACCATCAACATCATAGTCAACATATCAACAACGAGGTAATATCAGCATAAACACATCAATATCATCGTTTCATTTTATTTACAGTAAATTGACAACTAAATTCAATTACTTGAACATAAATAACAAAGAAGCTTTAGCAATCAGCAGCCGATGGCTCTGGAAAAAGCGAAAGAGATACATGGAATATTGGGAATATTAATCGTCAGGGTTGGGGAATTTCGTACTAACCAAAAAGGTAATAACTTAAAAATATGAATGTGATAACTTCTCATATTCAATTTTCGTTAAAATATTGGTTAAATAGTTGATATTCCTACTAACTAGCACCACTTGCAAAAGTGGAAAAATTGAACAAAGAACGCTGATGAGATGGAGTAGCGGCCTCGAAATCAGTACTGATCCGTTCTGCTGGTTTGATGATTATTGAAAATATTCTTAATATTCCAATCTTAATATAAAAAAAATTATAAATAGAATTTGAACAAATTCATTTATTAATAAAATAATAAAAAATCATTTGCAGTCATGCAGATTCGAACTTAAGCCCAAAAAAAAAAATTAACAATTTACATTACAAAGTTCGACTAATAAAAATTCATACATAATTTTAAGGAAATTTTAAAAAATAAAGAGAATATTCTAGCCATTAAGGGAAATTGTACCATAATAAATACTATTAAAAGAGACGAAGTAACTAATATTGTTAACTCAACCTGTATCCCACCTCTCCTAAATGGATCTCGTCCTTATTTTGACATTTATGATGCCTTCCATACCCCAGCGGTAGAGGAAATAAGGTCAGGTGTAGTTCTACTAAATGACTTTCATGGAATAGTAAATAATCAATCAATAAACGGAACATATTTGGTTCATTTCCGTAATGAATCTGTAGATATCAATAATAAAATTTTACGAAATCTGGAAGCGCCCATAATATTAATTTCACCACAAATAGTGCAACAAACTCCTCTGGAAAAACAATATATTAAAATGCTTTCTTTAGAAAAGCTTAACCAACTCCATCTAAGCAACATAGCCAAAATTGAACGCTTAGTCTGTGTTGATACGAGTCATATCCTATTGTTAATATTCTTACTTTTTCTTCTTTGAACTTGCATTCGTCTTCACACAATTCATGTCTTGTTGACGACATGTACATATAGTTGTATTCATGTGCATATAGTTGTGTGCTTTACGAATGAGAAAGCAAAACGTAGTGACAGTACATGCGCATGAGTACTCGTTACTTTTCCCTTCTCCCCCCTCCGCCTACAAAATCGAAATCATGTCAGTAAAACATTACTCGTATGAACACAGTCATAGAAACCGAGGCAGTTGTTAGTAAGTTATTGATTGGTGTTACTCTTGTTATTTTCATACTAACTTTAGCTTCATTCAGATTTATATGCAAAACAAAAAAATAATAATAATATTCAACAACACTCCAGGTGGTAAAACTACCAATGGAAGATATATGGAAATTATTACAAATAAAGATGTCAGATCAGAAACCATTTCAACTAATAAAATTCTTAACGAACCCTTTATTTTAATTACAAATCCTCCCAAACCTCCAAAATTGTCAATATCTCATGTTTGAGGACAAACATATTTAAGAGGGGAAGAGTTAACAACAACATTAATTGATCAGCAAAGTCACATAAATTTTTCTTTAACTCTTTTTGTAAAATCAGCAATAATAAAAGTCAATGAGCTTATTTAATAATTTTAAGTTAACAACAATATGACTTGACCAACATAGTCAAATAATCTTTTCTTTTTAACGTTTTGTAAAATAAGCAATAATAAAAGTTTGTGAACTTATTAAATAAATTTTCTTTCTAACTCTTTTGCAAAATAAGCAATATGTAATAAAGGTTTATGAACTAATTTAATTATTTTAAGTTGTATCAGCGTCTGCAGCAAACAATAATAATATCACGACACTTTTAGATTCAGGTCAAGTAATTAAGTTATAAATTAAGTAAATTGTAATTTTGAAATCAGAATAAAATTTTAAGTCAATAATATGACCACGTTTATTAATATTTTTTTTTTTTTTTTTTTTTTAGGAGTAGGACCAGCAGTCAGGGGATGACCCCTATATATGCAATGCATTGCGCTGGAACTGAAAACGAGGGGATAGTATTGAGGGGACAGATTAGGAAAGATGAGAAGATAGACAGTTGTTTTTGTAGCTATTTTAACGTTTTACTTCGCCGGCTAATTTTTGCTACAGGGCCGACGAAGGTGGGTGCTGTTACTCTGCTTTTAGTACATGATAGTGTCGGTCGCTGCCAATTATGTTCAGTGATCAGTGACTATGCCTTCATCATTGAAACAGGCTGGCAACAACTAACACAACCACGACTCAATACAATATTTCATGACTCAGCGCGGGCTCGAACTCACGACCCTCACATATGGACGGACAAAAGTTATTAAACAAAAAGTAAAAAAAAGAACTAAATAATAAACTCCTAAAAATTAAAATAAATTAGAAAAAGTGGAAGAAAAGATAGCATTTGCAATTTTTTTTTTGCAAATCAAATAAATAAAAACGTTATAAAATCCGAAAATGCGTGTAAATGTGTGTTTAAATGTTAAATGTAGGTCAAAATTAAAGCTGAAATTTCCTTAAAATTAATAGCTCATTTGCGGAATGCCATAATTTAAAAAAAAAATTTGAAACAGTTACAAAAAAAATAAAACAAAAACATTCTTGCAAAAAAATAAAAAACAACAGTTATCAAAAATACATAAAGTACAGTCAACACAAAAGTTCTTCAAAAATAATAAATTTTAAAGAAACAACCACAACATAAAAAACCAGTTTTGAGAAAAGACAACAGTAAATTAAAAAAAAAATAACAATTTAATTTTAAATAAAATTAAAATTATATAAAACTAAAATTTAAGACAATAACAACAGTAAAAATAATAGCAATATCAACATAAATAAAAATATCAACGACACAACAATAGAAATTACAACAACAAAAAATGTTAACACAACAATATATGTATATAACAACGAAACAACGAAACAACATCAACAATATAGACATCAACAACATAAATTTCAACAACACAATCATCAGCAACATAATCAACAATATACACATCAACATCATAATTATCAACAACATAGACATCAACAAGAAAATCATCAGCAAAAACATAACCATCAACATCATAGTCAACATATCAACAACGAGGTAATATCAGCATAAACACATCAATATCATCGTTTCATTTTATTTACAGTAAATTGACAACTAAATTCAATTACTTGAACATAAATAACAAAGAAGCTTTAGCAATCAGCAGCCGATGGCTCTGGAAAAAGCGAAAGAGATACATGGAATATTGGGAATATTAATCGTCAGGGTTGGGGAATTTCGTACTAACCAAAAAGGTAATAACTTAAAAATATGAATGTGATAACTTCTCATATTCAATTTTCGTTAAAATATTGGTTAAATAGTTGATATTCCTACTAACTAGCACCACTTGCAAAAGTGGAAAAATTGAACAAAGAACGCTGATGAGATGGAGTAGCGGCCTCGAAATCAGTACTGATCCGTTCTGCTGGTTTGATGATTATTGAAAATATTCTTAATATTCCAATCTTAATATAAAAAAAATTATAAATAGAATTTGAACAAATTCATTTATTAATAAAATAATAAAAAATCATTTGCAGTCATGCAGATTCGAACTTAAGCCCAAAAAAAAAAATTAACAATTTACATTACAAAGTTCGACTAATAAAAATTCATACATAATTTTAAGGAAATTTAAAAAAATAAAGAGAATATTCTAGCCATTAAGGGAAATTGTACCATAATAAATACTATTAAAAGAGACGAAGTAACTAATATTGTTAACTCAACCTGTATCCCACCTCTCCTAAATGGATCTCGTCCTTATTTTGACATTTATGATGCCTTCCATACCCCAGCGGTAGAGGAAATAAGGTCAGGTGTAGTTCTACTAAATGACTTTCATGGAATAGTAAATAATCAATCAATAAACGGAACATATTTGGTTCATTTCCGTAATGAATCTGTAGATATCAATAATAAAATTTTACGAAATCTGGAAGCGCCCATAATATTAATTTCACCACAAATAGTGCAACGAACTCCTCTGGAAAAACAATATATTAAAATGCTTTCTTTAGAAAAGCTTAACCAACTCCATCTAAGCAACATAGCCAAAATTGAACGCTTAGTCTGTGTTGATACGAGTCATATCCTATTGTTAATATTCTTACTTTTTCTTCTTTGAACTTGCATTCGTCTTCACACAATTCATGTCTTGTTGACGACATGTACATATAGTTGTATTCATGTGCATATAGTTGTGTGCTTTACGAATGAGAAAGCAAAACGGAGTGACAGTACATGCGCATGAGTACTCGTTACTTTTCCCTTCTCCCCCCTCCGCCTACAAAATCGAAATCATGTCAGTAAAACATTACTCGTATGAACACAGTCTTAGAAACCGAGGCAGTTGTTAGTAAGTTATTGATTGGTGTTACTCTTGTTATTTTCATACTAACTTTAGCTTCATTCAGATTTATATGCAAAACAAAAAAATAATAATAATATTCAACAACACTCCAGGTGGTAAAACTACCAATGGAAGATATATGGAAATTATTACAAATAAAGATGTCAGATCAGAAACCATTTCAACTAATAAAATTCTTAACGAACCCTTTATTTTAATTACAAATCCTCCCAAACCTCCAAGATTGTCAATATCTCATGTTTGAGGACAAACATATTTAAGAGGGGAAGAGTTAACAACAACATTAATTGATCAGCAAAGTCACATAAATTTTTCTTTAACTCTTTTTGTAAAATCAGCAATAATAAAAGTCAATGAGCTTATTTAATAATTTTAAGTTAACAACAATATGACTTGACCAACATAGTCAAATAATCTTTTCTTTTTAACGTTTTGTAAAATAAGCAATAATAAAAGTTTGTGAACTTATTAAATAAATTTTCTTTCTAACTCTTTTGCAAAATAAGCAATATGTAATAAAGGTTTATGAACTAATTTAATTATTTTAAGTTGTATCAGCGTCTGCAGCAAACAATAATAATATCACGACACTTTTAGATTCAGGTCAAGTAATTAAGTTATAAATTAAGTAAATTGTAATTTTGAAATCAGAATAAAATTTTAAGTCAATAATATGACCACGTTTATTAATATTTTTTTTTTTTTTTTTTTTTTAGGAGTAGGACCAGCACTCAGGGGATGACCCCTATATATGCAATGCATTGCGCTGGAACTGAAAACGAGGGGATAGTATTGAGGGGACAGATTAGGAAAGATGAGAAGATAGACAGTTGTTTTTGTAGCTATTTTAACGTTTTACTTCGCCGGCTAATTTTTGCTACAGGGCCGACGAAGGTGGGTGCTGTTACTCTGCTTTTAGTACATGATAGTGTCGGTCGCTGCCAATTATGTTCAGTGATCAGTGACTATGCCTTCATCATTGAAACAGGCTGGCAACAACTAACACAACCACGCACTAATGCTGTTTTAGAAGAATTCAACACAATATTTCATGACTCAGCGCGGTCTCGAACTCACGACCCTCCGCTTCATAGTCTCGTGTTCTACTACTTCAGCCAACAGCTGAAAAAAAGTGAAAAAATATTTTGTTGAGTATTCCTATTAAAAGTATACTTAACTAACATGCATAACCAAGCATCGAATAAAGAAAAAGTAAAAGAGACGAAAAGAAAAATCATAATAAAAAAACTCCAACAGAGCATAATAGGTATGTATATGCGAATATTTATAAAACTGAATTACGGATAACTATTTACAAACCCAATTATTAAAATAATTAATATGGAAATATATGCATAAAAACAACTAATCGAAATTATATCAAGCCATACATACAGGCACAACATTAAAGTTACAAAAACCATATTTAACCTAGTGTTTGAGCATAGAAAAAAGTGCGTAAATACTACAAATAGAAATGAAATTGTTTAGATAAATTGAGTATGTAGTGCAGTGTTGTCAGATAATTGTTTTTCTTCCCTTTAGGGGCTTTTTTTTCTTAAAAAAGCCCCTAAAGCAGAAAAGTTTAAGAAGTAATTTGGTTTCATCATTCTTATCTCTATTAAATTTGAATTGAGGTACTATCATTCTTACGCGAAAAGCACGAAAACACCCAAATTTTTATTTTATTTTTTATAAAAAGCACCCAAAAAAATATATCTGCAATCTTTCTTTCTTTTGTAAGAGATGGCTTGAGGAAGTTTGTTACGGCTACATGTACTTCTTTTGTTTGGGATGCAAATCCAATATTTTTTTTTTGTATTTTGGTGTGCAGTAAGGTATCCTGTTAGCCACCATAATTCTTTTGCAATATTTGCATAAAGCTTTGTAGTTGTCTCAGTGGACAGGGGCTAACCAATCTGAAATTTAATTTTGCATTTATTTGTTTAAAATTTTGTTTAAAAATACAATACCTTTAAACTGCTGATCTGCTTCCCACTCCTTTTTATATTTTTGTTTATATATGTTATCCTTTTTTGGCATATTGGTAATAAATTGTAAAGATGAACAACTTTTTAAAATTTATATTTTGCAGTTCAAGGAAAACCAACAAAATTGATTTAACGAGAAAAATGTTTTAATGTTTGTATTTGCGTGATTACTTTCTAAATCGTCATTTCGATACAATATCTTCGACATGCTCAGTTGTTAAATTATGTACTATTATGTACCAAACTATAAATTCGAAAATCCCTAAAAATCCCCTAAATAAAATTTTCTTACCCCCAAATTTCCCCCTAAAGAATATTAACCCCTAAATCTGCCCCTAAATAAAAAAACCCCAAATCTAGGGGGAAACCCCCTAATCTGACAACACTGATGTAGTGAGTTTAAACCATAGACAAATAACTAGACACGACAACTAATATACATAGACGTTATGTATGTCTAATACAGAGATGTCGGTTATTACGATCATTTTTGTTTACCTTAAAATTAAATTTCTTGGCAGCCAAATGTACTGCTTAAAGTTGGTAGTTTATGGATAAGATAAACAAAGGCACAGAAAAACAATAAAATCAGTTACAAAATAGTGGTACCAGCAAGAAAATGTACGTAAAAATTATGAATATAAATTTTTATAAAACTTATAATTCTAATGTCTTCCAGGATCCGTAATGCGTAATGGGATGCAATGAAGGACTGAGGCTACACCTATTTCCTAAATATCCGGCCAGGTGAGTCAATTGTGTACATTTTATATAAAAATTCTACACTCATGAATGTGTTACAAAATTTATATCATTCGTTTCATCAGGAGTCGATCTGGTGTTTAAGAAGGTGAATATCCAATTAAAATTGGTGTTCACCATCGAAAAGCAACAGCGGCAAAGCAAACTCCATCAGAAAGATTGTCACCATGAATGCAAAACCCACCAAAAAGATCCCAGCAAGCAAACCAAAAGCACCCAAAGCAAAAAGTTGTATAGTAGCGAAACCGAAAAAGATAACCCTTACAAAAGAACCAACAGCGAAAAAGACCGTTAGAGGTATTAGAAATAAGAAAACCCAAACATTTAGCTTCCCAGCCGAAAAATTTAAACGAAATGAATGACATCTGTGAAGGGTATTTAAGATTCGGAACAGCCGAATATAACACTTTTACTTGTTTTCCCACAGTTCACATTGTTGTTGTTTTTTCATAATGTTTGGATAGGCGTGGTATTTGTGCTTGTCCATATGTGGCCTTGGGAATACATGTCCGTCGGTATGTGAGCGTGGGAATTTTTGTCTGTCCATATGTGGCATTGGTAATACATGTCTGTCCATATGCGAGCGTGGCAAGTTCTGTCCGTCCCTATGTGACTGAGAATTTAAGATGTGTTTGTATGAGTGACCTTGAGATCTTCTGTCTGTCGTGGGCATGGTAATTTTTGTCTGCCCGCATACGACCGTGGAAATTTGTGTGTGAGTGCGTGGGAATATCTGTCCGTCCATATGTGAGGGGAGTTTCGTTAGGGGTGCGGTAGTAACCAATACGAGTTTGTATATGTGAGCGTGAGAGCTCCTCTCTGTCCATAAGTGAATTTCTGTCGGTCTGTCCTTTATTAAAAGTGTTGTGTTAATGGATGGCCCTAATTTTTTGTGAATCTTTTCTTTTTGCTAGTTTGATTTTTTCTTTTATATTGGTTGTTTAAATTTTGGTGTATTTACTTATGAATTTTGTCCAGAATTTTTTTTTTTGCAATGTTAGAATGTAATCAATAGTTCGATTATTCTCGTCTTTAAGGCATTGTGAAAAAATTTACTGTTCCTTCATATTGATACTGATACCATGTTTATATTAATATAGAATTTGTTTATTTTATGCATGACGATCATCTATGGATTATAGTTGGTGTTGTGGATGATATGAGTTTTTTTTTCAAGTGTGTTTTGTGTGTATGTTTCTGTTGTGAGCGGTGATTGCAATGTTTGTCTTTCAGACAGGCTGTGTGCGACGGTTGGTGAGTCTGTATGACAGTCTGCTTTTTTTAATTTCTGCACTTAGTAGACGGTTTTTATAGTTTTAATGAGTGGATATGCATATTTTGAGTACGCAAGTGGGCCAGTATGAAATGTGATAAGATGTACATAACCATGCGTAAATAAATATCTACAAATTTATTTCATATACGCATGTACATACAAACAAATAATAAGTGTTTATTCTTTGTGCCCAAATATTCCCTTGGTTGTTTGAATGAATGAACCATTGTGTTTGTTTATTTGTTTGTGTGTTCTCTGAAATAAATATGTCCACCGCGGCCCTTGCCAGAGCGAAACCGCCAAAATACCGCCTCCAAAAAGAATTGAAATCAAGGAAGAAGAAGCATTAACAATTAAGATTTAAGAAAAAAAATTGTATGTGGCTTGTATATAATTTTTGACAGTGGTTCAACACGCACCAAGGAAAATTCAATACACAGCTGCGCTACTGAGAGTACTTGGTAAATCTGCTTTGGTACACTCACATATTGTTTAAATACGAAGTCATTAAAACCGGGTTCTACTGTGCCTTAAGTTATAATAAGGTTTATTTCATCCTTGTTGGAAGAATTTGTGTTTTCAACAAGTGAACCGGTAACCGTATTTAAGTATTGTTGGACCATTTCTGCAAATTATAATATATATTTTTTCACTTACTTTCTAGATACCAAATCTTACACTTCGTGTAATTATCAAATCAAGTTGTATAATCTTTACCAGGTAAATATATTTATATTTTAAATAAAGTGGGAGAAGAAGTATCATCTCCATATTTGAATTTTAAATCCTTGTGTTTTATTTTTCTTTTATAAAATTTAACACCTAATCGGATATACGCCGAAATATTGGTCCTTACGAACCGGATTTTATACAAGAATTCAAGAATTCATCGCAAATACCTATACCCTTCACAAGGAATCGTTTTGAAATTCGATTTGATCATCGAAAACAAGGAAAACAGGTTACTAAATTGTGAGTAAAAGGTGGTTGAATTTTAGTGCAAAAATATTATACGGCCATACATACATATACACGAAAAACATTAATTCTATGTGTACACATACATATGTATGTTACAACAGCTTGGTTAAGTTAAGACAAGATAAAACAGTGCCGGTGATAATTGTGAATAGCGAATTTACAATTTACATACCCTTTTTTAATACTTTAATGTGCATTGTGCAATAAAAGAATAGCATACTAAATTTGTCAAGAGTCAGTTTGTTTACGCGGACGGACAACTAAAAGAAATTAAATAAAATTAACTTAGCATTGAAATCATTGTGGGATAAAGTAAAAATTACTTATGAGGATGGAATAGAGGAATTTGAAACTTCGACAAAAAGTAAAGCTGACGGATTAGAAGTGTTGGAGGGAAATTATGAAAACACTCTAAACGCATATCCTAGGTGTATGAGGGATATACGTGTGAAAGGGGATGAATTGAATAATAAATCGGAACCTAGAAGTGTAATATGTAGTGATAACTTGATTCATAATTTGCCTTTACCGCAATGTGACACGGATATTTTTAACGGAGATTATCTTTCGTGGCCAACATTTAGGGATCTTTTTACGGCTTTGTACATTAATAACAGCCGTCTCAGTAATATTGAGAAATTATGTTATTTGTTAAAGAAAACTGGGAAAGAGGCTAAGGAAATTGTGTCAAAGTGTCCGTTAACTAATGCTGGCTTTGACATTGCATGAAAAAAGCTTAAGGCGACATATGAGAATCCGCGAATGTTGGTCAATAATCAATTAAAATGTCTTTTTAATTTAGAATTCGCATCGAAAGAGTCAAGCTCTGCTCTAAAAACTCTTCAACGTGGAATTAATGGATTTTTGACCGCTATGTCTGTGTATCAAATTGATACAACAAACTGGGATCCTATAATCGTGTTTATTTGTATTCAACGTCTACCTTCGAATACAGTTGCTTTATGGGAACACACTGTTAAGGACAAAGGTGCCTTGTCTCCATGGCAAGACTTGGATTCATTTTTAACTGAACGAATTCCGACTTTGGATTGTATACGCGATCTTACGAGTGCAGATAGCATAAAGAAAATAGGTGATCGGAAAATTAGGGATCATGTTTCGACTAAGAGTTCATTTATCTCTTGTGTTTTATGTCCAAAGCAGAATCATTTATTAAGATTTTTCCGTCGTTTTAGGAATATGTCTGTATCTGAAAGATTTTCAACTATAAAAAAGTTTCACCGTTGTGTGAATTGCCTGTCGAAGTCACATGAAGTTAAAGATTGTACTAGTGAACATCTTTGCTTCAAATGCAACCAGAAACACCATACTATGCTTCATAAAGAAACTGCTGTCAATAGTTCAATACCCAGTTCTGCTGAAGTATCGATGCCAAATAATTCTAATCCTAGTACTGCTTTACGATCCTCTGATTTAGGCTCACAGATGCCATCGACATCAGCCGCTGCTCGCTAAAACTCTAATCGACAAGCTTTCCATCTGTCACAGAATTCGTCTGTATTGCTAGGAACTGCCATGGTCTCCATTATTTGCCATGATACCGGCAAGGGCCTTAATAGATCCAGCATCTGAAGCTTCATTCATATCTGAACATATGCGAAATCAACTGCGACTTCCGTCACATTCTACGAATGTAAGGATTTCCGGTGCTAACAGGGAAGCTTCCACCATTTCGAAGAGGATTTGTAATATTAGAGTGGGGTCACCATTAGATCAACAAATTAATCTGGAAACTTGTGCTTTAGTCTCACCTAACATATCGGGCAATTTGCTTTCATTCATTTGTCCTTCGGATATTAGAAGGAAATTGCCGGATTTGGAATTGGCTGATTGCAGTTTTTATAGAAGTAGGCCAGTAGATTTGCTACTCGGCGCAGATTTATATCCTCAGATTATTCTTGACGAAGTTCGAAGAAATATTGGCGGATCGCTAATGGCCCAGAAGACTATTTTCGGGTGGATTTTAACGGGTCCAGTTGAGAATTCAAGGAATGATTCAATTAACGTTTTTTCCACTGCTGTAACTTTTAGTGAGGAGGATAATTTAAACCAAAATCTTTTGAGATTTTGGGAGTTGGAGGAAACTCCGAAAATAAAAATTTTATCGCCTTCTGATTAGATTTGTGAGGAATTGTATAGGAAGAGCACGACTAGGGATTCCACTGGTAGATACATCGTATCGTTACCTTTTAGACCGGAATTTCCTCTTGATATATGTTTAGAAATATTGAGAACTGGTGCCTTCAAACAATTGATGAGAATAGAGTCTTCCTTTTCAAAGAAACCGGAAATTAAGAGTAGGTATGACGAGGTATTGATGGATTATTTACGGCTAGATCATATGCGAGTTGTAAAATCCTATGATCAATCTGTCACGGGATCATGCTATTTGCCACATCACACAGTGATTAAACCGAAGAGGAAAACAACTAAACTCAGGGTTGTTTTTAATGCATCAAATAAAACGTCTAATGGTAACAGTCTAAATGATTGTCTGTTTATAGGACCTACATTGCAGGCTGACTTGGTAAATTTGAGTTTACGTTGGAGGTTGTTTAAATTTGTCTTTAATTGTGACATTACCAAAATGTATAGGTAGATTCGTGTCCATTCTTCCCACACTCCTTATCAACGAATTCTTTATAGATCATCTGAGCATAATGTGATTGATTACGAATTGCAGACCGTAACTTTTGGATTGAATTGCGCACCGTACTTGGCAATCAGAACTTTGTTGCAAATGGCAGGTGATTGTGAAGAGGAATTTCCGATGGCTGCAGAAATGTTGAGGAAAGGCATGTATGGTGATGATGTACTCACTGGAGCTCATGACGTATCGGTGGCGGTGATGGCGAAGGATCAATTGACTGCTGCTTTTTTATCAGTTGGGTTCGAATTACGTAAATGGACATCCAATGAAGTTTCTATTTTGAAGGGATTGCCTATTGATTACTTAGTAAATTCAAAAGTTTTGGCTTTTGAAGAATCTAGCTGTTCGAAGACATTAGGTATATTTTGGAATACCTAATTGGATTCCTTCTTTTTCAAAGTTTTTCCTTTGGAGATGAGGACGACATATACGAAGACAGTGGTATTATCAAGTATAGCTAAGTTTTATGACACGGTTGGTTGGCTAAGCCCGGTGATTATTAAAGCCAAAATTATAATGCAACGCATTTGGGTTGATAACATTGATTGGGATGATTATCTTCCGTCGTCGACAGAAAAGCAGTGGCTACAGTTTATTGAATCTTTTAATGAAATAAATTTTAATAAGGTGCCTACGTGGGTAAATTATTGCAAGGGGGCTGCTACAGAAATTCATGTGTTTTCAGATGCCCCGGAGAAGGCATACGCTGGGGCAATATATATTCGCACCGAAAGCCCAGATGGAAGAATTTACACTCACTTATTATCCTCCAAAACAAAGGTAGCGCCGATCAAGTCAATATCCTCACCCCGCCTTGAATTATGTGAAGCTGTTTTGACCTCAGATCTGCTGAAAAATATTCTCCTGGAAATTGAGATTCCAATTGAACATGTTTATTGTTGGCTTGGTTACGGAGGACGCCGTCTGCGTGGACTACTTTTGTGGCAAATAGGGTTTGTCGCATTCAGGAGAACATTGGTAATCATAATTGTTTTCATGTTCGTTCGGAAGATAATCCTACCGATTGGAGCATCCGGTGGGTAGATCCGCTCACTTTATCGAAAAGTGAACTCTGGTGGCACGGCCCTTCATGGCTGGCAAAAGATAAAAATTTTTGGTATCAACATAATCTTGAGAATCTGGATACGGACATAGAGAGTCGGAAGTTAAGAGTGCATGCTTAATTTTTCTCGAAATTTGAAGATATTTTAGACAGCTTTTCGTCACTTGAAAGAGCTTTACGAGTTATATCATACATATTTCGTTTCTTTCACTCTACGCATCAATCGCATAGGGGAAGGTTCAATTATGAGTTGAGAATTATTACCAGCGATGAACTTAATAGGGTCAAATTACGTTTGGCAATTGTTGCTCACAAGGCATTTTATGCTGAGGAGTATAAAGGTCTTTTGGATAAGAAATCGTTGTCTGCAAAGAGTTCCTTGTTGACGTTGAATCCATTTTTGGATAAACAAGGGGTGATGAGATTGAATGGTCGGTTGGTTAAATCTGCCTCATTATCATATCGCGAACAGTATCCTATTATTCTACAGTACGGCTGTCGTTTTGCAAAGCTTCTCGCAGAATTTATACATTTGCTTACCATTCACGGTGGTAATCAATTGATGCTGAGAATCTATAGATGCGAATATTGGGTACCGCGATTGAAAGTCGTGATTCGTACGGTAATTCACCATTGCAAACGTTGTACAATTGATCGGCAACCTACTTGTAGTCAAATAATGGCGCTTCCCTCTGAACGTACTACTGTTAATAGACCGTTTCTTAACACAGGGGTTGATTTCGCTGGGCCTTATGATGTGAAGAATTATAATGGTGGATCTTGCAAGATTACAAAAGGTTATCTGTGTATTTTTGTGTGCTTTTCTACGAAAGCAATTAATTTAGAAGTTGCCTCAGACTTATCAACTGACGCCTTTTTATCCGCCTTCAATAGGTTTATTTCTAGAAGAGGTTGTCCTCATACTATGTTTTCGGACAATGTTACCAATTTCGTTGGGGCATCGAATGAGCTTGCTAGGGACTTTCAGACGTTCTTAAGGGAATGCCAGGCTAGGATGTGTTCCAGCTTCGGTTACAAAGGTTTGACGAGGCGTTTCAATCCAGCGGGAGTTCCTCATATGGGTGGCCTCTGGGAAGCTGGAGTTAAAAGCTTTAAGCTACATTTTAGGAAGGAGGTGCAAAATTGTCATTACACCTTTGAAGAGTTATCTACCGTTCTGGCTCGAATAGAAGCATGTTTGAATTCACGCCCTTTATGCCCTATGACTGATAATCCTGGGGAACCAGTTGCATTGACACATATTCTGGCTCCGCCGGAACCCACAATTTATGATACCCCAATAGGCATTGTCAATAGGTATCGAAAGGTAAAGGTTCTGATTCACCAGTTTTGTGAAAGATGAAAAGAGGAATATCTTGTGGAACTGCATAAAAGATATAAATGGAAACATCCTCAATGGGAGGTAGAAGTTAATGATTTAGTGGTAATAAGAAATGAGCAATTGCCTGCTACTTCGTGGAGATTGGGTATTGTCACCGGTATTCACACACGTACTGACGGCCATGTTAGAGTCGTAGATGTTCGCACGCAAAGTGGGACCATTACGCGCCCAATAACCAAGCTTGTTGTTTTGTACAAAGACTAATTTAAAAAATCTCCTTTTATTCGTAATTTACAATTACTAACCTACTGTTTTCGTAGCAAGCATGAGCTCTCACAACAACACTTTCTCCGACGCATTGGTGGAGGTTCTACCGAGATGTAGATATGGTTGTCGCCGTATTGAGCAATATATGTAATACAATTTATAGGTCCTTTCTGACCTCAACAGGAGTCCCTCATGACTCAACGAATTTATTTAATAAAAACAACAGGGATCCTTAATGATCCACATTGAAAAAAAAATACCTAATAATTATACAGTCCACAGGAGTCCTTAATGACTCAATAATTTGTATATTGTATTCTAAATTCATCAGGAGTCCTTAATGACTCACTTTGTAATTATTTACTTGCAACCTATTTTGTTGTTGCAAGGTGGCCGGCAATCTTTAAATACGAAGTCATTAAAACCGGGATCTAATGTACCTTAAGTTTTAATAAGGTTTATTTCATCCTTGTTGTCCTCCAATTTTTTTATTTTACACTATCTTTTTACTACACCTATAGCTTTTACTAACAATAGTCCAATATAATATATTATAGTGTTATTAAGTGCAATTTAACTAACAACTTGTATATAATTTCAAATTTAATAATAATTTCATAAATAGTTACTCATAACTATTTGTATAACAATTTTCAGAGTTAATAACAAGTTATATGCTTTCAGATTACTATTTTAGTCATTCACCACGAGATGCGGCAGTGCCTATAAGCAGTCCTCAGGATTAACTGGTCACGTTCGTAAGCATCGTGCAGAAGGTATGATGCCCAATAGTTGCCCTGGATCGGCCAACTATTTCATCGGCCCCTATAGCGGTACCCGTTGGTGTGCCACCCTCATTCACTTATGTAATTTAAATTTTCATAGACTTATAATTTTTGTTAAAATTCAAAAAAATATATATACATATTTATATATGCATATATTTATGTATATATATATATATATATATATATATATATATATATATGTATATATATATATATATATATATAGATATATATATATATATATATATATATATATATATATATATATATATATATATATATCTATTTTGTTTTCCCACCTTCATAGGATTTGAAATTCAAGAAAACACAACAAACAATTCAATTCAAGAAAACAACAAAAGAGGTTTTGTTATTTTGAAATTAGGTTAAAGTCTACTGATGATTTGGTGTAAGAACCAATGAAATGCAGGCATATAGACATACTTGACCACATAACAAACAAAAAGCACTAATTCAATTGAGACAATATGTCGAATAAACGATTTTAAATATATATATATATATATATATATATATATATATATATGTATATATATATATATATATATATATATATATATATATTAGTTATTATTAAAATATGTATATTAATTTAGTTGTAGTAGGTACTTTGTAAATATGATAGTTACATATATCACATCTTTATTCTTATGTATAGTATATACACATATCCTTTTAACATATTGTGAATAACAACAAACAAAGTCTAAGAATGCAATTTTTTAACCCTAGAATGGTAAACATCGCCTGTGATGCGAACCAGTTTTTCATATTTAAGATATTTCCTTATGATTTATTCGTAGCAAAGCAAGCGCCCGTGCCAACTCAGTGGAGTGCTGTACGAGCTTGTGTACCAACGTATTTTGTTCTAGTCCGTTGGGTTGCTGATATTTACTTAAGTGTGCCGCCTGTAAGGCGAAGTTTACCAATAAAGGCAACTTTTTGTACATATTCCTTAATGAGTTTTCCGCTTATTTTTATATATTTTTCACTAAATATTTATATATACGTTAGCTTTGTAGGTTCTTAGATTACTACTTTTGAAGCACAGCCACTAAAATTGCTGGCTGGGATATCGGTAGATGGAAGTGAGCTTGGCGGCGATTGGTCATGGTATTGACTATGATAAGGGCGAATCCAGTGTAAAATAGGGCAAAAGGTCAAAATCTCAGATTCTGTTCATCAAAATTAAATCGTAGAGCAAATACTATTGCGTAAAATATACAAAATACTTAGTATTTATAGCACAGATCAACAACCTGTTGACAATGTGACACAAAAAAGTATACAGAAAAAGCACAAACTTTAAACTGATCTGCACAGTTAATATTATGTTATATACTTTAGATTATTTTTGAATAAGATAAACAGATCTAAGGTCTACAAGGAAAATAAGTTTTTTTCCCGAACGGTGTTTTAACTTTATTTATTTATTTATTTTTTTTTTTTTTGCGAAGATGTTTTAATACTTCTCATTGAAATATGTGACATACAAATGTTGCTTCCACATGCTTAAGTAATCAATAAAATGAAGTGTTTTTGTTTATTTTTATTACTAAATAAAACAGTAATAAATATATTTTTTTGTTTCAATCAAATTTTAGTCTTTTTTAACTTGAATTTAGCGTTTTTTATAAAAATCGCCCCACAGGCGAAGTTTACCATTGAAAAATATGTTTACCATTCTAGGGTTAATAGTTGATTTATTTATTCATTAATAGCTAAAATTTATTTAATTTAGAAAATATGCACATAAATTAATAAAATATAGATAAATATTAACAAATTTCATCATACTTGTCATTATCATAATATATTCGAAAAAATCTAGCAAAAATGGGGAAATTTGTTTCCAAACAACTTTGTTCCCTTAAAAGTAAGTACTAAACTAAAGTTATTTTTTAATCAAAAGTACATGTATGTACTAAAGCATTTAATCATTTAATGTTCGAAGAAGTTCGTTGATGTTTATGCTCATTTGTGTCTTGCTATTCATTCGATTGGATTTCAACGTTATTATTATTTAAAGGAGTATTGTTGTTATCGTCAAACATTTTCAACTCTTCTTAGTTGAAATAGCCAAATGTGAATTGATTGCCAGCAGCACAGCTGCCAGTATTACGATCATCGTTAAGTATGATTACAACCGGACGATTTGTTAAGTAGTGGATGATCCAAGGAGCGATGAGCTTGAAGACTTGAGTTGTGTTTTGAAAGGTTATTTATTATTATTATTATTATTATTATTATTATTATTTTGATTCTGACACTCTGCTTGGACTGGCAGCTTTCCTCTTAACTTTGTTGCAGTTGAATTTACTGTGCAGTTGTTGTTGCTGTCGTTCTTTTTTAGTCTTTTTGGGATTTACTGCTATGGACGACGAACTGGTTATTGCTGTGACATTAATTGCATTTGCGTTAAACGCAGAACTATCTGAAATTATTTTTTGTTGTTAGGTCATTAGTGCGTAAGTGGTGGACTTTTTTCTTTGGATTTTTTATTTGCATTGTTAGTATTTGTTGTATTTGAGGTAGTTTAGGCTGAGTTTATATGCTGTTCGGCGACATTAGTTGTATTCATGTTGCTTACCAGGTGCCGCAAGGTTAAAGGATGTTTGATTGCTGGCATTTGTTGCCGTTCCAATCATGGTTACATTTGCCGAACTATGGCGTTTGGCTGTTTTCTCTTGGGCAGGATATTGTTGATCTAAACTCTTACTATTCAACGAAGCCACATAAGTGCTAGCTGAAGACAATTGTTGAAGTGGTAGTAGATTCATTTTCCACGCTTTTATATTTTTGTAAAATCTGCTGTTGTGAATGTCGCAGTGGTGGAATATTAGCATTTTGATGCAAAATTGAATTTTTATACTGTTACAACGGCGCGGCTTTGGTATTAACTTCTGCGGCAAAAGACGTCGTGGTATCGTTGACTAAATTAATATTACCATCACCAATATTTGCATGACATTGAGTTGATATTACATTTTGTGTAGGATTTGTTACAACGTTGTTAAACTTTGAGAATATGTTATAATAGTGTTATGATTAGCATTCCCATTAAGAATCTTGTCGTCGTTACCAGCCGCTAAGGTACCACCACTTAGCTCCGGAAAATCTTGTTTCATTTGAGATTTTTTAATTTTTTATGCTTTTGCTGGTGACGTTAAGGCTGTTGTTGAGATTGGCGACATTGGGCTGAGTGAATAAAAATGTAGCTTATGCTACATAGCTTTAAGTAGTAGCACTAGCTTTATCTTTATCAGTACTAGCTAAAGGTGCTAGTTAAAACTAGGAAAAGTGTGAATAACACTTAGCTAGTGCTATATAGCTTGTGCTGAAAAATTATAGCAAAGGCTGGAAAATTTAACAGCTGGCAGAATTAATGTGCTGACACTTTTTATACCCTTCACAAAAAAGTGAAAGGGTATATTTAGGTTTGTTATTCCGTGTGTAATTTCTTCGATATGCACATGGGACCCCATAAAGTATATATATTCTGGATACTTATGAATAGGGATGACGATTGAGCGATGTCCGTCTGTCCATTCCTCTGTACGTGAAATCGGCTTTCCCAAGCCCCCAGAAGAGCTAGAGACTTCGTTCTTAGACCGTTGGATTGGAAATGAATTTAGAGTGCTATTGAAATTCATAAAGATCCGAAGTTCCAGAGCTGGGAAGCTTACACCTATTTCTCGACGCAAAATTTATACCAAAAATCAATTTTTTTTAATGTTTGTAAATTAAACCTATTTCTTGCTTTGGGAAGCCTCAATATGCTATTAAAAACTAAAATAATAAAAAAATTTTCCAGGAATGGAAAATTAAAAATTTTTTTCGGCCCATTCCGTATTTTGTAGTACATGAACTAATTAAAACTTTCAAACATTTTAAGCTTTTCTTTTACAAAACCTCTGTATACGTCATGAAAATTTGAATTGGCCAAAAAATTTTTTTTTTAATTCAAATTTTGCTTCCATATTTCCATTCTTTTAATTTGAGACAGTGATGCTCCTTTCTTTTCATAATTTTCTTCCTAAAAGTGGCTCGCTAACCATTTTACATTTTCTTCTCGAAACCTGTATGTCCTAATGTTCATAAAAGCTCGGATTATTAAATATGTAAAACACTTTCTTTTTTATACCCTCCAAAAAAGAATTTGGAGGGTATATTCACTTTGTCATTCCGTTTGTAACGCATCGAAATATCCATCTCAGACCCCATAAAGTATATATATTCTTGATCAGTGATGAAATCTAAGACGAACTGAGCATGTCCGTCCGTCCGTCCGTCCGTCTGTGGAAATCACGATTCAGTCCAAACGAAAAGAGCTAGACTCTTGAAATTTGGCATAAATATATTTTAAAACTTAGAGCAGGTTAAGTTCGAAGATGGGCTAAATCGGGCAAGAGGGAAAAAAGTTCCCCTAAGAAGAACTAAACCAACCCAGAAAAAACAACATAATTTTTATAGTTTTTTGCTTATTTTGTTAAGCAAATGATATATATTTATGTCAAATACGGTCCAACGCCTTAAACTTGGAGCCATTAAATAAAATAAAAATATTTTTTGACCCCGCCCACTTCAGTGGGCGTTATTATAGACAAAAATAGCATAAAAATTTAACAAATTGTTTTACTTAAGCCTACATTCCTTAAAAATAACACTTTTAAGCTTTAATGACGAAGCTGAGACGAAACCTGGTACTACTCTGCCCTACCCCTCCTTCCCCTTCGCCCCCTAAATGACCCTACCAAAAAAAATTTTTTTTTTAAATTTTGTATATAATCATCCCAAGCATTTATCTTTAGAGTTTTATGACTGCCGATTTCTGCCCTACCTCCCCCCCGCCACCTCTTCCTTTGCCCCCTAAATGAGCCTACCAAAAAAAAATTTCTTTTTTTAAATTTTGTATATATTCATCCCAAGCATTTATCTTTAGAGTTTTATGACTGCCGATTTCTGCCCTACCCCCCCCCCCCCCCTCTTCCTTTGCCCCCTAAATGACCCTACCAAAAAAAAAATTTTTTTTTTAAATTTTGTATATAATCATCCCAAGCATTTATCTTTAGGCCGATTTCTGCCCTACCTCCCCCCCCACCTCTTCCTTTGCCCCCTAAATGACCCTACCAAAAAAAATGTTTTTTTAAATTTTGTATATAATCATCCCAAGAATTTATCTTTAGAGTTTTATGACTGCCGATTTCTGCCCTACCTCCCCCCCCCTCTTCCTTTGCCCCCAAAATGACCCTACCAAAAAAATGTTTTTTTAAATTTTGTATATAATCATCCCAAGAATTTATCTTTAGAGTTTTATGACTGCATGTTGCTGCCCTACCCCCTCCTCCCCCTTTGCTCGCTAAATGACCCTATTAAAAATACATATACATATTTTTTTATTTTGTGTATAATCATCCCAAGCATTTATTTTTACAGTTTTATGTGTATCTGTTTCTGCCTTACCCCCTCTCCCCCTTTGCCCTCTAAATGACCCTATCAAAAAAAAAAAAATTTTAATTTTGTATATAATTATCCCAAACATTTATTTTTAGAGTTTTATGACAAAGGTGAAATGTTTCCCCCACAGCCCTTGCCAGAGCGACCCCGCCTAAATACCGTTTTTATAGCCTCTAAAGAGAATTGTGATGAAGTCTAAGACGGTCTAGCAATGCCCATACGTTCGTCTGTGGAAAATATGATATTGCATATTTTTGAACCCCGCCCCCTTTGGTGGGCGTTGATGAACGATATTATATAAAGGAACTCTGTCCCACCAAGTTAAACATTTCAAATTCACTTACTGAATATTTGGAGGGTATTTAAGATTCGACCCGGTCGAATATAACGTTTTTACTTGTTTTAATATAACAAAACCAATTTTAAGCACCTCGACCATATGCTTAAAAAATAGAAGCATAAACTAGTATTTTTAAGCATTCACTACTTTTTAATCACACCTTTTTTAAGTCAACACTGGAAAAACTAGCTTATGCTAGTCAGTATAAAGTGCTAGCTTTATCTGAATTTCTTATTCACCTCAAAGCTAGTAAAAACTTCAAAATTTCCTGCATAAGCTTTAGCTACCATTTTATTCACACGACCCATTGTGTGATTGTTAGTATACACCGACTTTTCTTCAGAAGTTATTTTCTTCAGTCATTATTATACCCTCCAAAAAAGAATTTGGAGGGTATATTCACTTTGTCATTCCGTTTGTAGCGCATCGAAATATCTATCTCAGACCCCATAAAATATATATTCTTTATCAGTGATAAAATCTAAGACGAACTGAGCATGTCCGTCCGTCCGTCTGTGGAAATCACGATTCAGTCCAAACGAAAAGAGCTAGACTCTTGAAATTTGGCATAAATATATTTTAAAACTTAGAGCAGGTTAAGTTCGAAGATGGGCTAAATCGGGCAAGAGGGAAAAAAGTTCCCCTAAGAAGAACTAAACCAACCCAGAAAAAACAACATAATTTTTAAAGTTTTTTGGTTATTTTGTTAAGCAAATGATATATTTTTATGTCAAATACGGTCCAAGGCCTTAAACTTGGAGCCATTAAATAAAATAAAAATATTTTTTGACCCCGCCCACTTCAGTGGGCGTTATTATAGGCAAAAATAGCATAAAAATATAACAAATTGTTTTACTTAAGCCTACATTCCTTAAAAATAACACTTTTAAGCTTTAATGACGAAGCTGAGACGAAACCTGGTACTACTCTGCCCTACCCCCTCCTTCCCCTTCGCCCCCTAAATGACCCTACCAAAAAAATTTTTTTTTTTAAATTTTGTATATAATCATCCCAAGCATTTATCTTTAGAGTTTTATGATTGCCGATTTCTGCCCTACCTACCCCCCCCCACCTCTTCCTTTGCCCCCTAAATGACCCTACCAAAAAAAAAATTTTTTTTTTTAAATATTGTATATAATCATCCCAAGCATTTATCTTTAGAGTTTTATGACTGCCGATTTCTGCCCTAACCACCCCCGCCCACTTCCTTTGCCCCCAAAATGACCCTACCAAAAAAATTTTTTTTTTTAAATTTTGTATATAATCATCCCAAGCATTTATCTTTAGAGTTCTATGACTGCCAATTTCTGCCCTACCCCCCCCCCCCACTCTTCCTTTGCCCCCAAAATGACCCTACCAAAAAAAAAATGTTTTTTAATTTTGTATATAATCATCCCAAGCATTTTTCTTTAGAGTTTTATGACTCCCGATTTCTGCCCTACCCCCCCCCCTCTTCCTTTGCCCCCTAAATGACCCTACCAAACAAAAAATTTTTTTTTTATATTTTTTATATAATCATCCCAAGCATTTATCTTTAGAGTTTTATGATTGCCGATTTCTGCCCTACCCCCCCCCCCCCTTCTTCCTTTTCCCCCTAAATGACCCTACCAAAAAAAAAATTTTTTCTTAAATTTTGTATATAATCATCCCAAGCATTTATCTTTAGAGTTTTATGACTCCCGATTTCTGCCCTACCCCCCCCCCCCCCCCCCCCTCTTCCTTTGCCCCTTAAATGACCCTACCAAACAAAAAATTTTTTTTTGAAATTTTGTATATAATCATCCCAAGCATTTATCTTTTGAGTTTTATGACTGCCGATTTCTGCCCTACCCCCCTCCCCCCCCCCTCTTCCCTTGCCCCCTAAATGACCCTACCAAAAAAAAAATATATTTTTTAAATTTTGTATATAATCATCCCAAGCATTTAGTTTTAGAGTTTTATGTCTACCTGTTTCTGTCCTACCCCTCTAAATGACCCTATCAAAAAAAAGAAATTTTAATTTTGTATATAATTATCCCAAGCATTTATTTTTAGAGTTTTATGACAAAGGTGAAATGTTTCCCCCACAGCTTTTGCCAGAGCGACCCCGCCAAAATACAGTTTTTATAGCCTCCAAAGAGAATTGTGATGAAGTCTAAGACGGTCTAGCAATGCCCATACGTTCGTCTGTGGAAAACATGATATTGTATATTTTTTAACCCCACACTTTTAGTGGGCGTGGACGTACGATATTATATAAAGGAACTCTGTCCCACCAAGTTAAACATTTCAAATTCACTTACTAAATATTTGGAGGGTATTTAAGATTCGACCCGGTCGAATATAACGTTTTTACTTGTTATTTATTAAAATACCAAAAGCAGCGCAGCATCAGCAATTTCTTTGTTTCGAGCTACAGTTGTACAAAACAGCTCTTTTGAGTGAGCGAATTAATTCCTTGTTTAAGGAATGAATCAAAAAAATATATTTTAATATTAGTTCTTTGTTTTATTATTAGTGATAAATATAGTTTGGATTTTCCTTTGTTTCTTATCAGTAAAGATGTACCTTTATTATCAGTTGCTACATAACACATTTATTTGGGTAATGTTTGTTCATGCCATTTTCTTATCAGTGAAGATGTACCTTTATTATCAGTAATTATATATGATAGAGTATTATCGAGGTATTAACTATCCTCCCTCTTAAAAAAACGTCCTCGTTTTATACTACATTTTGTTTCTGTCGGAGTTTGATAAGTTCTGTTTCGTATATTTCTTCAATTCTGTTTCTTCGTGTTTCTATTTTCTTTACCTTGTAGCATTCGCAGAGTTTCGTCATACCGTAAGTGAGTAATGCTTGTGTGCATAGTCTCAGGATAAAATAAAATGTGTATTGGACTGGATGTTCTTCGATTGGTATAAGGAAAGCTGACATTTCTTGGATATTGTTAAATTTGTAATTACCATTGGATTCTAAGATGCGTTCTATTTCTAATTGTTCGTCGTGTTGGTTATGTATGGCATCCCTGAGTTCTTGTTGGTGGTTGTAGTATTGTTTTCCGTCTAAAGTTGTTGAGTAATTGAATTGTATTAATTTAGGTCCCTTTATTTTAACATTATTTCAGGTGTGTTCGTAATCTGTAATGATGTTTCCACTTTCAAGTACTTGGAGTGGTGCGTTATTTTCGTGTATTACTTTACATTTAGCTGGCCTGTTTTCTAATATGTTAATAGTACAGTTGTTCGGATTCTTAGTTCTACATATAAAATTTCCAAGATAGTTTTTACATTTTTCGATAGTTGTAAATTTATCATTACATTTTGCTATTCTAGAGTCTTATAATAGTTTTCCGTGCTTAAATGCTAATGGGAACAAATTAAATAGCTTACATTTCATGTTTAATAATGGATATTTATAAGTGTTTGCAATTGCATTATTAAAATAAAAAACATTAATATCGACATATTCTAATATATTTATTACAGCTAAGTCTAATGCTTCGTTGGATATTATTTCTTGAATGTCTTTTATATTTAAAGTTCCGGAATAAAAATTTCCGTTTTTTGCGAAATTAATAGAGGCGATAGAGGATAGTTCGTTGCATACTTCAGTAAATATTAAATGTTCTGAAATAGAATCGGGGCTGATTCTTTCTAATATTTTTTCAAATTCAGAGTTTATTTTCTTTTGTTTATTATTATTTTCTATTAGCATATTTAATCCTGTCTTAAATTCGATTAGGTCGTCGTGATCAGGTGTTCCTGTAATGAGTTTAAGGGTTGAACCTAGGAAGTTAAGTGAACGTTTAATTTTGTAGGTTTTAGGAACTAGTTGTGACCTTAGATTTTCTATTTTATTTATCAACAGATATTCTGCTGAGTTTCTTTCCAAATTATATGCAGATTTTACTAAATTTTCGTAAGGTGTCAGTATTTTAGAAATGTTGGTTATATGGTATAGGAACGTTGTGTCCTGATAAACGTATACGGGGTAGGTCTTTATCATTATATATTTTTTGTCTTTTAAATCTATTAGTCTGTTGTCGAATGCGACGGATATATACAATAATATTATTATTCTTTGCATGTTTTCACTCGTATATTATCTTTATGTACCACAATATTTTTATTTGTAATTATTGTATTACCTTTGTCTTTCTTTACAATGTGTTTTGAATATTTCTTAACGTTTTTGTTGCGTCGGTGCGTTTTGGAGTAAATGACGTCTCCTGCTTGGTATGTGATGTTCTTACGATTTTTGTTGTGATATAAAAGTACTTTCTGTTGGTTTGTTTAAATTTTTTCTTTAATATCAGGATGCGCTTCCCGATTAAAAAACACGTCCTCGGGTTTCTCTCCGGTGACTGATTGTATTGTTTTGTTGTAATGTCGGACAGCGTTAACGATTTCGTCTTCTGCTGAAGAGTTGTGTTCTTGAGCTAGGACTCTAGTGAGTTCGATCAGCGTGCTGTGAGTGCGTTCCACTTGACCGTTTGTTGTTGAATGTAATGTTTTTGTTAGCGTGTGTTTAATATGTAGTTTTTCATAGACCTGTTTTACGCATATACTTGATAATGATGCTTCGTTATCAGTCATTATGAACTTAGCATTTGGATAGATTTGTGATAGTATTTCATCAATGTACTTGTACATGTATTTCTTATTTGGAATTTCTCGTATATAGCAATATTTTGAGTACTTATAAGTTGTGGTGATATATGTGTTTCCGTTCATGTAAAATAAATCTAAGTGTATGTGTTTTCCCACGTGATTTGGAATTGATGCTGCTCCAATTGGTTGCTTATTTGGTCTTCTCTCGTATATGTTTGTAAGGCAGATTTCACAGTCTTCTGCTTCTTTTTTACACATAGGGCGAACAGTTGGCCACAAATATGTTCTCAGTATTTCTTGAGCGTCATTTTTGTAATATCTATGTGCTCGTCTGTGTGTTTGTATTACAATTTCTTTCTTTTGAGCTATGACAATTGATACGTTTGCAAAAGTAGAAATGATGTCATCTTCGATGTGGAACAGAGTTTGCTCTTCTATTTTTATAGCATTTGTTACTTTTGGGTTTATTATCTGTTTTAATCTGTCTAATAATTCGTCCTTGGTTGTGTAGAAAACTATGTGTCGTGCGTATGAGAAAATATTTTGTGAAGATATTTGCACTAAATTATCTGTATCAGAGTTGATAATTATTTGATTTTCAAATGCATTGAATGGCTGTTTTACACGTTTCAATTTTTGAATTGGTGAACTTTGTGCTGAGTGTTGTGAACAACTCGAAGTATTATTAATTTGTTGGCGTGATAACGCATCGGCGAAGACGTTTTGGTTTCCTGGCTTATATACCAATTTGGCGCCATATTCTTCGATGAAATTTTTCCATCGTTTTAATTTTGTGTTTGGGTTCTTATCTGATATGGAAAAAATAAGTGACTGATGGTCTGTGTAAATTGTTAGGTCCGCTATACCGTACAGGTGATTTCTTAATTTTTGAAGTGACCAAACGATTGCAAGAAGCTCCTTTTCATTTGTGCTATAGTTCTGTTTGGTTTGGCTAAGAGTTCTAGATATAAATGAAATAGGTTTCTTACTTTGTGAAAGCACAGCTCCTACTCTAAAGTTGCTTGCATCTGTCGTTAGTTCGAAGGGTTTGTTGAAATCTGGTTGGAACAATTCGACTTGTGCTTGTAACATATCTTTAATTTTATATATTGCATCGAAAGCTGGTTCATCTAGATTAATTCATACTTTTCTGATTTGCTTTTTGTTTACACTGCCATTATCTCCGCGTAGAAATGTGGTAAGAGGTTTCACTATTGAAGCGAAGTTTTGTAAAATTTTCTATAATAACTAGATAGCCCTAAAAATTACCTTAATTCTTTTAAATTTTTAGGTATTGGATAATCTTTTATTGTTTGGATCTTACTAGGATCTACGGTTATTTTATTTTGTTTTATTATGTGACCAAGATATTCTACTGAGTCCTGGAAAAAAATGAGATTTCTCATTAGAAATTTTCATATTTGCATTGTATAGTGCGTTTATTATTATTCGAATGTGTTCCATGTGTTCTTCGGCCGAACAGGAATATATAAGTACATCGTCTATATATACGTATGTAAGCGAATTTACCAATATATGGACGTAGAATATCGTCTATGCATCGCTGGAATATAGAGGGTGCGTTTTTTAAACCAAATGGCATTCTAAGAAATTCGTATTTGGTTCCATTCACGCTGAATGCAGTCTTTTCTCTGTCTGATTTTTGTATCAAGATTTGGTGAAATCCTGACTCTAAGTCTAGTGTTGTAATGACTTTTGCTTTAGTCTGGAATAGGGTACCTGTCGGTTATAGTCTGAGCATTAAGCTTCTGAAAATCTATGACCATACGTTTTTTTGGTTTCCCCTCTTCATCTGTGCCTTTTTTCGTGACAGTCCATATTGGAGAATTGTAAGGACTTCTGCTAGGTTGTATTATTTGATTATTTAGTAAGTTTTGAATTTCTTTATTTATGAATTCATTATCTGCTATTGGATACGGGTACTGTTTCACCCAAATAGGATCTTCTGATTGTGTCCTAATTGTAGCTTGTACAGTGGTTGTAAAGGGCAAAATTTTGTTGGTTTTTTCATTTATGCGCATTAAATTTTCAATTTCAGTTCTATATTTATCATTATTGATTGTGTAGTTCACCTTTTGTTCACTAATTTCCTCTTTCTTTTTATATTTATATGTGAGTTTATACTCAAATAAGTTAATTTCTGCTTTTATGACTCTGAGGCCATGTTCCCCGAGGAGCATGTCGAACTCCTCTAAGGCTTCAGTTTCAAAAAATACTAAATTATGACCTAATAGTGTAATTATTTTTTTTGCTTTAGTTAAAGAGTATCCATGAAGAGTTCTTATCTTAACTGGTTTTATTGGAATGGATTTCCCTGTTTTGCACTTAGAACTAATATAATTGTTTGTCGCACCTGTGTCTATTAAAATATTAACGGATTTACCTGTTGTTTGGCAGTGCCCCTGCAGACATGGTAACCCGTTTATTCGCCTAAAAAAGCGCTTCCGGTTTCATAAGTATCATGGGTGTGTGGTGCAAGTGATTGTAGATCTTCGTCTCTCGTCTGGTTTACCCGTTGAACTTTGTGTGGATTGTAGTTTTTTGATGAAGGAAATCTCTCCCTTTTTATTGGTTGTTGTTCCCTTCTGAATGGGTTGTATTGTTGGGGTGAGGAATATTGCGTTGGACGTCTAAATTGTTGCGAATTATCCACTTGCATTGGTTCTTGACGTGGATGATGACTGAATTGTGATTTTATATTGGAATTTTACCTCCTTCTATCTTCGTATCGTTGTGGTCCAAGGTTCGGTCTTTGGTTGTATTGATGTGGTGGAGCTGGTGTGTCGAACTGCATGTTTGCGTTGTCGTGGTATATAGTGCTTGCGATTGCGAATGCAGTTTCTAAGTCCTTTGGATGATGGCTATATAGTGTGCCGCTCGTATATTTGCTGTTGAGTCCTGCGATGAATGTGCGGACTGCTTCCTGATTTGCGTATTCCGCCATGGATGCAGATCCCTGGTCCCCTGACATCTCTATCTTCGAAAGTGCGAGGTTGAGGGCTTTGCTAACTTTGCTGTGGAATTCAGATCATGTTTGTCTTCCTTGCTTAAGATTCTTTATTTCCTCGAGAAGGACATATAGTGGGCGCTGATCTGCGTACGTGTAGTCGAGTCTATTAATTATTGAGTAAAAGTTCATCTTGGTGTTATGATTGATGAGGATGTCTGCTGCTTCCCCAATAATTTTCGAATGCAGGATGGCGAATGCTGTATAGTAGTTTGGGTATTTGGAAAATTGTTTGATGTTTTCCATGAATGTCCATGCTCTTTTTTGCCAAGATCTGTATTGGTTTTTATCCCCACTGAAGCATGGTATGGCTTCAAATATTTTCAAATCTATCTGATTTGCATCAGTTATGTTTGGTGTGAAGTCACTATGTTGTTCTGCTGTGATGATTGTCTGAAGGGGTCGTTCTGCCTCTAGTGTTTTTAACTTCAGTTGTGTGTTTTGTAGAGTTTTGTAAGTACCTCTATTTGTGCTCGTAATGCTGCGATGTCTTGATCCATTGTGTCTTCCTTTAAGTTTCGTAAGGAGTTGAACACTTTTTGGCGTTTCTGGTGATGAACCAGTGTGATTATTTTTCAAGGATTTGGTTTGCTTTTCTTCAAAGCTGTGGAATTTATTTTAAATATCTCAGATTTCGAGAATATTTGGCTGTGGTCAAGAGTTAGACCGGCTTGAGCCCCCAGTTAATTCCTTGTTTAAGGAATGAATCAAAAAAATATATTTTAGTTTTTTTGCTACACCGAAACGTGTGCTTCTTTATTAGTAATATTCTTAAGACTGCCTACATTATTTTCCTTAACATCTATTTATAATAATAATTGTGTTTAGTATTCTTTGTTGAGACTGCAAGAAGCATATTTTAAGGTTTCTTTGTCTGTTATCTAAATTACATTTTTTTATTTTGAATATTTTATAACTAGGTATCTTAATGTACACCAAAATATGTTTTTTACTTAGTTCTTTGTTTTATTATTAGTGATAAATATAGTTTCGATTTTCTTTTGTTTCTTATCAGTGAAGATGTACCTTTATTATCAGTAATTAAATATGAAAGAGTGCTATCGAGGTATTAAATAGCGCTCTTTTCCGCTCCGCTCACTTTACTGAATTAATTCATTCATTTCATTCACTAGCTCAGTTGATTCCTTAGCTCAGCCATAATTCATGAAATGAAAATGTCACGAAAGGAAATGAAAGAATCCGACTAGAAAATACAACAACCACTTATGCCTTTTTATTTTTTCCTTAATATGTAATATAAAACACATATATTGAACATAAATAATAACTAGATAAATATATAAGTTATTTTAAATATTTTGCTTTCGAACCTATTTTAATAAAGTAATATTTTTAATTTAACGTTGAATGTTGGAGATTTTTCTCAGTTAATTTATGTATATGTTTATATATATATATATATATATATATATATATATATATATATATATATATGTATATATACGCACCAAGTTAATAAGTACTGATATATGTATCATGGCAGTGCTGTTTAAAAATTTTGATCTGGCAGCTCTAATAATATAAAGCGCCACACCATGTGTGTATCTGCATTGAGTGAATTAATTCCTTTTTTTCATATAGACTTTGACATACAAGCATTGAAAAGAGCTACTGAAAGAGACAGATTCAATGAGGCAATTGAAACAACTGAGTCACTGAATCAACTGAAAGAAGTGATAGAAAAGAGCTACTGAAACAACTGAAAGAAGTGAAAGAAAAGAGCTACTGAAACAACTGAAAGAAGTGAAAGAAAAGAGCTACTGAAACAACTGAAAGAAGTGAAAGAAAAGAGCTACTGAAAGAAATAGATTCAATGAAACAACTGAAAGAAGTGAAAGAAAATAGCTAAAAATGCTCAGTAAAGTGAAAGATACACCTCGCTCAATTGAATGAATGATTCAATTGAATTAATTCATTCAGGAGCCGTACAACTCTATTTGGAGCTGCTAAATTGTGGTTTTTGCTTACACTCAATGAAATATTGTTATTTCCCAAATTTAGAATGTTGGTTTTAAGAGCTCTTGTTGTCCTTTGCGCGGCATTTGGAGCATTAGCTTTTGATGATTCGATTGGCAATGAATGTTTTTAGTGGGTGCTCCTTAGCCGCCACTTTATGTTATTCACATCATATGTGAATATTTCACTTAGATGCTTTTCTGCACACAAATTTTATGCAATATTATGTATATTTTTTATAATAAATTAAAATTTTATACACATCACATATTATTTGATTTCTTTTGTTAAATTTTTATAAAAATACTGGGCAATGTATGTTTTTTTCTTCACACACATTGTTTTCAGGATGCCATCTATAGTTTAGCTCTACACAATAAGGGGTTAAAACAAAAACTGATATGGGCCTCTGACATCTGTCATTGTTGCTATATCTGATTATCAGTCCAACCTAAATTACGACGCAAAGCGCAACGTAATTTAGCGCATAGCTTTTACGCTGAAATGAGTAACCTAAATTAGAGCGTTAACGTTGCCCCATAATCAGTAATGTTTACTCACTTTGACTGATAAAAACTCTAATTAGAAATAAGAAATAGAGATGAACACGCTAAATTGACCTAAAAGTAGCTAAAGTTACATCACTTAACACTTCAACAAAGTAAACAAGAGTGCTTCTGCAACAAACTTCACTTCTTTACGCGCTGTCAAAATTGGATTTTCCAATTGCAAAGCGTTGGCGCCGCGTTATTTCGGTTGGTCTCATACATTTTGTATGGGCATGAGAAATTTTGACGGCCATACAACGCTTTGCGTCGTAATTTAGGTTGGTCTGTATGTCTGTAGTTGTCCTGTTTGTTTTCTAATGTGGGTTTGTAGCAATTAATAAGGGATTTTATAAATCCTGGAGGGAAATTATTGTATTTAAGAATTTGAGTGATTTTATTGATATTCTTTGTATGAAATTGTTTATCACTAATGTCTAATAATCTTTGTATAAAATTCTTTGCTGTATTTATAATTTGTGTTTTGGTTGGGTAGTATTAAAGTTTATTATTCTACCGGATGCGGAATTTTTTGCATAACAGTCGAATATTATTTTATTTCCAAACTTATGCAATTTCGTGACAAGATATGGTAATTCGCCGTCTTTTTCAACTTCTATGGTAAATTTAATTTTTGGGTGGAATGCATACAAACCCAATAAAATATTAAGTGCAATATTCACAAAAACAAAAACCCCAATAGAAAAACTACAACAAAATAACGTAGTATATGAGATACCATGTAAAGGCAATAACATGAACAGCTGTGATCTGGTTTATATTGGCACAACAAAAAGAGCTTTGGGAACAAGAGTAAACGAGCACAAAAATTATATAATCAAAAGCAAAGAAAATTCTGCTCTCTCAAAACACGTAATACAAACACAACATAAGCCAGACTTTGACAATATACGAATATTGGATAAGGTAAACAACACTAAGAAAAGGTACATAACAGAGAGTTTAAGAATACAACAAAAAATAAACAAAACAATAAACATCAATGAGGACACCGATAATTTAAGCGCCAGTTACAAGTTTGCAGTCACTTAACATCTGTGATTTGTATATTACATAGTGGGAAACAAATATAATAAATTTTGTAGAAAATAGTTTTTAATGTAATTTATATACAAACAAAATTAAAACATTTGTTAATGTATGGAGAAAAATAGTTGATACATTTCCTTTTTTTATTAAATATTGTAGACGACGTTCCCTTGAGAAAGTGAACATAAAACTCACGAAACGTCGGGGCAAACATGAAATAAAAATTGCATTTTTATTTACATAAAACACGGTAGTCCAGTAGCTTATAAAATATTTCAAAATCAATAAGAAAAGAAATTTGACCATAGTTTATAACATTAAACATTTTAAAGTTACTTACTAAAAATGTGGAGGGTATTTAAGATTCGACCCGGTCGAATATAACTTTTTAATTGTTTAAATTTTATATTGTAGCCGAATATCTGTAACCACAATCTCCACCTTACTTTTAGAATATGTTTCTTTTATTGAAAACAGACAGGTAAGTGGCTTATGATCGGCTTCTGTAATAAATCCCCTTCCGAAGAGGTATGATCTTAACTGTTGTGTCGCCCACAATATTGCCAACAATTATTTTTCTACAGTTTTGTTTGTCATTGAATGTCCTCCTTGCGAGAGCACCACGCTTATCGCGTAATCATTTGCATCTGTTTGTAAAGTAAAAGTTTTATTGAAATCAGTGTATATCAAAACTGGTGAACTGACAAGAAATATTTTTAATTTATATTTTTTCAAATACTTTATCATTGGTCGAGCAATCTTCGAATAATTCCTAATAAACTTTCTATAATAGCATGGCAAGCCCAATAATTGTTTCATTTCCTTTGGAGTAGTAGGTAATGGGAAATTTTTTACGTATTCTTTTTTATCTGGAATTGGCTTAATGCCTTCGTCAGTTAGAATGTGTCCTAGGAATTTTTTTTTCTCTTTTCAAGAATTCACATTTATCTAATTGCACCTTTAGATTCACAGCTCTGAGTCTTTGAAATATTTTATAAGTGATTTCAAGTATTCTTGGTATGCAGTAAAAAAATGACAATGTCGGCCAAATACACCTAACAAATTTTATTAATAAAGTCAGCCAAAACATTGTTCATCAAAGGTTGAAAAGTGGTAGGGGCAGTTTTCAGACCAAATGGCATACGAAGGAACTCGTAATGACCCCGTTCCACGCTGAATACCGTCTTAGGTGTATCTTTCTCATACATTTCTATTTGATGGAAGCCCTCTGCGAGATCCAATGTTGTAAAATACTAACTTTTTCAGTATATCATCTATATTGGGAATTGTGTACTTATGATCCACTGTGGCTTCAACTAACTTACAATAGTCAACTACTAGTCTCCACTTTCTCTTATCGATGGCATTCAATTTTTTTTGTACTATGCAAACTGTTGCTGAATGGCTAGGTCTAATTATTTTTTTGTCTAACATTTCTTTAATTAGTTTTTTCACTTCTTCTTTGTGAATATATGGATAGCGATATGTTTTCGCTGCGATTGGAATGTTATTTACTGTTCTTGTTAAGCGCGGGCTCGTTGGACTTGCTTAACCTTATAAAATGGGATAACTTGGTGATTCACCAAGTTATTAGAATGTTTAGTAGTTTATTATCCTAGTAGTTCACCAGGATAATGCAATGTCCAATTCAGTTGTTCAAGTGGTACACAAGAATAACATAAATTGGCTTGTTGAAAATTAAGCAACAAGTTAATGTTAATGTTGACTGGATGAATGACAATAGTTCAATCACACATTTTATTAAAACCTTATTGTATTTAAAGAAAAATTACAAATACAAATAATAACAGAATATAAAATTTACAATACAAAGTGGATCTGATAGCCTTACAACAGCAATTGAAAAACAACAACAGCTGACCACCTTGTTACAAGGAGCTGGCTTCAAACTAAAAAAGTGGTGCGCAAATCATTCAAGGTTACTATCTGGAGTTTCTCCTGAAGATATAGAACTAAATCTAGATTTTAATAATCAATCAACAAAAATTTTGGGATAAACATGGAATCCCAAGGCGGATATTTTTTGTCTCAGAGCAGACATTCAAGACAATGACAAAATAAACAAGCGAACTATAACATCAGATATAGCACGAATATTCGATCCGTTAGGAATCGCCGGACCTGTCGTCGTCGCTGCTAAAATATTCATACAACAACTATGGCAATTACAACTTGCATGGGACGAACCGCTTCCAGCAGATGTTAATAACCAATGGGTACTGTTTTGTCAAAATTTAACCTACCTTAACAATATAAGTACCAAAAGGCACATTTTTGATGGTCAGATTTCAACAGATACACAGATACACACTTTTGTAGATGCTTCGGAAAAGGCGTACGGTGCCACAGTATACATACGTTCCAAGCTACAAGATGGACGACTTGTGGTCAGACTTCTATGCCTCAAATCTCGGATTGCCTCTATAAAAAGGTAACTCTACCAAGACTTGAACTATGCGCAGCGCTTCTGGGAGCTCAACTTACCACAAGAGTAAAAAGAGAATTACGAACTGAAAACATGCCTACATATCTATGGTCAGACTCTGAGATAGTACTGCATTGGATCAATGCAACATCATCCTCTCTTCGTACCTTTGTCGCAAATAGAGTAAGTAAAATTCAGGAGCAAACCATAAGGAGTCAATGGCGACACGTCAGTTCTAAGCAAAACCCGGCCGACCTCATCTCAAGAGGTTTGAGTCCAGAAAAATTATCACAATGAAGCCTTTGGTTTTTTGGGCCAATGTTTTTACACGGCACCGAGAGTCAATGGCCAAAGGAGTTCAACAAAACTCGGAAACCATCCTCCACTGAAGAACTCAAACCAAATGCAGTCATTTCCGTATCGGCAATTTCATTGGAAGACATTATATATAAATTCAACAACCACAACTCATTTAAGACACTTCAAAGAGTAGTAGCATACATGCAGCGCTTCATCCAAAACACCAAATTGGCGCAGACCGAACGAGCGACTAACAATGCACTAAGCTCGTTAGAACTCACTTCAGCTAAGTATCTTATAGTCAGAGCTATGCAAATTTCAGACTTCAAAAATGAAATAAATGCGTTGAACAAGGGTAAGGAGCTCGATAAGGCAAGTCCTATATATGGATTATCACCTTTTCTGGAGAGAAAATAATATACTACGCGTCGGCGGAAGGTTGAAGGCTTCAAACATCTCATACGATGCTATACACCCAATGGTTCTTCCCTACAACGATCCAATCTCTAAGTTAATAATGAGAATGTTACACAACGATAACCATCACTGCGGCCCACAAACACTACTATCCATCTCCAGGCAACAATTTTGGATAATAAAAGGAAAGTCAATTGCCAGATACATATTTCAAACCTGCATCCGTTGTACCAGGTCAAAGCCTAGGCTAATGCAACAAGTCATGGGAGATCTCCCGGCCTCCAGAGTGACTCCTACTCGGCCATTTAGAAATTCAGGCGTTGATTACTGTGGTCCACTATGGGTACATTACAAACTAAGAGGTAAGAGACCTCACAAGGTCTACATTGCAGTTTTCGTATGCTTCTCAACAAGAGCAGTACATTTAGAAGTAGTAACTGACCTCACTATAGAAGCATTTATTGGAACACTCAAGAGGTTCATCGCCCGCCGTGGCGATAACGCTACGAACTTCGTTGGGGCACGGAATCAGCTCGAAGAACTAAACATCGCCATATTTTCCAAACCTTCACAAGAAGCAATAATTTGATCTTGCAGTAACAACGGAATAGAGTTCAAGTTCATACCTCCTAAGGCACCACATTTCGGTGGGTTATGGGAGGCAGCGGTAAAGTCAGCCAAACAGTTACTTTTACGCAATATATCAACGGCTTCGCTAACGCATGAAGAACTAGAAACAGTCATCATTGAACTCACGGCCCCTTACGCCTTTATCAAGTGATCCAAACGATTTAACCGCTTTAACTCCCGGCCATTTCTTAATCGGGGAACCACTGACGGCACAAATCGACCCTCAATTGCCTAATCCTACTTGCTCATTGGCAAAAAGATGGAATCTTGTGTCGCAGCTCAAAGACGAGTTTTGGAAAAGATGGTCATTGGAATATTTGCACCAGCTACAAGAAAAACAGAAATGGAAGACATCTTCTCAAAGTGCGAAAGAAGGAAATTTAGTCATAATAAAGGAGGACAATTTGCCCGTAATGGAATGGCCACTGGGTAGAATCCTGAGAACTTATAAGGGAACTGACGGCAAGGTCAGGGTAGCAGATATTAAAACAGCCTCCGGAATAAAGAAAACACCAATTCATAGATTAGCACCACTACTGCAGCAGGAAGAATTGCCAACAAATGAAGTGACCAAGCTCACTAGCCTGATAGCAATTGATGAAACAGACAGTCCACCATCAAAAAAATCTAGGCCTATGTCCACTTCAATGCTACTTACTATAATAACAACGCCATTTTTAATTCCAGCAGCAATGAGTAGCAATGTTAAAATAACCAACTTTCATGATAACCCAGGACTATACTTTGAGGGAATTGGAAATGTAAAACTGGTAACGGCTGAATGGAGATTAATGATATACTATGACCTAGCACCATTTACTGCCGAGCTGAAGGCTTTCCAGTCAGGAATAACTACCCTACAACAGCTCTGTGCGCCTATTAAACATCAACTGACTTGCAACATTTTGACAAACAACTTCAATCAAATAAAAAATTAATTGATTCAAGAGAACGAGCTATTCTCCAGCAGTAGAGTAAAAAGGGGAGACTTCAACATTATTGGAAATGTTGCACGATCTTTGTTTGGCGTTCTTGATTCCGAATATGCAAACGAAATGTCAACCACCATCAAGAATACTAAGGAAGAATCAAACTATTTGTTTCAACTGCTTAAAAATCAAACATCCATTATTGATTCAACCATTAATATCATCAAGCAAGACGAACAGGGTACTCAAAAACAAATAATGGATATAATTGACAAGGTCAATGAAGAAGAGAATGCAATAGCAGGTTGACCATACCAACCAAATGCAATTAATCTCATTTCTAGCTAACCAGTTGACGTTGACAGCAATAAAGTTACAAGGAGTTGAAAGGGAGATTATTGATGTACTAACTGATACTCACCAGGGAAAAATTAGTCCACTTTTATTGTCCCCAGCACAACTGAAGAACGAACTAAGGGTCATAAAGGCTCATCTTCCAACAAGCCGAACACTTCCAATTGAAGACGACAGTTTAATCCAACTATACAAATTAATGAAGGTCAAAGGAGCGGTAACAAAAAATGAAGTCATTTTCGAAGTAATGTTACCTTTAGTCGATCATCAATATTTAGAACTCTTCAACATAATTCCGCTACCGACCATAAGAGACAATAATTTAATATCAATCAACTCAAAAGAATCATTTCTTGCCATAAACCCCCATAGAGACGAATACCTTCCATTCACAACCCATGAGATATCAAACTGCATAACGCCTAAAAGTGATGTGTACATATGCAATAACAAACAGTTCAAACTTAGGAAGAATGAGGGAAGTGATTCCTGTGAAATTAACATTTTTAACAACCGACAAACAACTGTATGCAAGCTCATTCGGTTGGCAGGCAACTCCACATGGACACAACTAAAATACCCGAATAAATGGATCTTCGCTACCACCGCAAAACTAGAGATATCAGCAGTTTGCGGTGCTGAACATGCTCAATATACAATAAATGGCACCGGAATAATAGAGATCGAAGCTAGCTGCACACTCAAAGGCACCTTTATCACAATCCAAGGTCATTTCGGTTTATCTAATACACTACACACATCATATGCTCAACTACAGCCCATGGATCAAATTAGTACACCACAAGAGATGACTACCCTTTTCAACACATCCAACAACCAGATTAAAATTCATCAAAGGCAACTAAACTCACTGAAAAAACAACTAAACGAATCAACCGTTGTTCACATCCCGGCACTCATCAAATCCAATAGTTTTCACCATCATACAGTCAGTTATGCTGCACTTGTAATCTCCGTATTAGTCGCCATCTTAATCATCAACACTTATTTCACCCAGAAGAAAACGAACAGCAATTCCACATGCAACCAAATCACTCAGCCAACTCCACAACCACGAGCTATCAACATGGATGTTGGAGATTCCTGAGGTCAACCTTATAGCACCATCGACCATTGGTCAATGCCGGGGAGAATGTTGACACTTAGTGCAACATCTAATTGTATTCTATAAAATGTAATTTAATGTATAAATGATAAATTTTGTTAAGCACTGTAATTCAATATATAATTCAATTATTACTAAATATGCTAAACGGCAATTTTATTTTAACACAAAAAGTAGGTCAGTTAATTTCCACAATAAATTCATGTCATTGAACTTGTCATTGTTTGTTTAAATACAATAATTAAAATTAAGTCATTTCCTCGTTGACCAATAGTTGATTCAGCATTTTATTTTGTTATTATAAGTTAATGCAAGCAATTTATTATTAAGTTAACTTAAGCAATTTATTAAATTAATTTAGTATAAAAACCAGAATTAAAATAAAGAATATATCAATCTTCTTAAGGCATTTAAGTTGTTTTATTGATTGATCTTCACTACGGGTTTTCAAGTTCAAGTGCTTGAAGGACATCCCGGCAAACAAAATAGTATCAATACAAGTTTATGTGCTTGAATTGAAATCACTATTGCCACAATCATTCACAGCTTATCTCCATTCCTAGATGAGAATAACATTTTACGGGTCGGAGGAAGATTGGAAGCTTCTAATCTATCATATGACGCAAAACATCCCATACTTCTACCCTATAACGACTCGATTTCAAAACTTATACTCACAATGTTGCATGAAAAGAACTATCATTGTGGCCCACAATCATTATTGGCTATGTCCAGACAACAATATTGGATCATCAAGGGTAACTCAATGGCAAGAAATATAGTCCAAAAATGTGTACGATGTACAAGAGCAAAACCTAGATTATTTTCTCAAATAATGGGGGACCTACCAGCAAGCAGGATAACCCCATCACGCCCATTTATTAAATCTGGTGTTGACTACTGCGGACCGTTGGGTTCATTATAAGATAAAGGGTAAAAAACCTCATAAAGTTTACGTAGCTGTTTTTGTCTGTTTCTCAACGAAGGCTGTACACCTGGAAGTTGTAACTGAATTAACAACAGATGCATTCATTGGAGCCCTCAAAAGATTTGTATCACGCCGAGGGCGATGCCAGACCATATATTCAGACAATGCTACAAACTTCATAGGTACACGGAATCAGCTAGAAGAACTAAATCATGCAATCTTTGACAATAACTCACAAGAAAAAATCTTACAGTCATGCAGTAAAGAAGGCATTGAATTCAAATTTATTCCACCTCGAGCCCCTCACTTTGGAGGCTTATGGGAGGCAGCAGTAAAATCCGCTAAGCAACTTTTACTACGATGTCACCTAATCCAAATAATCTAACTGCACTGACTCCAGGACACTTCTTAATTGGAGAACCACTCACAGCCCAAGTGGACAGTAGAGCAGTGCAACCAAATATTTCTCTCGAAACAAGATGGAAACTTGTCTCCCAACTCAAATATGAGTTCTGGAGACGTTGGTCAGCCGAGTATCTACACCAATTGCAGGGAAGACAGAAGTGGAAGTCGTCATCTGAAAATGTGAAAGAAGGACAGATGGTTATTATAAAAGAGGATAATGTACCGGTTATGAGCTGGCCACTTGGAAGAATCCTTCAAACTCACGAGGGCAATGATGGCAAGGTTCGGGTAGCACATGTAAAAACATCTTCAGGAATAAAAAGAAGACCAATCCATAGGTTAGCTCCGCTACTTCACGAAGACGAATTACCTGCAAGTGAACTATCCAACCCTATTCGACCAATACCTGTTGACGAAGAATATACTCGCTAATGAATAACTATACAAGCTAATAAAGACAAATAGAGCCGTGAAAAAAGACGAAGTCCTCTTTGAAATTAGGTTGACACTGATCGATCAACAATTCCTTGAACTCCTGAAGATAAATCCAGTCCTAACAATAAGAAATAACGCTCTAATATCCATCAAATCAGATGTACCTTTTCTTGCAGTGAATCCCCACAGAGATGAATTTATTCCATTTACAACCGACGATTTGTCAAGCTGCACTATAGCAAAAGGAGATACAAAAGCAGTTTAGATTTATTTTAGATACAAAAGCAGTTTAGATTTAAAAAGGATGTAAATTCCTGTGAAATTAATATCCTCAACAGCATAAACACAGCCAATTGTAACCTTACCCGGCTGATAGATAACACAACATGGACGCAATTGAAAAATCCGAATAAATGGATATTTGCCACCACAACAAAAATAGAAATTTCAACAGTTTGCGGCAGTGAATCCTCTCAGCAGTAGTCACTAGGATTTCTTGCTGATATCAAGAAGCTGTTTGTGAAAATAAATAGGGGAAAAATATCACACTGTAGAAGTCTAAAGAAAAAGTTGTTGGAGAACAGTAAATTCATCGAACTGCCAGAAGCCATTAAAGACTTTTTTTTAAATGCAGAATATATTTTCGGGTTTGTCATTTAAATCGACGGCTAAAAGTTCCACAAGCCAAACAAAGATTAGTGGGATTTAGTAAGATGCTTAAAATAAAAATGTAAACGTAAGTATTATTACATATATATGTATACATTCATATGCATGTATGTATTATTACATTTAATAGAAAATTTGTATAAAACAAATATTTAATCAAACAAAGACCTTTATTTTTGTATATTTCCAGATTTTAGTTAACAGCAAGGCACAAAGAATGCTGATGAAGTGCGTAGCGGCACAGAAAATACATGCAATGGATTTTGCTAAAGACGTATTCCATTCTGCTAGTGCCTTACACATGAGGAAGTACATATCTCCTGGTTCATAAAAGTGATAATTTTTTTTCATATAGTTTTTCAATAAGTTTTTGATAAATTATTATGAACAGAACATTTAAAATACAAATTAATATTATATAGTTTTTATAATATATAGTTCGTAATAATTTGTCAAAAATGAATTTAAGGTTAATTAATGAATTATAAATAAAAAGCTCAAAATCATTTTCAAATTGAAAGTTTATTTAATAAATCTAAAGTTTTGAGTATGTGAATTAAATATTGGTTGTAAAAATCATTCCGCGGTGACAAAAGTGACGTTTGAAATTGTTAAATTTATTTTTTATTTATAGCTTCCCGAATTTCTTTTAACAAACGTTTTAGACAGTATTGTTGGACGAAAATTTTTTTGGGTAGTAATAAATTAATATGTGATTGTAATTCGGCCAAGGTATTAAAGGTAAGTTGTATTTTATTAAATGCTCACATAGTATGTATCATCAATTATGTGACTTTAAGCATAAAGAATTTTGAAAATAAATGTGATCCCCAAACGCATTGCGTCGTATGTGAACATCTAATTTTTACATTCGATTTATAAATAATTAAATTAGTTTTTTTACAGTTTTGGTTACTGCATCGAAGTAAAGACATACCAGATTATGTAGAAATTAAATACCGCAATATACCTCAACGTATAAAGTAATTACAAGAGATGAAGGTTTGCCAATCACCGCACGATTGGATCGATTATGTTATTATTATTTTTTCAAATATCTAACAGTTTGTTTCGGGTTAATATTGTAGATTTTAAATGGTTTTTTTCGTAATAATTTGTGAAGAACTTATTTAAGGTTTATAAAGAAAAAGTTCTTCAGTTTTATATATATTATGAAAATTATTTCACACAAGTGGAATTACGATAATAAAAATTATACAACATTTTATTTATTTTATGAATTTAATGTAAATAAATATACAAACAAATGAAAAGTTAATGATTACTATACTTTTAACTTTATTCGCTTTGTTACATTTTTGGGTTTATTTATTGCTTGCGTTTGCTGTATTTCGTTTCTTTTCTTCAGCTTTTGTAACTTTTTTAACTTTTTATTTTTATTGTTGTCTTCAGATTTATTTTGGTTTAAATTTTGTTTCTTTTTCAATACCTTTTCAACTTTATCCAATTTGCCTTTTTTGTTCGGGATTAATTTTTGTAAAAATATCATCACGTTTTGGAGCAAAGCTAGCTTGCTTTTTCTTTTCAGACTTCTTAGCTTTTTCATATTTAACATAAAATCTGGTACTTTCCCACCAGAATTTTTTATTATTTCAGCAATACAAAAACAATTTTTTGAAGTATATTTTGAAAAGAATTAATTTTTAATATAACCAACCTTCTCAAATGTGGTGTATCGTCTTGCGTAAAAAATGTAATCGATTTTCCCGGTTTTTCTGCTCTACCTGTACGGCCAATACCATGTACATATATACGATATAGTACAAGGTGGGGTCATAGTTTATGACCAAGTTAACTCCCTTGAAATCAATACCTCGTCCCATAAGATCAGTGCAAATTAAAATCCATATTTTCCCGGAAAGCCCGCACACAGTTGTCACGTTGTTGCTGCGTGCGATCGGCATGTATTATATAAACATATATGCCATCGTATAGAAGTTCATCAAAAAGTTTAGCTCGATGCTATTTAATACATATACACATGTATGTATAAATATATTTTATCATGAAAATTGCAACAATAGAGGCGATGCGTTATTCGAATATTTAATGGCAAATAATCTCTTCACAGTGAATACTGGGAATGAACCAACTTTCATTAACAGAATTAAGGAAGAGGTTATTGACATCACTATATGCTCAGAAAAATTAATTGATGAATTAGGCAATTGGCACGTGTCGGAATTGCATTCCTTCTTGGATCATCGCTATATTTTCATGACTTTAGACCATCCAGACCCTAACCCCATAACATTTAGGAATAGGGCCAAGACGGACTGGTCAAGATTTAGGTCTAGTTTACAAAAAAAAAAAACTCGAGAACTATCCACCACCAGTAGATACTGTAGGGCGCATAGAGTCAGAGATAGATAGACTAAGTACTGATATTAGGGAATCTTTTGAGGACAGTTGTCCATTCAGAAATAGGCGAAACCCAAAGGAAAAACCGGGTCAACTTATAAATCTCAGGAGAGAAACCAGAAGGCTCTTTAATAGGGCCCGTAGGAAGGGACTCGATATACACTGGGAAGAATATCCCTTAACTACATTCATGGGGTAATTTTTTACCCCACGCCGCACTCTTTATTTTATAACTTACTTTGTACTGAAGCATGTTCTTTAAAACTCCGTGTATTCTCAGTTCATGCCGGCATCTTGAAGTGTATGTGTGGAGATCGCGCTACGTCAAATAAAATCTGTGGTAGGTATATATTGGGGTACGATATTACCCCACGAATGTAGTTATGCAATTTGTTTTTATTTGAGATTTGAGAACCAATCTGGACCGAGTCAACCAAAAAGGCCAAAAAGTGCCCGCTCTTATATAACTCCGCTTCTTAAAGACGTAAAAACAACTAAAATATGTTCCAAGTGCAATAAATTTATTTGTAAAATGCATTCTAAAGAACTAAAAGTCTGTACAGTATGTGAAAAGTGATTTCAAAAAGACTGTTTTACACGAAAAATATCCTATGTCAGAATTTTTATGTTATGTTATATATATTTTTTTTCTTTAATTTTACTTTATTTAATGTTCCTTTAACATGAATTACTAATTTAAAGTTTTATAATATTACATATAATTTTTTTTGCTATAAGGAGAATACACTTAATTTTTGAAGTCAATTTTCTGAGGCGCTCGAAAAAAACTGCCATTTTCTTATTTACAAAATTTTTTAATATGACAAAAATCTTATTTTAATAAAAAATAAACAAATGTAACATTCCACATTAATACTTTCTTTTTTTATGTGATGCCCTGCAAAACAGAAAGAATTTTTGATTGGGGTAGAAAATTACCCCACCAATGTAGTAACGTTAGTTAAAAAAGCGAATGTAGTTAAGGGATATAAAGGTAAACTTAACATCTACAAAAAAATATATAAGGGATGCCAAACGCGAATCCTGGAAGCTTTTCTGCGAACAGGTTGACAGCGTTAGTGAGGCTTCCATAATAAAGAAACTTCTGTCGAAAACCCACAATAATATGTATTTTCTTAAAAATGAAACTCTCGTGTCGCTAGATACTTAACAACTAAACTTGTCTTTGTTAAAACACATTGTATGTAACTTACGTATAGACATTGTATCAAAATGTAAATAAGAATAAAGGGAACATTGCAATAAGTATAATAAAGCTGCGAGAGGCAAAAGCCAGAGATATGACATACATATCACTCCTCCTCACTTTCGTTAGAATTCTAAATAATCTTTACTTAAGACTACATATAAATTTCAGTAATGCAACAAATAAATACCCAATAACAAAACTATATATGTATGTATATAAAAATCACCAAGAAATATAATAATCGAATAATTTAATAATTAACACCAAATACAATAATAACAAACAATAAGCATAATAATTAACCATAAATATGTATATGTGCATATTTTAAATACCTTTGCCTTCTTGATTTTCTCTTTGTCTTTTAATTCTTTCTGATCTTCTTAACTCCAGATCTGCACTAGCAGTTCTTTTTCTTTTCTTCTCTTTAGCTTTATAAGTTACTACTTGTGAATTATATTATATAATTTTCCCATAAAACTTTTTTAATTGATTTACATGAGCTACTCTTTGAGAACCATTTATGCTAATTAAATACCTAACTTTACTCAGTCTTCTTATGATTTTTACATTTATCCATTTAAAATAATTGCTTAAAACATTTCTATACATAACGATTTCATCCACTTTATACTCAACGGTTTGACCTTCTACTTCTTTATTTTCCATACTTTGATTTTTCTTACTTTTCAACTTTATTCTATTTTGTTGTGCGCATTTATTTACAATTTTTGGATTAATGATATCTATTAAAGTTTTTGGCTTGAAATTGAAGATCATATGAGCTAGTGCTATTCCCGTTGTTGTTGGTGTAGTTCGGTATTTTAGCAAAAAATTGTTTATTTTATAGTCCCATGATTTTTCCTTAGTTCTTGGATCCAGTAAATACTTTTTTAATGATGATTTTACAGTTTGTACTGCTTTCTCGGCAGACCCATTTGATTGTGGGTGATAAGTAAAGTTAGGTATTTAATTAGCATAAACGGTTCTCAGAGAGTAGCTCATGTAAATCAATTAAAAAAGTTTTATGGGAAAATTATAAAATATAATGCACAAGTAGTAACTTATAAAGCTAAAGAGAAGAAAAGAAAAAGAACTGCTAGTGCAGATCTGGAGTTAAGAAGATCAGAAAGAATTAAAAGACAAAGAGAAAATCAAGAAGGCAAAGGTATTTAAAATATGCACATATACATATTTATGGTTAATTATTATGCTTATTGTTTGTTATTATTGTATTTGGTGTTAATTATTAAATTATTCGATTATTATATTTCTTGGTGATTTTTATGTACATACATATATAGTTTTGTTATTGGGTATTTATTTCTTGCATTACTGAAATTTATATGTAGTCTTAAGTAAAGATTATTTAGAATTCTAACGAAAGTGAGGAGGAGTGATATGTATGTCACATCTCTGGCTTTTGCCTCTCGCAGCTTTATTATACTTATTGCAATGTTCCCTTTATTCTTATTTACATTTTGATACAATGTCTATACGTAAGTTACATACAATGTGTTTTAATAAAGACAAGTTTAGTTGTTAAGTATCTAGCGACACGAGAGTTTCATTTTTAAGAAAATACATATTATTGGCAACGAGGATCAAAAGTGATTTTTTTTTTCAAAATGGCAGAAGGCCCAGTTGCGTTAGTGGGAACAATAGAAGTGTATAATATTGGTGAAGATTTTGGTCTTTACGTTAACCGTTTAAACCACCTGTTGTCACTTAACAAAATTAAAAACGATGCCGATAAAATATCATTGCTGATAAGTCTTGGAGGAGCAGAACTTTACAAAACCATGCGTTCTCTTCTGGCACCTAAAACTGAAGCCGATTATAAATATGACGATATTATTGGGTTTCTGGAAGCTCATTTTAAACCACAAAAGAATATTATTGTGGAATGTTTCAAATTTTTCAAAAGAGAACAAAACTCATCAGAAACAATTTCAGAATATATCGTGGAACTTAAACAACTCTCCCAAGAATGTGACTTTGGTTTATTTTTGGAAAAAGCTTTGCTCATTAAGTTTGTGTGTGTGGGTTGGCAAACGAGAACATACAAAATAGAATTTTAAACGAAAGTGCATTAAAAAGTTTTGATAAAGCATGTCAAATTGCTTTATAGATGGAAATGTCAAACAAAGATATAGAGCTTATGCGGAGTAATGGTACAGTAAACCGTCTCAATTATGGAAAATTTGGAACAAGAAAATCATATGAAGATAACAGTAAAACTACAAAGATGCAGGTGAAGAAAAATAACAGGTCTGACGTGAAGTGTTTTTATTGCAATAAGAGGGGCCATTACGAGCGAAACTGTTGGCATAAGAGAAAAGATGAAGAGGAGGAAAGTAAAAAGAGGTATAAACGTAAGAATAAAACTGAAATTAAAAACCTAGATTATTGTAGCGAAGAATATGATAGTGACTATTCAACAAATAATTATTTAAATAATTTATATTCTTGTAATTACACTCAGTCATTGTTTGTTTTTGTAAAAATTGAAGGTGTGGGTATAGAAATGGAAATAGACACGGGGGCATGTGTTTCTATTTGTCACATTTCCTATTACAATAAATTTTTTAAAAACATAAAAATAATAAAGGAATCGGAAAAACTTAAAGTTGTTACTGGTGAGGCTGTTGATGTTGTTGGCTCTGTTGTTGTTGTTGAAGTAGAATTTGGTGAAAGAACTTACAACTTAAAATTGGTTGTTTTAAGTTCCCAATACGAATTTAAACCACTTATTGGAAGAAATTGGTTGGATGAAATAGTCCCGAATTGGCGTAACGCATTTAATAATATTAACTCTATAACACCCAATATAAAGGAGAACTTCTGTTTTGATAAATAAAAAGACTTATTTGCGAAAGTAAATAATTCGACAATAAAGGACTATGTAGCCGAAATCATTTTAAAAGAAGAAGCATACCCAATCTTTGCAAAAGCGCACACAGTACCATTCGGATTAAGGTCTAAAGTTGAAGAGGAGCTCAATAAAATGTGTGATGAAGGCGTATTAGTTCCAGTTAGCAGTAGCAAGTGGGCTAGTCCTATAGTTATTGTCAACAAAGGGGACGGATCAATACGAATATGTGTTGATTGTCGCAGAACTGTGAACAGATTCATAGAAAATGAGCACTATGTGCTACCTCGAGTAGATGATATTCTGGCTAGTTTATCTGGCTGGAATTATTTTTGCAAACTAGACCTAACAGGTGCATATCTACAGGTAAAAGTGTCAACTCGTTCTAGCGAAATATTAGCTATTAATACGCATAAGGGCCTGTTCCAATATACACGTTTAGTTTATGGGTTAAAAACAGCACCTCAGATATTCTCTAAAATTGTATGTGAAATGCTAAAGGGTCTTCAAAAAGTACAGGTGTACTTCGACGATATCTTGGTTGGTGGAAGTGATTTGAAAGAATGCAAAGATAATCTCGCGGCGGTATTAAATAAATTATTGGACTTTAATGTGAAAATTAACGTTGACAAATGTAGGTTTTTCGAAACGGAGATAAATTATTTGGAGTTTCTCCATCTAAGTTAGAGATAAAAGCTGTTGTAGAAGCCCCCGCTCCAACGAAAAAGAATCAGCTAAGATCATATTTAGGAATGGTTAATTACTATAATCATTGTGTACCTAACCTGGCATCGGAATTACACCTCCTGTATGATTTAACAAGAAATAATACTAAGTGGATTTGGATAGAGAAACATCAAATAGTAAGAAGTTAATAACCAAAACCGGAACTCTAACACATTACGATCCGACAAAACCGATTGTAATTTCTTGTGATACCAGTCCTTACGGTGTAGGTGGTGTACTGTCACACAAGTTATGTATAATATATTGTATAACTGTTCACTTTAAAACTTTGTTACTGTATTTATTTTAATATTTTAATTTCTAATTATGTTAACATAGTTTTTAATATAATTCCTTTTTGAAAATTATAAGTTAGTTTAAAAAAATATTGGAATAAACCAGAACTGAAAAAATAATAAATTATTTTAATTCAATAAAATAAAAGTGTTTAAATCTTTTATAAAAGTGGCGACGAGGATGGGATATGTTATATTAACATATCTAGTGATAATCAGTATAGAATATATAAACAAAATTTTCGTTTAAACTGATATGAACCCGAATTAATATATTCAATAGTGGTTTTCAAGAAGAATTTTCTATGAATTGACTGAGATAAAATCAAAAGACTAAAAATTTATCAGCAAAAGCAGCCAAGTGAAGAGTTTCATCATAATCAAAGGACAGTAATAGAGAAAATGGCTTTAACATTAGCTGAAAGTTTACATGAAGCCAGAAGTTTACCAGTTTTCAATGGGAGTAGCGAGTATATGCTTAGCAATTACCTAAGAGATGTATCAACCAGAGTACTTCAAAATCACGCTTTTTCTTGATTTTGTTCAGCACGCAAATTTTTGTTCATTGTAAAGATTAAAGAAAAATTCAATGATGATTAAAAATCATTTCATTCTGATGTATACATCAAATTCTGATTATGAGTAAAATTAACAAAAGCATTTTATGAGCAAGATCGCACAGGCAAGAGAAGGGCTTGCAGTAAATTCATCGTGTCCAAACGCTCTTATTCTCATTAATTCACACAACATGTTTGAACCGACCGTCTGTGTGACTTGAGCAATATGATATACGAACAATGCAAACAACATAACCAATTCAACACTGATGCATGAGTGGAGGTACAGGTTTAGTATTTATTTGAATTTGTTCATCAAAAACAAAGTTAAAGGGAATACACATGGGCAAATGCACGGTGGTTTATGGGACTTTTTTCTTTACAAAATTGAAACAAATGAGAATGTGTGCACAAGTTTGATCATTTGTTTGTTTTTTTATTGTTAAACATGTGCCCGATTAAGAGAACAAATTTAGTTGAATTACATACGCCGAAATACACATGCAAATATGACATAAGGGAAAAAATTTTTTTTAAGTCAAATTTCGAAGAAAGTTTACACCATGTCGCCTCGGCGTAAGGGAAAAAATATAATACGGTCCATATTAAGTGAAATAATTATGGAAAACGAATAAGTACTGGAGGGCTACTTATGCTGCAGAAAATTTGTGCTTCTCAATATTAGCTTAATAAGAAATACAAATTAAATAACACAAAAAAACACCACTGTAAAGGAGAACAAATAAAAATAAACAAAAATAATAATAAATATTATTTGCAATATCGAACTGCAAATAAAAATAATATTTTCTTAAAAAAATTTCCTATTTTGTCATAAACAACGCGAATGGACATCATAAACCACTGTAAATTAAAATAAAAAAACAAGCGTGCCTTTGTTGATAGGAATGAACAAATTCATACACAATGATTTCTTGCTTTTTGTACTTTAATGTTGATCAAATTTTTGAGCGTTGAGCGGAATAGACAAGTACACAAGTTGACAAGTTTGATTCGACCTATGATGAAAATAAGCAAGTGTTCAACTTGCATGTGGTTCGATTGCCTTATAATGAACAACGCATTAAAAGCTTGAGCAAGTTTGATTAATGTTTTTATTCCTAGCTTAAAACAGATTATTGTTGTGAGTAAGCCGATGTGTTTAGCATCAGAACCAGCAAAGAGGAATATGTTCGGTTGATTTAAAATCAACAACAAAAGAGAGTGTGCGGGCAAGTTTGATCATTTGCAAATAAAAGACAAGTTTTTTGTGCCTTTGTTATTGTTGAACGGTTTTTTAATCAACAAGTGAAGTTCTCTGGTATCAACAGTGTTATAGCTGACGCCAGCATCGCATCAAGATACTATAAAGGCTGTTTTAAGCAATAGACTGCAAGGTAAGGCGTTAAAAGCAGCAGAAACCTTAATAAACCCTACATGGGAATGTATAATTGCCAAACTTAAAGAGGAATTTGGAGTTAAGAGAAGTTTTTTTAGTTTAAGAAGCGATGCATTAAATGTGGAAGTTAAAAATTTTGAAGAGTTGCACTACAAACTTAACAATATTTTAAGTTTAATGAATGCAAAGTACAGTTTAGAGCCTGACACTTTATATTCACCTGAAAACAACGAAAAATTAATTTTTGATATATATATTAATTACTTACCTATTAGTATAAAAACACTTTTAATTCAGAATAACATTAAATCTATAAACACTTCTTATACATTTTGTTTAGAAAATAATTTGTTAAAAGACATTAAATTAATTAACCACAGAAATGCGAATAGTTTCCCTAATAATGATTTTCGAAATAGATATAATAATTCCAATCAGCCTCAGCAATTTTCAAATTCTAATATTAATAGGAATTTTCAAACTCAAAATTTTCGTAATCAAAACAGATTAAACTATAGTAATGGCTATAATAACGGAGGTCATAGAAATACTGATAACAATAGACAACAACATGTTAGTTATACTTCTGGAAATTTTGGACAAAATCAACGTACTTTGAACAGAAATTTTAATAATAATCAAGAACCAATGGAAGTTGACGCTATTAATACCATTGAAAATTTTCATTTACAGCCTCAGGGTCATCATTACCCATAGTAATGTTGACTATAAATAATATAAAAACCAGATGTTTAATTGACAGTGGTGCTGCTACTACCCTTGGTAATTATGATTTCTTTTCTCAAATAGGAATAAGGAAAAGATTAGTAAAACCACTGCTATTAAATACCTTAGTAGGTGATAATATTTTAACAGAAGAAGTGATAGTTAATGTACCGGATGAATTTAAAGAAAGTAATAATACTATGTCTGTTAAACTGACCAAATTTATTAATAAAAGATTCGATTGCATAATAGGAATAAATATATTACAACCTATTGGGGCCATAATAGATTTTAAAAATAATACGCTTATTGTAAATAACAACGAAATTAGTATTATTGAACATGATTTTAATTTGTCTTATGAAGATATAAATTATTTAGAGAAGTTTGAGTTAAAAAGACTTAGAGACATAATACCTGCGAATTTAAATAAAGAGGAAAATGATTTGTTAGAAACATTTTTATATAAAAACAAAACTATCTTTTATATTGAAGGTCAAAATTTAACTACAACTACTTGCATAAAACATAAAATAATAACAACTTCTAATAGAGCAATATATTGTAGAAATTATAGACATCGACAAATATTAGAAAATGAAATAGAAAAACAAATAAGCGACATGTTAAAACAAAATATAATACGTCCTAGTAAGTCCCCATATAATTCTCCTTTATGGATCGTGAAAAAGAAATCTAATAACGTGAATGAGCAAAAATGGCGATTAGTTATAGATTTTAGAAGATTGAATGAAATTACAGTGGATGACAAATTCCCGCTGCCGAATATAGAATCTTTGTTTGATAAGTTAGGTAAGGCGCAATATTTTTCTTCGTTGGACCTTGCAAAAGTATTTCATCAAGTTTTAATGGAAGAGTCTGATATTGAAAAAACGGCATTTTCAACGTCAAGGGGTCACTTTGAGTTCATTCGAATGCCTTTCGGCCTAAAAAACGCACCAGCAACGTTTCAAAGAATGTTAAATTACGTTTTATCTGATTATATTAATAAAATTTGTATTATATATATGGATGACATATTAGTTTTTTCGACGTCTTTAGCAGAACATTTTGAGAGTTTGCAGAAAATTTTTAATAAACTCAATGAATATAACTTAAAAGCACAAATTGACAAGTGTAAATTTTTATCCAAGGAGACAAATTTTCTTGGTCATGTTATAACAAATAGAGGTATAAGACCAAATCCGGAGAAAATTAGTATAATACAGAATTTGAAGCTACCAAAGACAATAAGAGAAATAAAATCCTTTTTAGGTTTAACCGGATATTATCGTAAATTTATTAGAAATTATTCTTTGATAGCTAGTCCTATAATAAAATATCTGAAAAAAGATAGCAAGATTGACCTTAATGATAAATTATATATTGACGCGTTTGAAAAATTAAAAAAAGATTTTAATAAATCCTCCTTTATTATGTTATCCCGATTTTAATAAAAAATTCATTTTGACCACTGATGCTAGTAATTTAGCCATTGGTGCGGTGTTAAGTCAGGAAGGCAAACCTATAAGTTATGCTAGTAGGACTTTAAATGGACACGAGAAAAATTATTCAACATTGGAAAAGGAGCTGCTAGCAATTGTGTGGGCAGTTAAATATTATCGTCCTTATGTTTATGGTCGAAAATTTATAGTTCAAACTGATCATCAACCGCTAAAGTGGCTTTATTCGCTAAAAGATCCTAATTCTAGGATAATTAGGTGGAAAATTTTGTTGGATGAATTTTATTTCGATATCGAGTACCTTAAGGGGAAAGAGAATAAGGTTGCCGATTTTTTGAGCAGAGTTCAGTTGAATCAAACGTCTTTGAATTCAGTTCAAAACAGAAAGGATGAGTTCGGCTTAAATTTTTTGGTGGTAAATAAAATTGTTAATAAATATAGGATACAGATACGAATAGTACAAAATAAAAATAAAGAAACTGAAGTACTTTTTGGAAAATATAAAATAATTTATATATCTAATGATGATTTATCCAATACACATTATTTAAATGATTTATTTAGAAGGGAATTGAGAATAGGCAAGGTGGGAATATATTCCGAAAGTGACAGCAATTACGATATAATAAGGAATAGATTGATTGAATTATTTCCTGATAATAAAATAAGTTTTGTGAAATGTACTAAAATTGCAAATGATATTGAATCTGAAGAAACTTTACTGACTATCATTGACGAAATTCACAAAAAAGGCAATCACAGAGGAATTCAAGAAAATTTTGAGGAATTAAAAGATAATTATTTTAGTCCTAAATTATTTAAATTAATAAATAGATATTGCAATAATTGTAGAATATGTAACGAAAACAAATATGACCGTAAACCTATAAATAAAATATTTCAACATACATTAACACCGGACAAACCAAATGCAATTGTACATATGGATATTTTTCAAATTCAAAAAACTTATTTTTTAACCACAATTGATAAATTTACAAAATTAGGTACCGCACACAGACTTAATGATAAAAATATGGTTACAGTTAAAACAAAAATTGAAGAGCGAATTGCATTTTTGGGTAAACCTGACAAATTAATAATGGATAATGAATTTAATAATGCGCTCATCAAATTATTCTGTCAGGAAAATAATATAGAAACTCATTTCACTACACCAAACTCTCACACTGGAAATTCAGATGTAGAAAGGATGCATTTGACACTTTTAGAGCACATAAGAATATTAAAGAATGCTGAAAGGGTTAATGACTCTGAGGAATTGGTATTAAAAGCAGTCAATTACTATAATAATACTATACATAGTACGACTAAGTTAAGACCAATTGATTTTATAAACAAGCTAGATATAAATTTAAGGGAAGTTAAAGAAAGATCAGAGATAAATAAGAGAAAAGCGATCGATAGGGAAAATATGAAACGGGAAAAAATTGCTTTTAGTTTGCAAAGTCCTGATTTATATATTAAGAACCAAACTGCTGTAAGGCAAAAGATTGCAAAAAGATTTAATAGATATCATTACAGTAATCCAAATAAAATCGACGTAGCCCAATTCCGACGACCATTGAAATGTATACAATAAAATTAAAATTAAAAAAAAAGGAAAACTATTTGCAAATAAAAAAAAGAGAATTTCTTGATTAAACTAAATTTTGTAGAATCACAAGTAAATTTATTTTCTTCTTATGTAAATTTATTAACATTACCAAATAACAACAAATATTATATTTAAAAACATTTAAAAAAATATATATACATATATATATTAATTATTTCAAGTTAATATTAAGGTAGTATTTAATCAAATATTCGATGGACTCGAATTTTGTATAGAGGGGCGAGTTATGTATAATATATTGTATAACTGTTCACTTTAAAACTTTGTTACTGTATTTATTTTAATATTTTAATTTCTAATTATGTTAACATAGTTTTTAATATAATTCCTTTTTGAAAATTATAAGTTAGTTTAAAAAAATATTGGAATAAACCAGAACTGAAAAAATAATAAATTATTTTAATTCAATAAAATAAAAGTGTTTAAATCTTTTATAAAAGTCACATAACAGATGGAAAAGATCATCCAGTCATGTTTGTATCAGGTTCATTAAAACCATCTGAGAAGAACTATTCGCAACTTCACCGGGAAGCCCTCGCAATAGTATATGCAGTTCGGAAATTTCACAAATATATTTATGGTTTGAATTTTACAATTGAAAGTGATCATCAACCATTGCGAGAGATCTTTTCAACGAATAAGGAACTTCCATCAGTCGCTTCTAACAGACTGCACAGGTGGGCTATCTTTTTATCATCTTATAATTATAACATAAAGTATAAGAGCGGATCTAAGATGTGTCACGCGGACGCATTATCACGTCTGCCAATACCAGAACACACAGGCGATTTTAACGATAGTATAAATGTTTTTCATATAGCTCACGAATTACCTATTTGCATTGAGGATGTTAAAAATGTGATGGCGCAAGATGAAGAGCTAATGGAAGTATATAAATATATTCGGTATGGGTGGCCTGAGTAGGTACCGAAGTATTTGCAAAAATATTATAATAAGAGATTGTCATTGGCAACAGAAGACCATTGCTTATTTTATGGAGCACGAATGGTAATACCGAATACTTTACGAGATAAAGTACTTCAGCTATTACACGGTGGGCATATTGGGATTGTAAGGATGAAATACTTAACAAGGACATATGTTTGGTGGCCGGGAATAGATGGGGACGTGGAAATGTATGTAAGGTCATGTCAAGTATGTAGCGCAAGTCAAAACGTTCCAAAACCAATCATAACAACGTGGCCAGAGCCTAAGAAACCGTTTGAAAGAATTCATATAGACTTCTGAAAAATAGAAAATATAACTATACCTGTTATAGTTGATAAGTGGATAGATGCTAAAATAATGAAGTCAACTACAGCTTTTGTTGTCAATGAAACCTTAAGAGCAATTTTTTCAATGTTCGGACTTCCTACCGAATTAGTGAGTGATAATGGACCGCCCCTCAGTTCAAAAGAATTTATTGAGTTTTGTAAAATGGCAGAAGGCCCAGTTGCGTTAGTGGGAACAATAGAAGTGTATAATATTGGTGAAGATTTTGGTCTTTACGTTAACCGTTTAAACCACCTGTTGTCACTTAACAAAATTAAAAACGATGCCGATAAAATATCATTGCTGATAAGTCTTGGAGGAGCAGAACTTTACAAAACCATGCGTTCTCTTCTGGCACCTAAAACTGAAGCCGATTATAAATATGACGATATTATTGGGTTTCTGGAAGCTCATTTTAAACCACAAAAGAATATTATTGTGGAATGTTTCAAATTTTTCAAAAGAGAACAAAACTCATCAGAAACAATTTCAGAATATATCGTGGGACTTAAACAACTCTCCCAAGAATGTGACTTTGGTTTATTTTTGGAAAAAGCTTTGCTCATTAAGTTTGTGTGTGGTTTGGCAAACGAGAACATACAAAATAGAATTTTAAACGAAAGTGCATTAAAAAGTTTTGATAAAGCATGTCAAATTGCTTTATAGATGGAAATGTCAAACAAAGATATAGAGCTTATGCGGAGTAATGGTACAGTAAACCGTCTCAATTATGGAAAATTTGGAACAAGAAAATCATATGAAGATAACAGTAAAACTACAAAGATGCAGGTGAAGAAAAATAACCGGTCTGACGTGAAGTGTTTTTATTGCAATAAGAGGGGCCATTACGAGCGAAACTGTTGGCATAAGAGAAAAGATGAAGAGGAGGAAAGTAAAAAGAGGTATAAACGTAAGAATAAAACTGAAATTAAAAACCTAGATTATTGTAGCGAAGAATATGATAGTGACTATTCAACAAATAATTATTTAAATAATTTATATTCTTGTAATTACACTCAGTCATTGTTTGTTTTTGTAAAAATTGAAGGTGTGGGTATAGAAATGGAAATAGACACGGGGGCATGTGTTTCTATTTGTCACATTTCCTATTACAATAAATTTTTTAAAAACATAAAAATAATAAAGGAATCGGAAAAACTTAAAGTTGTTACTGGTGAGGCTGTTGATGTTGTTGGCTCTGTTGTTGTTGTTGAAGTAGAATTTGGTGAAAGAACTTACAACTTAAAATTGGTTGTTTTAAGTTCCCAATACGAATTTAAACCACTTATTGGAAGAAATTGGTTGGATGAAATAGTCCCGAATTGGCGTAACGCATTTAATAATATTAACTCTATAACACCCAATATAAAGGAGGACTTCTGTTTTGATAAATACAAAGACTTATTTGCGAAAGTAAATAATTCGACAATAAAGGACTATGTAGCCGAAATCATTTTAAAAGAAGAAGCATACCCAATCTTTGCAAAAGCGCACACAGTACCATTCGGATTAAGGTCTAAAGTTGAAGAGGAGCTCAATAAAATGTGTGATGAAGGCGTATTAGTTCCAGTTAGCAGTAGCAAGTGGGCTAGTCCTATAGTTATTGTCAACAAAGGGGACGGATCAATACGAATATGTGTTGATTGTCGCAGAACTGTGAACAGATTCATAGAAAATGAGCACTATGTGCTACCTCGAGTAGATGATATTCTGGCTAGTTTATCTGGCTGGAATTATTTTTGCAAACTAGACCTAACAGGTGCATATCTACAGGTAAAAGTGTCAACTCGTTCTAGCGAAATATTAACTATTAATACGCATAAGGGCCTGTTCCAATATACACGTTTAGTTTATGGGTTAAAAACAGCACCTCAGATATTCTCTAAAATTGTATGTGAAATGCTAAAGGGTCTTCAAAAAGTACAGGTGTACTTCGACGATATCTTGGTTGGTGGAAGTGATTTGAAAGAATGCAAAGATAATCTCGCGGCGGTATTAAATAAATTATTGGACTTTAATGTGAAAATTAACGTTGACAAATGTAGGTTTTTCGAAACGGAGATAAATTATTTGGGCTACACGATCAACAAAAATGGAATTTCTCCATCTAAGTTAAAGATAAAAGCTGTTGTAGAAGCCCCCGCTCCAACGAATAAGAATCAGCTAAGATCATATTTAGGAATGGTTAATTACTATAATCATTGTGTACCTTACCTGGCATCGAAATTACACCTCCTGTATGATTTAACAAGAAATAATACTAAGTGGATTTGGACAGAGAAACATCAAACAGTTTCAATAATAGTAAGAAGTTAATAACCAAAATCGGAACTCTAACACATTACGATCCGACAAAACCGATTGTAATTTCTTGTGATGCCAGTCCTTACGGTGTAGGTGGTGTACTGTCACACATAATAGATGGAAAAGATCATCCAGTCATGTTTGTATCAGGTTCATTAAAACCATCTGAGAAGAACTATTCGCAACTTCACCGGGAAGCCCTCGCTATAGTATATGCAGTTCGGAAATTTCACAAATATATTTATGGTTTGAATTTTACAATTGAAAGTGATCATCAACCATTGCGAGAGATCTTTTCAACGAATAAGGAACTTCCATCAGTCGCTTCTAACAGACTGCACAGGTGGGCTATCTTTTTATCATCTTATAATTATAACATAAAGTATAAGAGCGGATCTAAAATGTGTCACGCGGACGCACTATCACGTCTGCCTATACCAGAACACACAGGCGATTTTAACGATAGTATAAATGTTTTTCATATAGCTCACGAATTGCCTATTTGCATTGAGGATGTTAAAAATGTGATGGCGCAAGATGAAGAGCTAATGGAAGTATATAAATATATTCGGTATGGGTGGCCTGAGCAGGTACCGAAGTATTTGCAAAAATATTATAATAAGAGATTGTCATTGGCAACAGAAGACCATTGCTTATTTTATGGAGCACGAATGGTAATACCCAATACTTTACGAGATAAAGTACTTCAGCTATTACACGGTGGGCATATTGGGATTGTAAGGATGAAATACTCAACAAGGACATATGTTTGGTGGCCGGGAATAGATGGGGACGTGGAAATGTATGTAAGGTCATGTCAAGTATGTAGCGCAAGTCAAAACGTTCCAAAACCAATCATAACAACGTGGCCAGAGCCTAAGAAACCGTTTGAAAGAATTCATATAGACTTCTGCAAAATAGAAAATATAACTATACTTGTTATAGTTGATACTTTTTCTAAGTGGATAGATGCTAAAATAATGAAGTCAACTACAGCTTTTGTTGTCAATGAAACCTTAAGAGCAATTTTTTCAATGTTCGGACTTCCTACCGAATTAGTGAGTGATAATGGACCGCCCTTCAGTTCAAAAGAATTTATTGAGTTTTGTATCAATTGTGGAATTAAAGTACTAAAATCACCACCTTATCACCCACTGTTTCCTCGAAATATTTGCTCGAAAATAAAAAAATAGAGTGGAAAAAATGGGGGTTAAATTATATTATAACAAATGAGTTTATTTATTTATTTTATAATTTAATTGGGGTTTTACGTACCGTACGTATGGTGTTAACACAAGTATCACTGATTTGAGAGTGACATATTAATATGTTTATACAAATAAAAAGAAACAACTTAACAACAAAACATAGAATCGTCCACTGAACAATAATTAGTGAACGTTTACACTATGCGCGTAAAGATCCCGCCCCCCTTGCTATACTGCAAGAACGAGGGCTAAGGACAACGCGGGCCAAAATACTGGGAGTAAAAAATATAATTATAATAATAATAGAATTTTTATTCTTTTCTCTAAATTAACAATTCATTTTAAGTGTATTCTATATACATGATTGTTTTTGTGTGCTTTCCGTCAAGTCTGCACGATCAGTTCGATTCGAAGGAAGGAGGAGCTGGTTATGGTCCAGGAACCCTGGGTCCACCAAAAACGGGTTCATGGACTGACACAAAAGTGCTACAAGCTATTGTTTGCCAAAGGCACAGGTAATATTAGATCTTGTATCTTGGCTAAAAATTTCTTGCGTATCTTTATCCTATCTGATTTCAGTGATGGGGATACTGTAGCAGCTGCTCTGGAGACCCCGTCCGGTATGGTTTGGGTGGTCTCGAGCTATATGGCGCATGACCATGAGGGCAGTCCACCAAATGGCAAGTTGCGTGGCATTGTGTCAAGGGCGATAAGCACGAGGACGCCTATAATAATAAGTGCTGACGCCAACTCACACCACATCTCCTGGGGTAGTAGCGATACTAACGAGCGGGGTGAGTGTCTCTTCGATTTCATTTTAAATAATAATTTTGAAATTGTCAACAGGGGTTCAGAACCCACTTTTATTGTGTCTAACCGTAGAGAGGTTTTAGATGTAACATTGGTCAGTGCAGAGCACACCAATCTGGTTAGGGGTTGGAGGGTTGCGGATGACTGCACCCTATCCGATCATCGCTATATTGACTTTAAAATAGGGTTAGGTGTAAGTAGATTCAATCCTATAGTTAACAGAAAGAAGACTGACTGGGAGCTACAGAACAGTGTACTCTGCAACTCCTTATCGACGTCTCCAACTATTAGAAATATTGGGGACATCGACTCTGCTGTGGAGATTCTAAGTGAATCGTTCCGCTGTGCTACTAATGTGGCTTGCAAACCAACGGTTTGCAGGGGAAGGGCCAGACCACCATGGTGGAGCCCGGAAATTGCACATTCACGAAAGGAATGTCGTAGGCTATTCAACGAAGCTAAACGATCAGGCGACTGGTCGGCATACAAAACCTCCGTGAATCGCTTCAAGAATCTTGTCAGGAACGCAAAAAGGAGGTCTTGGAGGGCTTTCTGCAGTAATGTGGAGGGTTCATCTGAAACCAACAGGCTGCGTAAGATGCTATCAACTGCACCGGTTGTACCCAGCTACATACAGAAACCCTGTGGTAACTGGACCATGAGTAGTCAAGAGACGCTAAGCGTACTACTCGACACTCATTTTCCTGGCAGCCAGGCGGCACCTTTAACAGGCACTGCCGACGGCAGCTTGGCGACAGGCGCAGTCACAACTCCATTGAATATGGATAGGCTCCGCTGGGCTGTACACAGCTTCGATCCGTTCAAGTCTCCGGGACCAGATGGAATAATTCCAGCGGATATACAGAGAAATGCGGACATTGTCCTACCTTGGCTCACGGTAATTTACAGTGAATGCCTTAGGAGGGCTTATATACCTATATTTTGGCGTACGTGCAAGGTTGTCTTTATCCCGAAACGGGGTAAGACGTCACACACTAAGCCTAAAGACTTCAGACCGATAAGTCTTACTTCTTTTTTACTCAAAACTTTAGAAAGAGTAATTGATATTAATCTGAGAATGACCATTCCGAATGAGCTTCTCTCCAAATCACAGCACGCCTACACTAAAGGCAAATCTGTGGAAACGGCACTACATTCTCTAGTGGGCCACATAGAAAAATCTCTTGAGTATAAGGAATTTACTATGGGGGCTTTTCTGGACATAGAGGGTGCTTTCAACTATGTCAACCCCGATTCCATTATCAATGGGATGGCAGCGGTAGGGATTGATGACAATTTATGCCGGTTTGTTAGAAACTTACTAACTTTCAGGGTAGTCAGGGCCTCGATTGAAGATGTCACTGAGTATAGGGCAGTCTATCGGGGCACTCCACAGGGAGGTGTTCTGTCACCTCTGTTGTGGAACCTGACCATTAATTCGCTTTTGCTAAGTCTAGAACGCAGACAGATTATGACTGTCGCGTACGCGGATGACGTAGCGGTGGCGATATCGGGTAAGCACTTGGATACCATATCTCAGTGTATGGAGTCTGCGCTGGCTCTGCTGAGTAGGTGGAGCGTCAGCTGTGGGCTCGGCATCAAACCAGCCAAGACTGAGTTGGTGCTCTTCACTAGGAGGTACAAGACCGATAGCTTAACGGCACCTCCTTGGAACTATATAAAACCGCCAAGTACCTGGGTGTGATTCTGGATAGTAAGCTATCATGGAATCAGAACATACAGGCGAGAGCGGAAAGGGCCTTAGTGGCTATTTATACATGCAAAAGGGCAGTAGGCCTCAAATGGGGTATCAACCCTAAGGGGATCAATTGGATCCTTGAGGCTGTTATTAAACCAGTACTCTTTTACGGGGTATTGGTTTGGTGGAATGCGATGGACAAGCAGGCTCATCGCAGGACCTTTGAAAAAGTCTTTCGGGTCGTAGCGAGACTGATGACAGGCGCACTACGATCTACACCAACGGGAGCAATTTTTGCAATGCTAAACTGGCTCCCGGTTGACATTCTGGCCAGACAACTGGCTCTATTCTCAGCGGTCAGGTTGAATACAGTATGTCCATGGACTAGGACTGACTATGGGCATGCTAGGATTTTAAGAGAGCACTCGGAAATCCATGCCAACATTGACTACTGTGTACCAAGACCCTTCTTTGGTGGACTTTTCCGTTCCATTGTCGTTGACAGGGAACAGGTGGACAGGCTTTCCTTTCCCGAGGATTCAGTTAGAGTTTTCACTGACGGATCCAAAAGGGGAATAAGAACGGGCGGAGGCTTCTATGTGGAGAACTTCAATGTTAGATCTCCATTCCGGCTCCAGGACGGTTGTACTGTCTTACAGGCCGAAATCTCTGCTATTACTCGGGCAGCGAGGTGGCTAAGGTACTATAGGATATCGAATGATATCTTCATTGTTACCGATAGCAAGGCAGCCATCTCTGCTATTAGTGGTGTGTACAGTACATCAAAAACTGTGGTCGAATGCCGACTGTCTATCAACGAGATAGCGAGACATTCGAGGGTGACACTGGTTTGGGTGCCAGGGCATTCTGGATGTCCAGGCAACCATACTGCGGATGAGATTGCCAGACAAGGGACTGAATTGAACAGTTCAATGATCAGTCACTTCACTGGCATTCCATTAGCGCGATGCAAGTCTCTGATTCAAAGCGAATCATACAAACTAGCTCAACTTAGGTGGGATAGTGTGGCTAACTGTCTCGTGGCAAGAGCCACGTGGCCCCATTACGATTTGCGCAAAACGCGCGACCTTCTCAAATTTGACAAGGCGCGCATGCGTCAACTGGTGACTGTTCTGACAGGACACTGTAGCTTTGGGACTCATGCTAGGAGGATGGGTCTAATATACAACGACTATTGCAGAAGCTGCAATGATGAGGAGGAGGAAGAAACTGTCCTCCATCTTCTGTGTCAGTGTCCTGCCCTCGCTAATGCAAGGGCAGCGGCGCTGGGCTCCCGATTCCTGTCAGACTTAGACAGCCTGGCAAACATGGAGCTTTCAGGGATATCATCCTTCCTCAGGGGTACAGGATGGTTTGAGGCGGCGGAGGACATCCCTTAAGAGGTCCTCTGCTTAAGGGCATCACAAAGGGACCGATTGTCCCGCCAGGGACAACGGCCCTCTAACCTAACCTAACCTATATACATGATTGAAAAAAAGGTATTAATATAAAGGAGATAATATAAAAAAATTAATGATATAAAATAAGAAAGGATAAAATTATACTATTTTCCCGGACATAACATTTATGACTATTGTTGCCGGTTGATGGGCACCAGAGAAGGATGGGCGTGGAGCTGGGATTGCCGGAAGTCGCTGTTGTTGTTGTTGTTGATGCTGGCAGCACTGGTGACCGTGGGCGGATGTCGTATTTTGCCGTTTATTTTTTCTTTTTGCCATCTTCGTCTTCTTGGGCTGGACCGAAACAACGCCATTATGCCGATGCAAAAAAGTATGGTGCTCGGCCTTGCATTCAAGGCATCAATCACGGCTGGTACACTTATCCCGCATGTGGGAATGAGCCAAACAATTGAAGCAGTATTTATACATCTTCACCGTCTCTCATCGTTCCCTCACCGAAATTTTTCGGAACTTTGGACACTTCCGGAGCCCATGGTCGCCTTTGCATAAGCGACAGCCTAGCACCTTTTTTGAGGTTGAGGATTTGACACCACTGTTTGGGGATGTTGAAGGGGCTTCGATAGGTTTGCGGTGAACCTCCAAACGACGTGAAGCACTAGATCCACTAGACATGATTCTATAAAAAGGGGGAAACGGGGCGGAAACAGAAAGATAAAATTTAGTGAGTTTCTGAATTGGATAGGAGAACAAGCTTCACGATAAGCCGAGTGAAAATGCCTGAAGCTGTTCTCACGTCCGCTGTACGGACTTTTGAATCATGCCCCACGTAAGTCTTTTCTATTCGTCCGAGTCGCCATTCGTTCGGGGGTAGATTGTCCTGACAAATAACTACTAAGTCACCTACGTCAAAGTCTTTTTGAGGATATTTCCATTTTACTCGTCGATGAAGTTCTTTGAGGTATTCATCTTTCTACCGCTGAGCGAAATGGTGGTGAAGTACCTTAAGTTTTTGCCACCTGTTGGCAATACTCAAAGAGAGATCGGAATGATCAGGTTCAGGGGGTGACAAGAGAGGTGCACCAATAAGAAAATGACCTGGTGTCAAGGGGACTAAATCGGATGGATCATCAGTCATGGCAGTTAATGGTCTTGAATTCAGGCAAGCTTCAATTCGGGCTAGCATCGTACTAAATTCCTCAAAGGTAAATTTCTGAACACCAGACATTTTACGAAAATGAGTTTTTACACTCTTTACGCCAGCTTCCCATAAGCCGCCCATATGAGGAACTCCGGGGGGAATAAAATGCCACTCTACGGGCTGGAAACTGTTCCGCACAAGTACCTTCCGTTTGAGTTCCGCTAGAAATTGTTTGGCGTCGGCTTCTAACAGATTAGCAGCACCAACAAACGCAGTACCATTATCCGAGTATAAATGGGTTGGACACCCACGTCGTGAGAAGAAACGTGCAAAAGCTGCAAGGAATGTTTCTGTCGACATATCACCAGTTGCCTCTAAATGCATTGCCTTTGTCGCGAAACAGACAAAAACCAATACATAACCTTTTGTCATTCGTCAACCTCTACCAGCATACGACTTGATATCGAACGGACCTGCGAAATCTAAGCCGGTATGAGTAAATGGTCTCGACATAGAACACCGTTCAGGGGGTAATGCAGCCATAATTTGCTGACCGGACCTCTTTCGATAAATAGTACATTCCTTACAATTAAGGATCACAGTACGGATCAGATTTTTAAGTTTGGGGACCCAAAATTCACTTCTAATTAATCGAAGCATTAACGAATGCCCGCCGTGTACAGAGCACTTGTGCACATGTTCATACGTTAAGCCTGTTGATCTAGCTAAACGACCGTTAATTCTTACAAAACCATTAGAATCAATAAAGGGATTTAGAGTGAGTAAGTTACTCTTCGAAGGCAAGGGTATACCATTAAATAAATTGACATACTCCGGTATAAAATTCATCTGACAACAAAGAATAAGGCGATTTTGAGTAGATTTCATTTCTAATTGGCTTAACTCTACAGTGTTATACAAACATGTTCGGGTTCTCAAATAATGTAGACATCTGAAACAATACGAAATAATTCGCATTGCGCGGGGTAAAGCTGAAAATCTTTCAAGAATGTCATACGGGCGTTCAACATGAACGGAAAATGACTGAACTTCGAGGTTGTGGTGGACAATAGGGGTGTTCAGCTCAAATTGTTGGCGGTCCATAGGGGTGTGTTGCGGCCAGCACTCACGAGGTTGTCTCAACCACAGAGGGCCGTGCCACCAAAGAGAATTATCAATTAACTCTCTAGCAAGAGTTCCACGACTTGCCAAATCGGCGGGGTTGTCTTTGGAATCTACATGCGACCAATTTTTAGTGCCAACTGTATCCACTATTAACGATACTCTGTTTTTAACAAAGGTTGGCCAATTATGTAAGGGTTTTTTAAGCCGTGACAAAACAATAGTAGAATCAGTCCATAGATATACATTTTCATTGTTCAAACATAACTGGCGACAGAATGATTCTACCATTTTCGCCATTAAGATAGCTCCACAAAGCTCTAATCGAGGCAATGTTTCACTTTTCACGGGAGCTACCTTTGATTAAATGCGTCGTAATTGAGTTTAATGTTATATTGCGAATATACAGAGCAGCGCCATATGCCTTTTCAGAGGCATCACAAAACGCATGAAGTTCAGTTTCGTTTTCAGGGAGAAAATTAACCCATCTTGGAATATCAATTTTCTCAACATAGGGGTAATCAGTTAAAAATGTGCGCCATTGAGATAGGGTTAGGGGGTGAAAACTTTCATCCCAATCTGTCTTGTCCTTCCAAATTTGTTGCATTATAATCTTCGCTACGACAATCTTTGGCGAAAGCCACCCTGCTGGGTCAAACAACTTTGCTATTTCAGACAAGACAGCACGTTTCGTGACAATATCTTGGCGTGGCGGAGATGCGAGTTTAAAATAGAAGCTATCTCTATTAGCATTCCATCGCAAGCATAGGGTTTTTGTGGTACTGGCATCCGAAAACTTTAAAAAGTCTGCGTCAAGCAGATTCTCCGGGGGTAAATCTTCTAAGAGTCGTAAATGGTTGTCAGTCCATTTTCGTAAAACGAAACCAGCTGAACCAAGAACTTGGGTTAGTTCGTTACGTCTCTTAAAAGCGTCTTCTAGCTTATGTGAGCCAGCAAGCACATCATCAACATACATTTGAGTTTTCAATATTTCGGATGCCATAGGACTCTGTGGTTTACAATCGTTTGCCAATTGTAAAAGAGTTCGAATTGCTAAGTACGGAGCACTGTTCACTCCGAACGTGACCGTCCTAAGCTCATAGTCCTTAACTTCAGCATCAGGATTATCACGGAACAAAATTCTTTGAAATGGGGTTTGTTTGGGATGAATTAGTATTTGCCGATACATTTTCTCAATATCCGCATTAAAAACATACCTGAAAAATCGCCACCGTAGCGGCAGAACCGTAAGATCTGCCTGTACGACAGGACCGGAGTATAACACACTGTTTAAACTCAAGCCATTAGATGAAGGGTTCGAGGCATTAAATACTACTCTGAGTTTCGTAGTCACGCTATCGGGTTTAAATACTGCATGATGAGGTAAATAATAACTTTCAGAAGTAGAAACGGGGGCTTTGACGGGTTTTATGTGTCCCATTTCGAAATACTCTCGAATCACAGTATCATACTGCGCCTTGAGATCGGGGTTTTTTTACTAAACTTGTTTCATTTCGCACAAATTGGGAAAAGGCACTATTTCGAGAATTTCCTAAAGACGATTCCTCGAAAAATTCCATTCGAAATGGGAGAGATACAACATAACGACCGTCGGGGTTCCGATAGGTAGTAGACCGGTAAAGTTTTTCACAGTAGTCATCGTCTTCAGACACTCGTATCGCTTGTGGAACTTCTTCAAGTTCCCAAAATCGAGCGATTTGAGAGTTGAACTCGAGATGAGTGCAAAATTATGCTACCGAGTGTATGGGTTGAGATTGACAAACTTCACCAGTGACTATCCACCCGAACACGGTTCTCTGGGCAATCAGGTTACCATTTGGATGTATTTTAACATCCGTAGTTAAAATTTTAGGATACACATTTCCTCCAAACAGTATATCCATTCGGGTACACATGACGTCGGTCAGTGTAATATCGGGGAAATCTGATATAATATCAGATGCATGAAGGCAATCGACCGGTGATTTTTTCCACAACGTACGCACAAATTTTAATTTTGAAACCGGGGTCAGTCGGCGAACCAACTGTCAGAACGCGCATTGTGGATGTTTTTCCGGCTAAGCAATCCATCATACCAGTAACACTAGTAGATGGTACGGAAAAAGTTGGAATCGCTAACTTTCGCTTTAATCTTTTTGAAATAAAAGTACCTTGCGAACCGGGGTCAACTAGGGCTCGGGCTGTGCACCGAATCTCGTTTATATGTACTATACAAACTGTGGAACCTAAGAGGATAGTGGAATTGGGGTTTGACTCGAAATGCACAGAATAAGTATGTAAATTATGAGCCGTCGTAGATGTTGAAGGGTTAAAATTAATTGGGGGTTGACTGCTTGCTGGATGAAGCGTTGGGTGAGACGTAGGTGATGTCGTACCTGGGCCTATATTATTCGGGGTAGCGGCAACAGAAGATCCATGCGACCTGACGTCACTGTGAAGCAGTGAATGATGCTTCTGCTTGGAAAGCGAACACACATGAACACTTTTGCAAGACTTAAACTCATGAGAGGTTGCCAAACAGTTTGAACAACACTTGAGTGTCTTTACTGTTGACATCCTTTCATCAACACTCTGACTCAAAAATCGTGGACACAATCTAATGGGATGAGAACCTTGACACAGAAAACAACGACAAACTGTTGGGGTTGGGCTAGTTTTTGTCGAAAAATTTTGAATTTTTCTATGCTCGTTTGATGATTTTTTGATATTTGTTCGGGTTTTGAACGGGGTTCACATGAGACTGCCTTATGTCAGAAATTGATTCAAGAGTTTTAAAATGGGTTGTCAAAAAAATATCCATGTCATTCCATTTAGGAGGAGTTTTACTGAGCCTTTTAGATTGCTCCCATAAGCTCAGAGTGTTTCCGGGTAGCTACGTAGCACAAATATATACCAGCATTACGTGGTAGAATATTTCAGGGATCACTTCTAATAGAGAGAGATTAGTAATGACATCATTCATAGTTTTTTGTAAAGATTTTATACTAGGACCTGACTCTTGAGAAAGCGGTTTGATATTTAGTAACGCTCGCAGCTGTTCATTTATGAGGGCATCTTTGTTCTCGTAAGTGTCAACCAACTTTTTCCATGCTACTTCATAGCCATCGTTGGTTAACGGCACAGTGTGTATGGTATCGTGTGCGTCTTTAGCAGTTTTTTGCAGAAGATAGTACAATTTTCGTACTGGGGTTAATCGGGGGTTGTTACCATACAAAGAGGAGAACATATCTCGAAATAGTCACCATAGAAGATTGGAGTATCGCAAGGGGGTAAATTAATGAAGGGGGGAGATTGCGTATTTGATATTTCACTCTTCGTCTCCAATTTAAGACGGTCTATGTGACTAGTTATCAGCGTTATGCTTCTCGTGAAGGTGCTATAAGAAGCAAAGTATTTGGATTTAAGCTCCATAATTTGTGGGTCTTTAACCTTCTCTTCTGCAATCAGCAAAGAATCGTATGACGAGCGAACCTGTTCCCATAAACGGTTCAGTTCCTTTTCATGCATACTTAAAGACCCCATTTGGTGTTCATCTACGGGCAAAGAAGAAATGTAAGAACCGAAATCTTCCAAACGGTCGGCATTTCAAATTAATTGAGTTAAATCCATTTTTGGCCTCAAGTTATAAGGGGGAATTTTGAAAATTTGGTGTTATAAGAAGTACAAAAAAAATCAGTCTCAAGACAAAAAATAATTTATAAAACAATTTGTTTTATAAATTGGGTATCAAAAACAAATAGTACTCCGAGTAAGTGAAAAAAAACTTCGTAAGCCTTTACTTATGGATTTCAGTTTATAAATAAAAAATTTATACGAATAATATAAAAAATTAAATATATTTTGACAACACTAGTGCTGTTTCAACTCATTCACGGGTTGTATCGTATATTCGTTGCCTTTAAATCAAAAAAATGGGTTTATATTTAAATATCATGCAGCAAATAAAGTAAATTTTGACTTTATTTACATACATTCAACAAATAAAAGCAAAAGTAAATAAATTTATTCGATCCGCTTATAATCGTAGTCGGGTTTGTGACGATTAAAAAAGTTGCAGCACTAATGAGGGATTGTTGTGTATATGTGTGACAATGTGCAATGTTGAGAAACAAAATAAGCAAAAGCAACATGTATAGGACAATTTGGTGGTTGTTTTCGTCAACAATAAAATTAAAAAGAAACAAGCACCAAACAAAAAAGAAAGACAATGGGTTCACTGACTATTTTGAATTTTTTTTCCTTCTTTTTTTTTATTCTCCTTGCTTTTTATTTACATATAAGTTTTTATTTTCTTATAGAAGAATTTATGTACATATATAAAAAATGGAATTGTTTATTTTAATTAAACAAACAATTTCAAAAATTATCACAAGAAAAAAGAAAAAAAACAAACAAATATATCAGCCAAATTACATATGTATATGCATAAATACCGCGCTTGGAAAAATAACAAATTCTTTCACTTGAAAACAAAAAATGTCGCTATTTATGTATGTCTTGTATTTGCAAAAAATTTTGAAATAAAATTAATCAAATAATTATATATACCAATGCACCAATAGGATGTAAATATTTACACAAAATATTTTTAGTTAGGTATTGCATGAATTAAATTAATCACTGACATGCATAAATATTTAAGTGCATACAATAAACAAAAAAGGGTTTGAGTATCACAACAAAATATGTATGCACTTCACTTTATCACTTTTTGTTTTACCGACGGCAAAGTGAGGAAAAGATTTTGTAATTTAATTTGTAATTGTCACACACTTTTTATTTGCACTTTATAAATAAAAATCACACAACTTACCTTTAATAGTTGGGAAAAAGATAGGTAGGTACAAAAGGGGGGTTGTTAAATAATTAATAACTTCCAGTTGGGCAGGAAAGGAATGGAATGCTCCCGGGGGTCTTCTGCAAATAGAAGATATTTTTCTCACAATTATCTCAAGGACTCGGGCGGCTTTTATCCGGCTCGAAGGACCAAAATGTTTCCTCGAAATATTTGCTCGAAAATAAAAAAATAGAGTGGAAAAAATGGGGGTTAAATTATATTATAACAAATGAGTTTATTTATTTATTTTATAATTCAATTGGGGTTTTACGTACCGTACGTATGGTGTTAACACAAGTATCACTGATTTGAGAGTGACATATTAATATGTTTATACAAATAAAAAGAAACAACTTAACAACAAAACATAGAATCGTCCACTGAACAATAATTAGTGAACGTTTACACTATGCGCGTAAACACCCACAATCAAATGGGTCTGCCGAGAGAGCAGTACAAACTGTAAAATCATCATTAAAAAAGTATTTACTGGATCCAAGAACTAAGGAAAAATCATGGGACTATAAAATAAACAATTTTTTGCTAAAATACCGAACTAAACCAACAACAACGGAAATAGCACCAGCTCATATGATCTTCAATTTCAAGCCAAAAACTTTAATAGATATCATTAATCCAAAAATTGTAAATAAAAGCGCACAACAAAATAGAATAAAGTTGAAAAGTAAGAAAAACCAAAGTATGGAAAATAAAGAAGTAGAAGGTCAAACGTAAAGTAACGATGTTGTAGAGTAACGATTTTGTTGTCTCTCCAAGCAACAACAGCTACGTCAGTTCCATTACAGTCACCAACTTGTTCTACTGACGTACCGCGCGGTTCCTTTTTGAAATTTTTTTCATCTGGTAGCTTGCAGTTTGGAATACGTACTCTTCTTATGGTGCCCAAGGCCAAAATTCCGCGATTGGAAAGGTATTCTATAAGTGGTATTGATGTGTAATAATTGTCGAAAAAAATCCCATTGAGATAGAATAATTTCTAAGTCCTTAGTAGTTATATTATGCAATTTACGGCTCATTTTGATACTGAAGAATAATCATTTACAAAGTAGAAAAATAGTAAAATATTTTACCTCAACACGCAATGTTGCATATATACAACAAACCAAAATCAGCATATAACGTAAAAGAAATTGTTTTTGCAAGAAAACATATAATTTTTATTCAAATAAATCCTCTTACCTTTCACTCACACAAATTTCAATAGCCAAATATCACTATTACTTCAAAAAATAATTTTTGCAAAAATAAAACTGAGAGCGCGCAACAGACTTGTAGACAGGTGTCACTTGAATGAAATATATACGAAACCGTTACTGTCTAGAAAGCTTATTAGTTTTTATGCCGCCAGACTGCTATGTTGCCGAATTGCAACATCGCCTTAAATTGGAATAATATCATACATAATATTTTTACACCTACTTTAAGGGTATGTTGCAGAAATACAACATGACGCCGTAAAGGGTTAATTATTAAATTATTCGATTATTATATTTCTTGGTGATTTTTATGTACATACATATGTATATAGTTTTGTTATTGGGTATTTATTTGTTGCATTACTGAAATTTATACATAGTCTTAAGTAAAGATTATTTAGAATTCTAACGAAAGTGAGGAGGAGTGATATGTATGTCACATCTCTGGCTTTTGCCTCTCGCAGCTTTATTATACTTATTGCAATGTTCCCTTTATTCTTATTTACATTTTGATACAATGTCTATACGTAAGTTACATACAATGGGTTTTAATAAAGACAAGTTTAGTTGTTAAGTATCTAGCGACACGAGAGTTTAATTTTTAAGAAAATACATATTATTGGCGACGAGGATCAAAAGTGATTTTTTTTTCAAAATGGCAGAAGGCCCAGTTGCGTTAGTGGGAACAATAGAAGTGTATAATATTGTTGAAGATTTTGGTCTTTACGTTAACCGTTTAAACCACCTGTTGTCACTTAACAAAATTAAAAACGATGCCGATAAAATATCATTGCTGATAAGTCTTGGAGGAGCAGAACTTTACAAAACCATGCGTTCTCTTCTGGCACCTAAAACTGAAGCCGATTATAAATATGACGATATTATTGGGTTTCTGGAAGCTCATTTTAAACCACAAAAGAATATTATTGTGGAATGTTTCAAATTTTTCAAAAGAGAACAAAACTCATCAGAAACAATTTCAGAATATATCGTGGAACTTAAACAACTCTCCCAAGAATGTGACTTTGGTTTATTTTTGGAAAAAGCTTTGCTCATTAAGTTTGTGTGTGGGTTGGCAAACGAGAACATACAAAATAGAATTTTAAACGAAAGTGCATTAAAAAGTTTTGATAAAGCATGTCAAATTGCTTTATCAATGGAAATGTCAAACAAAGATATAGAGCTTATGCGGAGTAATGGTACAGTAAACCGTCTCAATTATGGAAAATTTGGAACAAGAAAATCATATGAAGATAACAGTAAAACTACAAAGATGCAGGTGAAGAAAAATAACCGGTCTGACGTGAAGTGTTTTTATTGCAATAAGAGGGGCCATTACGAGCGAAACTGTTGGCATAAGAGAAAAGATGAAGAGGAGGAAAGTAAAAAGAGGTATAAACGTAAGAATAAAACTGAAATTAAAAACCTAGATTATTGTAGCGAAGAATATGATAGTGACTATTCAACAAATAATTATTTAAATAATTTATGTTCTTGTAATTACACTCAGTCATTGTTTGTTTTTGTAAAAATTGAAGGTGTGGGTATAGAAATGGAAATAGACACGGGGGCATGTGTTTCTATTTGTCACATTTCCTATTACAATAAATTTTTTAAAAACATAAAAATAATAAAGGAATCGGAAAAACTTAAAGTTGTTACTGGTGAGGCTGTTGATGTTGTTGGCTCTGTTGTTGTTGAGGTAGAATTTGGTGAAAGAACTTACAACTTAAAATTGGTTGTTTTAAGATCCCAATACGAATTTAAACCACTTATTGGAAGAAATTGGTTGGATGAAATAGTCCCGAATTGGCGTAACGCATTTAATAATATTAACTCTTTAACACCCAATATAAAGGAGGACTTCTGTTTTGATAAATACAAAGACTTATTTGCGAAAGTAAATAATTCGACAATAAAGGACTATGTAGCCGAAATCATTTTAAAAGAAGAAGCATACCCAATCTTTGCAAAAGCGCACACAGTACCATTCGGATTAAGGTCTAAAGTTGAAGAGGAGCTCAATAAAATGTGTGATGAAGGCGTATTAGTTCCAGTTAGCAGTAGCAAGTGGGCTAGTCCTATAGTTATTGTCAACAAATGGGACGGATCAATACGAATATGTGTTGATTGTCGCAGAACTGTGAACAGATTCATAGAAAATGAGCACTATGTGCTACCTCGAGTAGATGATATTCTGGCTAGTTTATCTGGCTGGAATTATTTTTGCAAACTAGACCTAACAGGTGCATATCTACAGGTAAAAGTGTCAACTCGTTCTAGCGAAATATTAACTATTAATACGCATAAGGGCCTGTTCCAATATACACGTTTAGTTTATGGGTTAAAAACAGCACCTCAGATATTCTCTAAAATTGTATGTGAAATGCTATAGGGTCTTCAAAAAGTACAGGTGTACTTCGACGATATCTTGGTTGGTGGAAGTGATTTGAAAGAATGCAAAGATAATCTCGCGGCGGTATTAAATAAATTATTGGACTTTAATGTGAAAATTAACGTTGACAAATGTAGGTTTTTCGAAACGGAGATAAATTATTTGGGCTACACGATCAACAAAAATGGAGTTTCTCCATCTAAGTTAAAGATAAAAGCTGTTGTAGAAGCCCCCGCTCCAACGAATAAGAATCAGCTAAGATCATATTTAGGAATGGTTAATTACTATAAGCATTGTGTACCTAACCTGGCATCGGAATTACACCTCCTGTATGATTTAACAAGAAATAATACTAAGTGGATTTGGACAGAGAAACATCAAAACAGTTTCAATAATAGTAAGAAGTTAATAACCAAAATCGGAACTCTAACACATTACGATCCGACAAAACCGATTGTAATTTCTTGTGATGCCAGTCCTTACGGTGTAGGTGGTGTACTGTCACACATAATAGATGGAAAAGATCATCCAGTCATGTTTGTATCAGGTTCATTAAAACCATCTGAGAAGAACTATTCGCAACTTCACCGGGAAGCCCTCGCAATAGTATATGCAGTTCGGAAATTTCACAAATATATTTATGGTTTGAATTTTACAATTGAAAGTGATCATCAACCATTGCGAGAGATCTTTTCAACGAATAAGGAACTTCCATCAGTCGCTTCTAACAGACTGCACAGGTGGGCTATCTTTTTATCATCTTATAATTATAACATAAAGTATAAGAGCGGATCTAAGATGTGTCACGCGGACGCACTATCACGTCTGCCAATACCAGAACACACAGGCGATTTTAACGATAGTATAAATGTTTTTCATATAGCTCACGAATTACCTATTTGCATTGAGGATGTTAAAAATGTGATGGCGCAAGATGAAGAGCTAATAGAAGTATATAAATATATTCGGTATGGGTGGCCTGAGCAGGTACCGAAGTATTTGCAAAAATATTATAATAAGGGATTGTCATTGGCAACAGAAGACCATTGTTTATTTTATGGAGAACGAATGGTAATACCGAATACTTTACGAGATAAAGTACTTCAGCTATTACACGGTGGGCATATTGGGATTGTAAGGATGAAATACTTAACAAGGACATATGTTTGGTGGCCGGGAATAGATGGGGACGTGGAAATGTATGTAAGGTCATGTCAAGTATGTAGCGCAAGTCAAAACGTTCCAAAACCAATCATAACAACGTGGCCAGAGCCTAAGAAACCGTTTGAAAGAATTCATATAGACTTCTGCAAAATAGAAAATATAACTATACTTGTTATAGTTGATACTTTTTCTAAGTGGATAGATGCTAAAATAATGAAGTCAACTACAGCTTTTGTTGTCAATGAAACCTTAAGAGCAATTTTTTCAATGTTCGGACTTCCTACCGAATTAGTGAGTGATAATGGACCGCCCTTCAGTTCAAAAGAATTTATTGAGTTTTGTATCAATTGTGGAATTAAAGTACTAAAATCACCACCTTATCACCCACTGTTTCCTCGAAATATTTGCTCGAAAATAAAAAAATAGAGTGGAAAAAATGGGGGTTAAATTATATTATAACAAATGAGTTTATTTATTTATTTTATAATTTAATTGGGGTTTTACGTACCGTACGTATGGTGTTAACACAAGTATCACTGATTTGAGAGTGACATATTAATATGTTTATACAAATAAAAAGAAACAACTTAACAACAAAACATAGAATCGTCCACTGAACAATAATTAGTGAACGTTTACACTATGCGCGTAAAGATCCCGCCCCCCTTGCTATACTGCAAGAACGAGGGCTAAGGACAACGCGGGCCAAAATACTGGGAGTAAAAAATATAATTATAATAATAATAGAATTTTTATTCTTTTCTCTAAATTAACAATTCATTTTAAGTGTATTCTATATACATGATTGTTTTTGTGTGCTTTCCGTCAAGTCTGCACGATCAGTTCGATTCGAAGGAAGGAGGAGCTGGTTATGGTCCAGGAACCCTGGGTCCACCAAAAACGGGTTCATGGACTGACACAAAAGTGCTACAAGCTATTGTTTGCCAAAGGCACAGGTAATATTAGATCTTGTATCTTGGCTAAAAATTTCTTGCGTATCTTTATCCTATCTGATTTCAGTGATGGGGATACTGTAGCAGCTGCTCTGGAGACCCCGTCCGGTATGGTTTGGGTGGTCTCGAGCTATATGGCGCATGACCATGAGGGCAGTCCACCAAATGGCAAGTTGCGTGGCATTGTGTCAAGGGCGATAAGCACGAGGACGCCTATAATAATAAGTGCTGACGCCAACTCACACCACATCTCCTGGGGTAGTAGCGATACTAACGAGCGGGGTGAGTGTCTCTTCGATTTCATTTTAAATAATAATTTTGAAATTGTCAACAGGGGTTCAGAACCCACTTTTATTGTGTCTAACCGTAGAGAGGTTTTAGATGTAACATTGGTCAGTGCAGAGCACACCAATCTGGTTAGGGGTTGGAGGGTTGCGGATGACTGCACCCTATCCGATCATCGCTATATTGACTTTAAAATAGGGTTAGGTGTAAGTAGATTCAATCCTATAGTTAACAGAAAGAAGACTGACTGGGAGCTACAGAACAGTGTACTCTGCAACTCCTTATCGACGTCTCCAACTATTAGAAATATTGGGGACATCGACTCTGCTGTGGAGATTCTAAGTGAATCGTTCCGCTGTGCTACTAATGTGGCTTGCAAACCAACGGTTTGCAGGGGAAGGGCCAGACCACCATGGTGGAGCCCGGAAATTGCACATTCACGAAAGGAATGTCGTAGGCTATTCAACGAAGCTAAACGATCAGGCGACTGGTCGGCATACAAAACCTCCGTGAATCGCTTCAAGAATCTTGTCAGGAACGCAAAAAGGAGGTCTTGGAGGGCTTTCTGCAGTAATGTGGAGGGTTCATCTGAAACCAACAGGCTGCGTAAGATGCTATCAACTGCACCGGTTGTACCCAGCTACATACAGAAACCCTGTGGTAACTGGACCATGAGTAGTCAAGAGACGCTAAGCGTACTACTCGACACTCATTTTCCTGGCAGCCAGGCGGCACCTTTAACAGGCACTGCCGACGGCAGCTTGGCGACAGGCGCAGTCACAACTCCATTGAATATGGATAGGCTCCGCTGGGCTGTACACAGCTTCGATCCGTTCAAGTCTCCGGGACCAGATGGAATAATTCCAGCGGATATACAGAGAAATGCGGACATTGTCCTACCTTGGCTCACGGTAATTTACAGTGAATGCCTTAGGAGGGCTTATATACCTATATTTTGGCGTACGTGCAAGGTTGTCTTTATCCCGAAACGGGGTAAGACGTCACACACTAAGCCTAAAGACTTCAGACCGATAAGTCTTACTTCTTTTTTACTCAAAACTTTAGAAAGAGTAATTGATATTAATCTGAGAATGACCATTCCGAATGAGCTTCTCTCCAAATCACAGCACGCCTACACTAAAGGCAAATCTGTGGAAACGGCACTACATTCTCTAGTGGGCCACATAGAAAAATCTCTTGAGTATAAGGAATTTACTATGGGGGCTTTTCTGGACATAGAGGGTGCTTTCAACTATGTCAACCCCGATTCCATTATCAATGGGATGGCAGCGGTAGGGATTGATGACAATTTATGCCGGTTTGTTAGAAACTTACTAACTTTCAGGGTAGTCAGGGCCTCGATTGAAGATGTCACTGAGTATAGGGCAGTCTATCGGGGCACTCCACAGGGAGGTGTTCTGTCACCTCTGTTGTGGAACCTGACCATTAATTCGCTTTTGCTAAGTCTAGAACGCAGACAGATTATGACTGTCGCGTACGCGGATGACGTAGCGGTGGCGATATCGGGTAAGCACTTGGATACCATATCTCAGTGTATGGAGTCTGCGCTGGCTCTGCTGAGTAGGTGGAGCGTCAGCTGTGGGCTCGGCATCAAACCAGCCAAGACTGAGTTGGTGCTCTTCACTAGGAGGTACAAGACCGATAGCTTAACGGCACCTCCTTGGAACTATATAAAACCGCCAAGTACCTGGGTGTGATTCTGGATAGTAAGCTATCATGGAATCAGAACATACAGGCGAGAGCGGAAAGGGCCTTAGTGGCTATTTATACATGCAAAAGGGCAGTAGGCCTCAAATGGGGTATCAACCCTAAGGGGATCAATTGGATCCTTGAGGCTGTTATTAAACCAGTACTCTTTTACGGGGTATTGGTTTGGTGGAATGCGATGGACAAGCAGGCTCATCGCAGGACCTTTGAAAAAGTCTTTCGGGTCGTAGCGAGACTGATGACAGGCGCACTACGATCTACACCAACGGGAGCAATTTTTGCAATGCTAAACTGGCTCCCGGTTGACATTCTGGCCAGACAACTGGCTCTATTCTCAGCGGTCAGGTTGAATACAGTATGTCCATGGACTAGGACTGACTATGGGCATGCTAGGATTTTAAGAGAGCACTCGGAAATCCATGCCAACATTGACTACTGTGTACCAAGACCCTTCTTTGGTGGACTTTTCCGTTCCATTGTCGTTGACAGGGAACAGGTGGACAGGCTTTCCTTTCCCGAGGATTCAGTTAGAGTTTTCACTGACGGATCCAAAAGGGGAATAAGAACGGGCGGAGGCTTCTATGTGGAGAACTTCAATGTTAGATCTCCATTCCGGCTCCAGGACGGTTGTACTGTCTTACAGGCCGAAATCTCTGCTATTACTCGGGCAGCGAGGTGGCTAAGGTACTATAGGATATCGAATGATATCTTCATTGTTACCGATAGCAAGGCAGCCATCTCTGCTATTAGTGGTGTGTACAGTACATCAAAAACTGTGGTCGAATGCCGACTGTCTATCAACGAGATAGCGAGACATTCGAGGGTGACACTGGTTTGGGTGCCAGGGCATTCTGGATGTCCAGGCAACCATACTGCGGATGAGATTGCCAGACAAGGGACTGAATTGAACAGTTCAATGATCAGTCACTTCACTGGCATTCCATTAGCGCGATGCAAGTCTCTGATTCAAAGCGAATCATACAAACTAGCTCAACTTAGGTGGGATAGTGTGGCTAACTGTCTCGTGGCAAGAGCCACGTGGCCCCATTACGATTTGCGCAAAACGCGCGACCTTCTCAAATTTGACCAGGCGCGCATGCGTCAACTGGTGACTGTTCTGACAGGACACTGTAGCTTTGGGACTCATGCTAGGAGGATGGGTCTAATATACAACGACTATTGCAGAAGCTGCAATGATGAGGAGGAGGAAGAAACTGTCCTCCATCTTCTGTGTCAGTGTCCTGCCCTCGCTAATGCAAGGGCAGCGGCGCTGGGCTCCCGATTCCTGTCAGACTTAGACAGCCTGGCAAACATGGAGCTTTCAGGGATATCATCCTTCCTCAGGGGTACAGGATGGTTTGAGGCGGCGGAGGACATCCCTTAAGAGGTCCTCTGCTTAAGGGCATCACAAAGGGACCGATTGTCCCACCAGGGACAACGGCCCTCTAACCTAACCTATATACATGATTGAAAAAAAGGTATTAATATAAAGGAGATAATATAAAAAAATTAATGATATAAAATAAGAAAGGATAAAATTATACTATTTTCCCGGACATAACATTTATGACTATTGTTGCCGGTTGATGGGCACCAGAGAAGGATGGGCGTGGAGCTGGGATTGCCGGAAGTCGCTGTTGTTGTTGTTGTTGATGCTGGCAGCACTGGTGACCGTGGGCGGATGTCGTATTTTGCCGTTTATTTTTTCTTTTTGCCATCTTCGTCTTCTTGGGCTGGACCGAAACAACGCCATTATGCCGATGCAAAAAAGTATGGTGCTCGGCCTTGCATTCAAGGCATCAATCACGGCTGGTACACTTATCCCGCATGTGGGAATGAGCCAAACAATTGAAGCAGTATTTATACATCTTCACCGTCTCTCATCGTTCCCTCACCGAAATTTTTCGGAACTTTGGACACTTCCGGAGCCCATGGTCGCCTTTGCATAAGCGACAGCCTAGCACCTTTTTTGAGGTTGAGGATTTGACACCACTGTTTGGGGATGTTGAAGGGGCTTCGATAGGTTTGCGGTGAACCTCCAAACGACGTGAAGCACTAGATCCACTAGACATGATTCTATAAAAAGGGGGAAACGGGGCGGAAACAGAAAGATAAAATTTAGTGAGTTTCTGAATTGGATAGGAGAACAAGCTTCACGATAAGCCGAGTGAAAATGCCTGAAGCTGTTCTCACGTCCGCTGTACGGACTTTTGAATCATGCCCCACGTAAGTCTTTTCTATTCGTCCGAGTCGCCATTCGTTCGGGGGTAGATTGTCCTGACAAATAACTACTAAGTCACCTACGTCAGTCTTTTTGAGGATATTTCCATTTTACTCGTCGATGAAGTTCTTTGAGGTATTCATCTTTCTACCGCTGAGCGAAATGGTGGTGAAGTACCTTAAGTTTTTGCCACCTGTTGGCAATACTCAAAGAGAGATCGGAATGATCAGGTTCAGGGGGTGACAAGAGAGGTGCACCAATAAGAAAATGACCTGGTGTCAAGGGGACTAAATCGGATGGATCATCAGTCATGGCAGTTAATGGTCTTGAATTCAGGCAAGCTTCAATTCGGGCTAGCATCGTACTAAATTCCTCAAAGGTAAATTTCTGAACACCAGACATTTTACGAAAATGAGTTTTTACACTCTTTACGCCAGCTTCCCATAAGCCGCCCATATGAGGAACTCCGGGGGGAATAAAATGCCACTCTACGGGCTGGAAACTGTTCCGCACAAGTACCTTCCGTTTGAGTTCCGCTAGAAATTGTTTGGCGTCGGCTTCTAACAGATTAGCAGCACCAACAAACGCAGTACCATTATCCGAGTATAAATGGGTTGGACACCCACGTCGTGAGAAGAAACGTGCAAAAGCTGCAAGGAATGTTTCTGTCGACATATCACCAGTTGCCTCTAAATGCATTGCCTTTGTCGCGAAACAGACAAAAACCAATACATAACCTTTTGTCATTCGTCAACCTCTACCAGCATACGACTTGATATCGAACGGACCTGCGAAATCTAAGCCGGTATGAGTAAATGGTCTCGACATAGAACACCGTTCAGGGGGTAATGCAGCCATAATTTGCTGACCGGACCTCTTTCGATAAATAGTACATTCCTTACAATTATGGATCACAGTACGGATCAGATTTTTAAGTTTGGGGACCCAAAATTCACTTCTAATTAATCGAAGCATTAACGAATGCCCGCCGTGTACAGAGCACTTGTGCACATGTTCATACGTTAAGCCTGTTGATCTAGCTAAACGACCGTTAATTCTTACAAAACCATTAGAATCAATAAAGGGATTTAGAGTGAGTAAGTTACTCTTCGAAGGCAAGGGTATACCATTAAATAAATTGACATACTCCGGTATAAAATTCATCTGACAACAAAGAATAAGGCGATTTTGAGTAGATTTCATTTCTAATTGGCTTAACTCTACAGTGTTATACAAACATGTTCGGGTTCTCAAATAATGTAGACATCTGAAACAATACGAAATAATTCGCATTGCGCGGGGTAAAGCTGAAAATCTTTCAAGAATGTCATACGGGCGTTCAACATGAACGGAAAATGACTGAACTTCGAGGTTGTGGTGGACAATAGGGGTGTTCAGCTCAAATTGTTGGCGGTCCATAGGGGTGTGTTGCGGCCAGCACTCACGAGGTTGTCTCAACCACAGAGGGCCGTGCCACCAAAGAGAATTATCAATTAACTCTCTAGCAAGAGTTCCACGACTTGCCAAATCGGCGGGGTTGTCTTTGGAATCTACATGCGACCAATTTTTAGTGCCAACTGTATCCACTATTAACGATACTCTGTTTTTAACAAAGGTTGGCCAATTATGTAAGGGTTTTTTAAGCCGTGACAAAACAATAGTAGAATCAGTCCATAGATATACATTTTCATTGTTCAAACATAACTGGCGACAGAATGATTCTACCATTTTCGCCATTAAGATAGCTCCACAAAGCTCTAATCGAGGCAATGTTTCACTTTTCACGGGAGCTACCTTTGATTAAATGCGTCGTAATTGAGTTTAATGTTATATTGCGAATATACAGAGCAGCGCCATATGCCTTTTCAGAGGCATCACAAAACGCATGAAGTTCAGTTTCGTTTTCAGGGAGAAAATTAACCCATCTTGGAATATCAATTTTCTCAACATAGGGGTAATCAGTTAAAAATGTGCGCCATTGAGATAGGGTTAGGGGGTGAAAACTTTCATCCCAATCTGTCTTGTCCTTCCAAATTTGTTGCATTATAATCTTCGCTACGACAATCTTTGGCGAAAGCCACCCTGCTGGGTCAAACAACTTTGCTATTTCAGACAAGACAGCACGTTTCGTGACAATATCTTGGCGTGGCGGAGATGCGAGTTTAAAATAGAAGCTATCTCTATTAGCATTCCATCGCAAGCATAGGGTTTTTGTGGTACTGGCATCCGAAAACTTTAAAAAGTCTGCGTCAAGCAGATTCTCCGGGGGTAAATCTTCTAAGAGTCGTAAATGGTTGTCAGTCCATTTTCGTAAAACGAAACCAGCTGAACCAAGAACTTGGGTTAGTTCGTTACGTCTCTTAAAAGCGTCTTCTAGCTTATGTGAGCCAGCAAGCACATCATCAACATACATTTGAGTTTTCAATATTTCGGATGCCATAGGACTCTGTGGTTTACAATCGTTTGCCAATTGTAAAAGAGTTCGAATTGCTAAGTACGGAGCACTGTTCACTCCGAACGTGACCGTCCTAAGCTCATAGTCCTTAACTTCAGCATCAGGATTATCACGGAACAAAATTCTTTGAAATGGGGTTTGTTTGGGATGAATTAGTATTTGCCGATACATTTTCTCAATATCCGCATTAAAAACATACCTGAAAAATCGCCACCGTAGCGGCAGAACCGTAAGATCTGCCTGTACGACAGGACCGGAGTATAACACACTGTTTAAACTCAAGCCATTAGATGAAGGGTTCGAGGCATTAAATACTACTCTGAGTTTCGTAGTCACGCTATCGGGTTTAAATACTGCATGATGAGGTAAATAATAACTTTCAGAAGTAGAAACGGGGGCTTTGACGGGTTTTATGTGTCCCATTTCGAAATACTCTCGAATCACAGTATCATACTGCGCCTTGAGATCGGGGTTTTTTTACTAAACTTGTTTCATTTCGCACAAATTGGGAAAAGGCACTATTTCGAGAATTTCCTAAAGACGATTCCTCGAAAAATTCCATTCGAAATGGGAGAGATACAACATAACGACCGTCGGGGTTCCGATAGGTAGTAGACCGGTAAAGTTTTTCACAGTAGTCATCGTCTTCAGACACTCGTATCGCTTGTGGAACTTCTTCAAGTTCCCAAAATCGAGCGATTTGAGAGTTCAACTCGAGATGAGTGCAAAATTATGCTACCGAGTGTATGGGTTGAGATTGACAAACTTCACCAGTGACTATCCACCCGAACACGGTTCTCTGGGCAATCAGGTTACCATTTGGATGTATTTTAACATCCGTAGTTAAAATTTTAGGATACACATTTCCTCCAAACAGTATATCCATTCGGGTACACATGACGTCGGTCAGTGTAATATCGGGGAAATCTGATATAATATCAGATGCATGAAGGCAATCGACCGGTGATTTTTTCCACAACGTACGCACAAATTTTAATTTTGAAACCGGGGTCAGTCGGCGAACCAACTGTCAGAACGCGCATTGTGGATGTTTTTCCGGCTAAGCAATCCATCATACCAGTAACACTAGTAGATGGTACGGAAAAAGTTGGAATCGCTAACTTTCGCTTTAATCTTTTTGAAATAAAAGTACCTTGCGAACCGGGGTCAACTAGGGCTCGGGCTGTGCACCGAATCTCGTTTATATGTACTATACAAACTGTGGAACCTAAGAGGATAGTGGAATTGGGGTTTGACTCGAAATGCACAGAATAAGTATGTAAATTATGAGCCGTCGTAGATGTTGAAGGGTTAAAATTAATTGGGGGTTGACTGCTTGCTGGATGAAGCGTTGGGTGAGACGTAGGTGATGTCGTACCTGGGCCTATATTATTCGGGGTAGCGGCAACAGAAGATCCATGCGACCTGACGTCACTGTGAAGCAGTGAATGATGCTTCTGCTTGGAAAGCGAACACACATGAACACTTTTGCAAGACTTAAACTCATGAGAGGTTGCCAAACAGTTTGAACAACACTTGAGTGTCTTTACTGTTGACATCCTTTCATCAACACTCTGACTCAAAAATCGTGGACACAATCTAATGGGATGAGAACCTTGACACAGAAAACAACGACAAACTGTTGGGGTTGGGCTAGTTTTTGTCGAAAAATTTTGAATTTTTCTATGCTCGTTTGATGATTTTTTGATATTTGTTCGGGTTTTGAACGGGGTTCACATGAGACTGCCTTATGTCAGAAATTGATTCAAGAGTTTTAAAATGGGCTGTCAAAAAAATATCCATGTCATTCCATTTAGGAGGAGTTTTACTGAGCCTTTTAGATTGCTCCCATAAGCTCAGAGTGTTTCCGGGTAGCTACGTAGCACAAATATATACCAGCATTACGTGGTAGAATATTTCAGGGATCACTTCTAATAGAGAGAGATTAGTAATGACATCATTCATAGTTTTTTGTAAAGATTTTATACTAGGACCTGACTCTTGAGAAAGCGGTTTGATATTTAGTAACGCTCGCAGCTGTTCATTTATGAGGGCATCTTTGTTCTCGTAAGTGTCAACCAACTTTTTCCATGCTACTTCATAGCCATCGTTGGTTAACGGCACAGTGTGTATGGTATCGTGTGCGTCTTTAGCAGTTTTTTGCAGAAGATAGTACAATTTTCGTACTGGGGTTAATCGGGGGTTGTTACCATACAAAGAGGAGAACATATCTCGAAATAGTCACCATAGAAGATTGGAGTATCGCAAGGAGGTAAATTAATGAAGGGGGGAGATTGCGTATTTGATATTTCACTCTTCGTCTCCAATTTAAGACGGTCTATGTGACTAGTTATCAGCGTTATGCTTCTCGTGAAGGTGCTATAAGAAGCAAAGTATTTGGATTTAAGCTCCATAATTTGTGGGTCTTTAACCTTCTCTTCTGCAATCAGCAAAGAATCGTATGACGAGCGAACCTGTTCCCATAAACGGTTCAGTTCCTTTTCATGCATACTTAAAGACCCCATTTGGTGTTCATCTACGGGCAAAGAAGAAATGTAAGAACCGAAATCTTCCAAACGGTCGGCATTTCAAATTAATTGAGTTAAATCCATTTTTGGCCTCAAGTTATAAGGGGGAATTTTGAAAATTTGGTGTTATAAGAAGTACAAAAAAAATCAGTCTCAAGACAAAAAATAATTTATAAAACAATTTGTTTTATAAATTGGGTATCAAAAACAAATAGTACTCCGAGTAAGTGAAAAAAAACTTCGTAAGCCTTTACTTATGGATTTCAGTTTATAAATAAAAAATTTATACGAATAATATAAAAAATTAAATATATTTTGACAACACTAGTGCTGTTTCAACTCATTCACGGGTTGTATCGTATATTCGTTGCCTTTAAATCAAAAAAATGGGTTTATATTTAAATATCATGCAGCAAATAAAGTAAATTTTGACTTTATTTACATACATTCAACAAATAAAAGTAAAAGTAAATAAATTTATTCGATCCGCTTATAATCGTAGTCGGGTTTGTGACGATTAAAAAAGTTGCAGCACTAATGAGGGATTGTTGTGTATATGTGTGACAATGTGCAATGTTGAGAAACAAAATAAGCAAAAGCAACATGTATAGGACAATTTGGTGGTTGTTTTCGTCAACAATAAAATTAAAAAGAAACAAGCACCAAACAAAAAAGAAAGACAATGGGTTCACTGACTATTTTGAATTTTTTTTCCTTCTTTTTTTTTATTCTCCTTGCTTTTTATTTACATATAAGTTTTTATTTTCTTATAGAAGAATTTATGTACATATATAAAAAATGGAATTGTTTATTTTAATTAAACAAACAATTTCAAAAATTATCACAAGAAAAAAGAAAAAAAACAAACAAATATATCAGCCAAATTACATATGTATATGCATAAATACCGCGCTTGGAAAAATAACAAATTCTTTCACTTGAAAACAAAAAATGTCGCTATTTATGTATGTCTTGTATTTGCAAAAAATTTTGAAATAAAATTAATCAAATAATTATATATACCAATGCACCAATAGGATGTAAATATTTACACAAAATATTTTTAGTTAGGTATTGCATGAATTAAATTAATCACTGACATGCATAAATATTTAAGTGCATACAATAAACAAAAAAGGGTTTGAGTATCACAACAAAATATGTATGCACTTCACTTTATCACTTTTTGTTTTACCGACGGCAAAGTGAGGAAAAGATTTTGTAATTTAATTTGTAATTGTCACACACTTTTTATTTGCACTTTATAAATAAAAATCACACAACTTACCTTTAATAGTTGGGAAAAAGATAGGTAGGTACAAAAGGGGGGTTGTTAAATAATTAATAACTTCCAGTTGGGCAGGAAAGGAATGGAATGCTCCCGGGGGTCTTCTGCAAATAGAAGATATTTTTCTCACAATTATCTCAAGGACTCGGGGGGCTTTTATCCGGCTCGAAGGACCAAAATGTTTCCTCGAAATATTTGCTCGAAAATAAAAAAATAGAGTGGAAAAAATGGGGGTTAAATTATATTATAACAAATGAGTTTATTTATTTATTTTATAATTCAATTGGGGTTTTACGTACCGTACGTATGGTGTTAACACAAGTATCACTGATTTGAGAGTGACATATTAATATGTTTATACAAATAAAAAGAAACAACTTAACAACAAAACATAGAATCGTCCACTGAACAATAATTAGTGAACGTTTACACTATGCGCGTAAACACCCACAATCAAATGGGTCTGCCGAGAGAGCAGTACAAACTGTAAAATCATCATTAAAAAAGTATTTACTGGATCCAAGAACTAAGGAAAAATCATGGGACTATAAAATAAACAATTTTTTGCTAAAATACCGAACTAAACCAACAACAACGGAAATAGCACCAGCTCATATGATCTTCAATTTCAAGCCAAAAACTTTAATAGATATCATTAATCCAAAAATTGTAAATAAAAGCGCACAACAAAATAGAATAAAGTTGAAAAGTAAGAAAAACCAAAGTATGGAAAATAAAGAAGTAGAAGGTCAAACCGTTGAGTATAAAGTGGATGAAATCGTTATGTATAGAAATGTTTTAAACAATTATTGTAAATGGATAAATGTAAAAATCATAAGAAGACTGAGTAAAGTTAGGTATTTAATTAGCATAAATGGTTCTCAGAGAGTAGCTCATGTAAATCAATTAAAAAAGTTTTATGGGAAAATTATATAATATAATTCACAAGTAGTAACTTATAAAGCTAAAGAGAAGAAAAGAAAAAGAACTGCTAGTGCAGATCTGGAGTTAAGAAGATCAGAAAGAATTAAAAGACAAAGAGAAAATTAAGAAGGCAAAGGTATTTAAAATATGCACATATACATATTTATGGTTAATTATTATGCTTATTGTTTGTTATTATTGTATTTGGTGTTAATTATTAAATTATTCGATTATTATATTTCTTGGTGATTTTTATGTACATACATATATAGTTTTGTTATTGGGTATTTATTTGTTGCATTACTGAAATTTATATGTAGTCTTAAGTAAAGATTATTTAGAATTCTAACGAAAGTGAGGAGGAGTGATATGTATGTCACATCTCTGGCTTTTGCCTCTCGCAGCTTTATTATACTTATTGCAATGTTCCCTTTATTCTTATTTACATTTTGATACAATGTCTATACGTAAGTTACATACAATGTGTTTTAATAAAGACAAGTTTAGTTGTTAAGTATCTAGCGACACGAGAGTTTCATTTTTAAGAAAATACATATTATTGGCGACGAGGATCAAAAGTGATTTTTTTTTCAAAATGGCAGAAGGCCCAGTTGCGTTAGTGGGAACAATAGAAGTGTATAATATTGTTGAAGATTTTGGTCTTTACGTTAACCGTTTAAACCACCTGTTGTCACTTAACAAAATTAAAAACGATGCCGATAAAATATCATTGCTGATAAGTCTTGGAGGAGCAGAACTTTACAAAACCATGCGTTCTCTTTTGGCACCTAAAACTGAAGCCGATTATAAATATGACGATATTATTGGGTTTCTGGAAGCTCATTTTAAACCACAAAAGAATATTATTGTGGAATGTTTCAAATTTTTCAAAAGAGAACAAAACTCATCAGAAACAATTTCAGAATATATCGTGGAACTTAAACAACTCTCCCGAGAATGTGACTTTGGTTTATTTTTGGAAAAAGCTTTGCTCATTAAGTTTGTGTGTGGGTTGGCAAACGAGAACATACAAAATAGAATTTTAAACGAAAGTGCATTAAAAAGTTTTGATAAAGCATGTCAAATTGCTTTATCAATGGAAATGTCAAACAAAGATATAGAGCTTATGCGGAGTAATGGTACAGTAAACCGTCTCAATTATGGAAAACTTGGAACAAGAAAATCATATGAAGATAACAGTAAAACTACAAAGATGCAGGTGAAGAAAAATAACCGGTCTGACGTGAAGTGTTTTTATTGCAATAAGAGGGGCCATTACGAGCGAAACTGTTGGCATAAGAGAAAAGATGAAGAGGAGGAAAGTAAAAAGAGGTATAAACGTAAGAATAAAACTGAAATTAAAAACCTAGATTATTGTAGCGAAGAATATGATAGTGACTATTCAACAAATGATTATTTAAATAATTTATATTCTTGTAATTACACTCAGTCATTGTTTGTTTTTGTAAAAATTGAAGGTGTGGGTATAGAAATGGAAATAGACACAGGGGCATGTGTTTCTATTTGTCACATTTCCTATTACAATAAATTTTTTAAAAACATAAAAATAATAAAGGAATCGGAAAAACTTAAAGTTGTTACTGGTGAGGCTGTTGATGTTGTTGGCTCTGTTGTTGTTGAGGTAGAATTTGGTGAAAGAACTTACAACTTAAAATTGGTTGTTTTAAGTTCCCAATACGAATTTAAACCACTTATTGGAAGAAATTTGTTGGATGAAATAGTCCCGAATTGGCGTAACGCATTTAATAATATTAACTCTATAACACCCAATATAAAGGAGGACTTCTGTTTTGATAAATACAAAGACTTATTTGCGAAAGTAAATAATTCGACAATAAAGGACTATGTAGCCGAAATCATTTTAAAAGAAGAAGCATACCCAATCTTTGCAAAAGCGCACACAGTACCATTCGGATTAAGGTCTAAAGTTGAAGAGGAGCTCAATAAAATGTGTGATGAAGGCGTATTAGTTCCAGTTAGCAGTAGCAAGTGGGCTAGTCCTATAGTTATTGTCAACAAAAGGGACGGATCAATACGAATATGTGTTGATTGTCGCAGAACTGTGAACAGATTCATAGAAAATGAGCACTATGTGCTACCTCGAGTACATGATATTCTGGCTAGTTTATCTGGCTGGAATTATTTTTGCAAACTAGACCTAACTTCGACGATATCTTAGTTGGTGGAAGTGATTTGAAAGAATGCAAAGATAATCTCGCGGCGGTATTAAATAAATTATTGGACTTTAATGTGAAAATTAACGTTGACAAATGTAGGTTTTTCGAAACGGAGATAAATTATTTGGGCTACACGATCAACAAAAATGGAGTTTCTCCATCTAAGTTAAAGATAAAAGCTGTTGTAGAAGCCCCCGCTCCAACGAATAAGAATCAGCTAAGATCATATTTAGGAATGGTTAATTACTATAATCATTGTGTATCTAACCTGGCATCGGAATTACACCTCCTGTATGATTTAACAAGAAATAATACTAAGTGGATTTGGACAGAGAAACATCAAAACAGTTTCAATAATAGTAAGAAGTTAATAACCAAAATCGGAACTCTAACACATTACGATCCGACAAAACCGATTGTAATTTCTTGTGATGCCAGTCCTTACGGTGTAGGTGGTGTACTGTCACACATAATAGATGGAAAAGATCATCCAGTCATGTTTGTATCATGGTTTTAATGACCATCTGAGAAGAACTATTCGCAACTTCACCGGGAAGCCCTCGCCATAGTATATGCAGTTCGGAAATTTCACAAATATATTTATGGTTTGAATTTTACAATTGAAAGTGATCATCAACCATTGCGAGAGATCTTTTCAACGAATAAGGAACTTCCATCAGTCGCTTCTAACAGACTGCACAGGTGGGCTATCTTTTTATCATCTTATAATTATAACATAAAGTATAAGAGCGGATCTAAGATGTGTCACGCGGACGCACTATCACGTCTGCCAATACCAGAACACACAGGCGATTTTAACGATAGTATAAATGTTTTTCATATAGCTCACGAATTACCTATTTGCATTGAGAATGTTCAAAATGTGATGGCGCAAGATGAAGAGCTAATGGAAGTATATAAATATATTCGGTATGGGTGGCCTGAGCAGGTAGCGAAGTATTTGCAAAAATATTATAATAAGAGATTGTCATTGGCAACAGAAGACCATTGCTTATTTTATGGAGAACGAATGGTAATACCGAATACTTTACGAGATAAAGTACTTCAGCTATTACACGGTGGGCATATTGGGATAGTAAGGATGAAATACTTAACAACTTTATTCTATTTTGTTGTGCGCTTTTATTTACAATTATTGGATTAATGATATCTATTAAAGTTTTTTGGCTTGAAATTGAAGATCATATGAGCTGGTGCTATTCCCGTTGTTGTTGGTGTAGTTCGGTATTTTAGCAAAAAAAATTGTTTATTTTATAGTCCCATGATCCCCACCTGGTTAACTATCTTGTCGCGATGTGGTGGCTTAAGGGGAGGCTGTGTCTCTTACTTCAGGCCAGGCGCTGTACATACACCCGTACGTTTAGGGCCTGTCGTGAAGTAAGAATATAAAAAAGCCTTCTCAACCAAAGGTTAACCGCCCCCTTCCACCTCCCATTTCCCATAATCCTTCATACACCCTTCCCTCCTCCCAAACATCCCTTCCCTCCCCAACTTGTAAGGTCAAGGTGATTGGTAGCTGTGCCGAGGACCTGAATGGCTAGTTAGTGGTAAAAGAAGACTAGTCGATAACAGCTCCCCTCCGGCGCCAGGACACGGGCCGGTTGTAATAAAAATTCGTCTAGTCTGCGTACGCCGTCACTGCGCAGATGGTCCATCCCCTTACTGGCCTACTCATGGGAACAATACATGGAAAATTTATATAAAAAAAAAAACAAAAAACAATCAAAACAGAAGGGAAGAAATCTCTTCAGAGGACGACATTCTTGCCTCTAGCCAGGAGACAGTTGTCGACCTTTCGGATAGTGAGGGTAAAAGACAGATTACTCCGCTATCCGCACAACAAACTAAAACAGTGCCCCCAACACCGGTAATCGAGGCCGATAACCGGCAGAAGGGAAAACCCAAAAAAAGGAGCCAGAAAGAGCTCCTTAAAACTAGATATTCCAAGGCCGTGTTCATTCTTGACAAGATCGCCAAGAATGCGGAGAAAGGAGTCACGCACCCGCATGATGCTGAGGATAAGGTGAGATACCAGGCCGTGGTAGAGGAATATCGTAAGTTTATGGATTCCCTACCAAGCACGTCCAGAGCGGCCTCCCAGCAAATAGCCGAAGGAAAAAGTTCAAAAAGAAACCGCTCTCAGACAGAGGGCGGCCAGGAAGCAAAAAAAAGGAAGGTGCAGAAAACAACCTCTCCCTCAACATCATCTTCGTCGTCCACTCGAAGGCCCTTTAACGAGGTAGTTAAGGATAACCTTCTTGTGGCCTTGGCGAATTCCAAAAATGGGAAGATTCTCCCTGTAACAACGGAGTGGGGGGCTATCGAATCCAAATTGGCTGAGCTCGTAATGAACTACGTCCTCTCCAATAAGGATAAGCCGGCTCCTCGCTTCGACTCCGGTGAGATATACCGGGGGTACAGGGTGATCAAGTGCTTGGACGCGTTTTCTAAGGACTTCCTCTGCGAAAGTATCGCTAAGATTAGTGAGACTTGGGATGGGTTAAGCCTTAAACTCATCCCTGCGGAGGAAATACCGATGAGACCGCGGGCAAGGATTTGGTTACCAAAACTGGGAAAGGATGGTAACAAAATGCTAGAGTGTCTGAAGCTACAGAACCATAGCATTCCAATGGATGACTGGTCAGGCATCCGCACGGAAGATCATGGCAGTAATGGCACCTGCCTAATCCTCTCCATCACGGAGTCTGGAGCGGAAGCGCTCGAGAAAGCAGGCTCCAAGCTATTTTTCGGGGTCAGGGACGCTAAGGTAAAGGTGAACCGCCCAACTAAAGGTGAGATCGACGCTGTCGAGGCTGCGAACAACCTCCTGGGAGGGATGCAGCTAGCTAAGGAATACGCACGATGGCTCTAAAAATCGCCCAGATAAATCTAAAGCACTCGAAATGTGCAACAGATAACCTAATTGTTATCTCAGTCGAAGAGAACATCGACATTTGTATGGTGCAGGAACCATGGGTAGCAAACTCCGAGGTCAAGGGGTTACCGAGGTCCACATACAATGTACTATATGCTAAAGGAAATGGTAAGCCCAGATCATGTCTAATAGCCAAAAAGCACATAAAAATTTTTCTCTGTTCACAGTTCAGTACTGAGGACCTTACAGTTGCGAGGGTCGAGCTGACAGATGGAACCAGCTTCCTTATCGCATCATGCTACATGGCGCACGACAAAGCAGCCCCTCCAGATGAAGTGAAAGCTCTCATGTCATCTATTGGTGCTGATGAGGACATCATACTTTGTTGTGACGCCAACGCCAGGCATACAATTTGGGGTAGCAGTGAAATCAACGACAGAGGTGAGCATATCCTTGATTTCATAAACCTTAATAAATTAACCATATGTAACTCCGGTTCCTCTCCGACTTTCATCTTTCCGAGTTCGGACAGGTTTAGTGGGTGGGAAGAGGTTCTGGATATCACTCTTGTAAACGATAGATTTAGACCTTTGGTTGATAGGTGGAGGGTATCCAATAAAAGATCCTTCTCGGATCACTGCTGGATATTCTTCGAAGTCGCGTCATTAGGCAATGAAAAGCAATGCTTCAGGAATCCGAGGAGAACAGACTGGGATAGGTTTAATGGGATTCTGAAGCAAAAACTAAGAAGAGTCCCAGAGATCGAGAATACGATTGATGGACTTGAACACAATGTGGGGGCGTTTAATAAGGCTATAACGAAAGCCTTTGAAGTATCCTGCCCCCTAACAAAGACTAAGAAAAGTTACCCTCCGTGGTGGAACTCGGAACTCTCAAAGTTACGCAAGGAGGCACGCAGGGCCTTCAACTTATGCTATGAGAAGAAAGCATGGCAGCCTTACCGGGACAAGTTAGCAACGTATAAAAAAGCTATAAAGGTCGCCAAAAGAAGCTCATGGAGGAATTTATGTGAGTCAATAGATAGAACTAGGGATTCCGCAAGGCTTGGTAGGGCTCTGACCATGAACCGCACATGTCCAACCTTCGTTAAGAGGAGGGTCATGGACAGATTCCTCCGCGGAATCCCTAAGTATTCTTTTCAACACCCACTTTCCAGGCTGTACTGACACGGCCATAGGAATCCTACCAATTAGTGGGAATCAACACACTGTCAATAGAGATTTAATATCCCCAGAGAGAATCTCTTGGGCTATTGACAGCTTCGCACCGTTTAAATCGCCGGGTCCTGACGGCATCATTCCAAAGATGCTACAGAGTGCGAAGGGCTCTGTCATTCCCTGGCTTTTTAGGTTCTTTGAACTCTGTCTTACACTCAACTACGTTCCGACCAGCTGGAGGAAAGTAAAAGTGGTTTTCATTCCCAAGATTGGAAAAAGGAGTCACGAGGACCCAAAAGACTTCAGACCAATCAGCCTTTCATCTTTCTTAGTTAAGACGCTAGAAAGATTACTAGACACCCATATTAGGCATCGACTTGAAGGATCGTTTATTCTCTCAGATAGTCAGCATGCCTACCTAAAGGGACGCTCCACGGAAACAGCTCTGCATGAGGTGGTGGGAGTCGTGGAGAGATCCCTAGAAAACAAGCAGTATACCTTGGCTGCCTTCCTAGACATATAAGGCGCTTTCAATAATGTATCAGTGGCAGCCATCCAACAGTCTCTCCGGGATGCAGACGTTGAGGAATACATCAGCAACTGGATCATTACTATGTTCAAGGCAAGAAATGTCACTGCAGCGTTAGGTATTGGCGAAATGTCAAGATGGGCATGTAGAGGAACACCACAGGGTGGGGTGATCTCTCCGCTGCTCTGGCTTCTCGTTGTTAACACGATTCTTCTCAGACTAGATGCTGCAGGAGTTAAAGTTGTGGCTTACGTGGACGATGTAGTAATAATAGTATCAGGGATGTTCACGGACGTGGTTAGTGGTATCATGTCCAACGCCTTGGGTACACTCAGTAGATGGGCTGCAGGATGCGGTCTAGGAGTAAACCCTAGCAAAACGGAACTGGTACTATTTACTACAAAGACCAAAACCCAAAGCTTTAAACTTCCTCGGCTGAATAATCTGGAACTGTCCCTCTCGGACACTGCAGAATACCTAGGAGTTATCCTGGACACGAAGCTATCGTGGAAACCAAATATACATCATAGAGTAAAAAAGGCAACAGTTGCCTACTACTCCTGCAGAAGAATGTTTGGTTCCAGATGGGGCCTAAAACCCATAATGCTTAAGTGGATGTACACAGCAATTGTACGCCCTATATTGACTTACGGGTCGTTAGTATGGTGGCCCGCCACAAGTAAAAAATATGTAGTAGATCAACTATACAGGATACAGAGATCTGCTTCCATCGGGATTACTGGTTGTCTACGTACTAGTCCTTCAGAGGCGCTGAATGCTATACTAAACCTAATTCCGATTGACCTTTATGTACTCCGGGCATCCTCAAGCAGTGCGGCAAGGCTAGCGGCATCAGGGAGGTGGAGGTCAAGCGACTATGGCCACGCAGGAATCCTTGGCCGGCTACCACCGACACTGAGGAAGCCCACCGACTATATAGTACCTCACTTAGACTTTAACACTTCATTCAAAGTCCTCTTACCATCCAGGCGGGAGTGGAGAAGGGGAAACTTAAAAAGGGAATTCAACTTCAGAGTGTATACTGATGGATCAAGGATGATCTGTGGTGTAGGCGCTGGGGTCTTCTCGAGGGACCTTGGAATAAGAGTCTCGCTCCGTCTCCCAGATGAATCCAGCGTATTTCAGGCTGAGATACTGGCTATAAGGGAGGCGGCGAGGCTGTTAATTGATAGGGGTGTTCAGGGTAGAGTCATTATCTTTGTCGATAGCCAGGCGGCACTCCTATCTCTCAGGTCGTTCACTACTTCGTCTACTCTGGTAGCCCAATGCAAAGAGCTGCTATCCAGACTGGGGGGTCAGATAGACGCTACCCTCATCTGGGTACCCGCACACAGCAATTTCTTTGGAAACGAACAGGCAGATGAGCTAGCTAAGGCTGGATCTGCTAAGGACGTCTCCACTGCCGTATCGGTGGACATGCCGTTTGACACCCTAAGGAGCACCATTCAGAGCCATTTCCGGCAGAAAGCGGCGGACAGGTGGCGCAAGCTGAACACGTGCAGGGTGGCTAGAAGCATGTGGCCATGTTATAACGACAATAGAACGGCACAATTGATTGACAGGAATCGCAGGGACATCTCAAGGCTCGTAGCGCTTGTGACAGGGCACTGGGCAATAGGCAGACATGCAGGCAGAATAGGTCTCAACCATAATGCATTCTGTCGGAGCTGCCGGGATCAGAGCAAGGAAGAGACAGTTTATCACTTCCTTTGCGAATGCCCGGCCTTGCACAACACGAGACACAAATTCTTAGGCAATAGTATTATAGGCGACCTCGCGGAGTTATCAGGTACAGGTCTGGGGAACCTTATTAGATACCTCAATGCAACGGGTTGGATCTAGTAACCACCCGTACCCGAGATCAGGATACGGCTTCCATAGGTAGTCACTGACGAGTGGAGTGGTTTTTCAAAACGGGATCTCAGAGATCCTACTTGAATGCTTGCGTGTAGCGGGCAGCCACGTATACCAACCAACCACCATAGTCCCATGATTTTTCCTTAGTTCTTGGATCCAGTAAATACTTTTTTAAAGATGATTTTACAGTTTGTACTGCTCTCTCGGCAGACCCATTTGATTGTGGGTGATAAGGTGGTGATTTTAGTACTTTAATTCCACAATTGGTACAAAACTCAATAAATTCTTTTGAACTGAAGGGCGGTCCATTATCATTCACTAATTCGGTAGGAAGTCCGAACATTGAAAAAATTGCTCTTAAGGTTTCATTGACAACAAAAGCTGTAGTTGACTTCATTAATTTAGCATCTATCCACTTAGAAAAAGTATCAACTATAACAAGTATAGTTATATTTTCTATTTTGCAGAAGTTTATATGAATTCTTTCAAACGGTTTCTTAGGCTCTGGCCACGTTGTTATGATTGGTTTTGGAACGCTTTGACTTGCGCTACATACTTGACATGACCTTACATACATTTCCACGTCCCCATCTATTCCCGGCCACCAAACATATGTCCTTGTTAAGTATTTCATCCTTACAATCCCAATATGCCCACCGAGTAATAGCTGAAGTACTTTACCTCGTAAAGTATTCGGTATTACCATTCGTTCTCCATAAAATAAGCAATGGTCTTCTGTTGCCAATGACAATCTCTTATTATAATATTTTTGCAAATACTTCGGTACCTGCTCAGGCCACCCATACCGAATATATTTATATACTTCCATTAGCTCTTCATCTTGCGCCATCACATTTTGAACATCCTCAATGCAAATAGGTAATTCGTGAGCTATATGAAAAACATTTATACTTTCGTTAAAAACGCCTGTGTGTTCTGGTATTGGCAGACGTGATAGTGAGTCCGCGTGACACATCTTAGATCCGCTCTTATACTTTATGTTATAATTATAAGATGATAAAAAGATAGCCCACCTGTGCAGTCTGTTAGAAGCGACTGATGGAAGTTCCTTATTCGTTGAAAAGATCTCTCCCAATGGTTGATGATCACTTTCAATTGTAAAATTCAAACCATAAATATATTTGTGAAATTTCCGAACTGCATATACTATTGCGAGGGCTTCCCGGTGAAGTTGCGAATAGTTCTTCTCAGATGGTTTTAATGAACCTGATACAAACATGACTGGATGAACTTTTCCATCTATTATGTGTGAGAGTACACCACCTACACCGTAAGGACTGGCATCACAAGAAATTACAATCGGTTTTGTCGGATCGTAATGTGTTAGAGTTCCGATTTTGGTTATTAACTTCTTACTATTATTGAAACTGTTTTGATGTTTCTCTGTCCAAATCCACTTAGTATTATTTCTTGTTAAATCATACAGGAGGTGTAATTCCGCTGCCAGGTTAGGTACACAATGATTATAGTAATTAACCATTCCTAAATATGATCTTAGCTGATTCTTATTCGTTGGAGCGGGGGCTTCTACAACAGCTTTTATCTTTAACTTAGATGGAGAAACTCCATTTTTGTTGATCGTGTAGCCAAAATAATTTATCTCCGTTTCGAAAAACCTACATTTGTCAACGTTAATTTTCACATTAAAGTCCAATAATTTATTTAATACCGCCGCGAGATTATCTTTGCATTCTTTCAAATCACTTCCACCAACTAAGATATCGTCGAAGTTCACCTGTACTTTTTGAAGACCCTTTAGCATTTCACATACAATTTTAGAGAATATCTGAGGTGCTGTTTTTAACCCATAAACTAAACGTGTATATTGGAACAGGCCCTTATGCGTATTAATAGTTAATATTTCGCTAGAACGAGTTGACACTTTTACCTGTAGATATGCACCTGTTAAGTCTAGTTTGCAAAAATAATTCCAGCCAGATAAACTAGCCAGAATATCAGCTACTCGAGGTAGCACATAGTGCTCATTTTCTATGAATCTGTTCACAGTTCTGCGACAATCAACACATATTCGTATTGATCCGTCCCCTTTGTTGACAATAACTATAGGACTAGCCCACTTGCTACTGCTAACTGGAACTAATACGCTTTCATCACACATTTTATTGAGCTCCTCTTCAACTTTAGACCTTAATCCGAATGGTACTGTGTGCGCTTTTAAAGATTGGGTATGCTTCTTCTTTTAAAATGATTTCGGCTACATAGTCCTTTATTGTCGAATTATTTACTTTCGCAAATAAGTCTTTGTATTTATCAAAACAGAAGTCCTCCTTTATATTGGGTGTTATAGAATTAATATTATTAAATGCGTTACGCCAATTCGGGACTATTTCATCCAACCAATTTCTTCCAATAAGTGGTTTAAATTCGTATTGGGAACTTAAAACAACCAAATTTAAGTTGTAAGTTCTTTCACCAAATTCTACCTCAACAACAACAGAGCCAACAACATCAACAGCCTCACCAGTAACAACTTTAAGCTTTTCCGATTCCTTTATTATTTTTATGTTTGTAAAAAATTTATTGTAATAGGAAATGTGACAAATAGAAACACATGCCCCCGTGTCTATTTCCATTTCTATACCCACACCTTCAATTTTTACAAAAACAAACAATGACTGAGTGTAATTACAAGAATATAAATTATTTAAATAATCATTTGTTGAATAGTCACTATCATATTGTTCGCTACAATAATCTAGGTTTTTAATTTCAGTTTTATTCTTACGTTTATACCTCTTTTTACTTTCCTCCTCTTCATCTTTTCTCTTATGCCAACAGTTTCGCTCGTAATGGCCCCTCTTATTGCAATAAAAACACTTCACGTCAGACCGGTTATTTTTCTTCACCTGCATCTTTGTAGTTTTACTGTTATCTTCATATGATTTTCTTGTTCCAAATTTTCCATAATTGAGACGGTTTACTGTACCATTACTCCGCATAAGCTCTATATCTTTGTTTGACATTTCCATTGATAAAGCAATTTGACATGCTTTATCAAAACTTTTTAATGCACTTTCGTTTAAAATTCTATTTTGTATGTTCTCGTTTGCCAACCCACACACAAACTTAATGAGCAAAGCTTTTTCCAAAAATAAACCAAAGTCACATTCTTAAGAGAGTTGTTTAAGTTCCACGATATATTCTGAAATTGTTTCTGATGAGTTTTGTTCTCTTTTGAAAAATTTGAAACATTCCACAATAATATTCTTTTGTGGTTTAAAATGAGCTTCCAGAAACCCAATAATATCGTCATATTTATAATCGGCTTCAGTTTTAGGTGGCGGAAGAGAACGCATGGTTTTGTAAAGTTCTGCTCCTCCAAGACTTATCAGCAATGATATTTTATCGGCATCGTTTTTAATTTTGTTAAGTGACAACAGGTGGTTTAAACGGTTAACGTAAAGACCAAAATCTTCAACAATATTATACACTTCTATTGTTCCCACTAACGCAACTGGGCCTTCTGCTATTTTGAAAAAAAAATCACTTTTGATCCTCGTCGCCAATAATATGTATTTTCTTAAAAATGAAACTCTCGTGTCGCTAGATACTTAACAACTAAACTTCTCTTTATTAAAACCCATTGTATGTAACTTACGTATAGACATTGTATCAAAATGTAAATAAGAATAAAGGGAACATTGCAATAAGTATAATAAAGCTGCGAGAGGCAAAAGCCAGAGATGTGACATACATATTATACAATTCTAAATAGCCTTTACTTAAGACTATGTATAAATTTCAGTAATGCAACAAATAAATACCCAATAACAAAACTATATATGTAAGTACATAAAAATCACCAAGAAATATAATAATCGAATAATTTAATAATTAACACCAAATACAATAATAACAAACAATAAGCATAATAATTAACCATAAATGTGTATATGTGCATATATTAAATACCTTTGCCTTCTTGATTTTCTCTTTGTCTTTTAATTCTTTCTGATCTTCTTAACTCCAGATCTGCACTAGCAGTTCTTTTTCTTTTCTTCTCTTTAGCTTTATAAGTTACTACTTGTGAATTATATTTTATAATTTTCCAATAAAACTTTTTTAATTGATTTACATGAGCTACTCTCTGAGAACCATTTATGCTAATTAAATACCAGTAGTATGTTTGTGTATGTTTGGGGCCACTTTTTCCATACAAAAAGTGGCTCCATGCCTACGCTACAGTCGGCATAGTTGTTTTGAGTGATGGGTTTGTAACGTAGGGTGTAAATGTGTGTTGTGTGTGTGTGTGTTTGTAGATGGTCGACTATTGCGTATGGTAGGGTGTTTTTTGAAATGGTGACCGCAAAAGATAACAAATCGCAGAAGGGAAAAAGGTGTGTGTGTGTGTGTGTGAAATTTATAAATGTACAAAATCATGGTGACCGCAAATATAAAAAAACGCAGAAGGGAAAAAGGTGTGTGTGTGTGTGTGTGTGTGGTGTGTGTGAAATTAAAATATGTCCAAAATCATGTTAAAAAAACAAAAAACAAATTAAATTATGTGAACTTGATAAATGTCCAAAAATCATGTTAAAAAAACAAAAACAAATTTAAAATTATGTGAACTTGATAACCGCAATAAGTTTTAAACTAATTGTAGTATGTATCATTATGTATGTATAATCTAGAACAAAATGTTGAACGTATGAACCACTATTAATTTTGTTTTGTGAACTTAATCACCGCAATAATTGTATGCGTTCATATTATTAAAAAAAATATAATATATTTTCAATTTCTTCTATTAGTAGAAGAAATGTTGAGGTTATTAACCACTGCAAATTTTGTTTTTAGAAAAAATGGATAAGAAGTTTGTATAGTTGAAAATAGTTTATATATTTTTTATAAGAAAAAATTGTGGGGGTAAATTTTTGTAGCTATTTAAAATATAAAACAAATTAAATTATGTGAACTTAATAACCGCAATAAGTTTTGAACTAATTGTATGTGTAATCATGTATGTATAATCATATACTAAAAAAAAAATATAATCTAAATTAAAACTTGTCCTTGAGTTCTAGCGTTCATATTATTAAAAAATATAATCTATTTTCAATTTCTTTTATTCTTAGAACGAAATGTTGAACAAATTAACCACTATAAATTTTGTTTTTTTTTTAGAACAAATGGGAAAAAAGTGTATGGGAATGTAATAAGTTAGGTTTTTAAAAATATATTTTAAATTTCTGCTATTACTAGAAGAAATGTTGAGGTTTTTAGAAAAAATGGATAAGAAGTTTGTATAGTTGAAAATAGATTATATATTTTTATAAGAAAAAAATTGTGTGGTAAATTTTGTAGCTACTTTGAGTATATAAAGAGGTAATTGTTGGAAAGAAATTATTAATTTAATTCTGAATTTTAAAACAGAAGGTAAAATTTTTAAATCAACAATGGAAAGTTTCACAATGTTCAATGTAGATGAGGAGGAAACACAATTGTTGGACGTGGGGACGTTGACACGGCCAACCCCAAACCCAACCCCAACACCACCACCACCATCAGCATATGATGGTTTTGGATTTGGATTTGGACTTACTCCAATGGAAACGCCAACATCATCACATTCCATCCGTGCTGGTCGTATTACTCCAACTCCACTTCCAGCCACGGTGAATTTCACATCATCACCGCCACCTCCACCACCCCCGTCACTACCATCACTACCTCCTTCTCTAAACCGTTTTGTAATGTCGTCGTCGTCGTCGTCAGGACCGTCTTCCTCAACAAGACCGTGTATGGATAGAAAATTTGTGGACTTGTACCGGATGTATGAGGAAGAGTACCATAAATTGTCAGCTCAGATATCCACTCATGTACAGAAGTGGACTGAGCTCTGCCAGAGTTACAAAGAGAAGGAGGAAAGAAAGCAGAGAATACGGGCGAGGCAAGAAGGGGAGTTGAAAAGTTACAGAGATGATCTGGTGGGCAAGAGGAGACAAGCGGAGGAGGCTATAAGCTCTCCAATGGAGGCATTATACAAGAGTAGGTATGAGTGCAAAATTTGTTTTTCTTATTGTAAAGGGGCAAGGTTGTACTTCTTCAACTGCTCTCACTACACATGTGTAGATTGCTTCAGACGTGGAAACAGCACAACATGCCCCTATTGTAGACAACAAATTTTGCAGATACACCGAATTTGTAAGCGGGGGGAATGTTATTTAGTTAGATACATTCCCCCCGCCGAATTTTTCTATAACGCTACCAACATCGTAGATCTCACTTCCCATAGTGTGATGGGAAGTGAAGATGAAGATTTGTGAGAGCTTTTAGCCTCCCAAAAAAAAAAATATATATAAATAAATATTATTGTAAAAATATATAACATTGTTTTTTTAAAAAATAAAAAATTATAAAACAATAAAATATATATAAATTGTTTTTTAATTAAATAAATAAAAACAACAAAAAAAATAAATTGTCTTTTTATTTCACTAGGGACTTCTTTTTTTCAGATACAACTTCCTTATTTAAATAAATAAATAAAAACAACAACAAAAATATATAAATTGTTTTTTATTTCACTTTTTATTAGGAATTTCTTTTTTCAGATTTACAATCCTTAAAAATACGTTTATAAAGTTGTAACAGTCTGCGTGCTAACAAATATTGATCATAAAATATTTTACAACTACAAATGTTGAAAGATTGTGTGTAAATATTTTCACAAAAGTATTTATGTACAATATTATTAAAATAAACAAATGGTGTACTCATATTATTGTACATTCTTAGTTCGTTAATAACTATAAGAAATAACTCTACATGCTGGTGTTCCATCTCTTTAGCATAATTGAGTAAAAATTCTTCTAATTCAGCCGATGTTAACATTTTCTTAAAGACAAATAAATAGTAGCGGTGAGGTGTAGTCTTTATAATAGTTATCAAACAACTAAAATAAAAAATTGAAAAACTTAAATGTTTTTATTTATTATTTTTTTTATAGATTAACAAGGTTTTCTTTATTTAAATACGAATTAATAAAATTTCTTAGTATAATCACATTTTTTTCAGCACATATTTGCTTAAAATTATTATTAATTTTATTATGATTTTTACAAATATTCACATTTAAATTGTTTTTATACAAAGTTTTTATATTTGGACAACACAAATCATCTAAATTAATTATACTTATTTCTATTTCTCCTTCAAGTAGTTCTTTTAACCATTTCACTTTTTCAAGTCCTTTAACATATACAACAGGATATTCTTTCTCTCCTTTTCTCATACTTACTAATAAGTATTTTATTAACTCTTTTAAGGTAGAGTCGCCACTATTCCAATGCAATCCATGCAAGTTATTATACAGCCATTTATTAGTAATTCTATCCTTTTTGCTTAATTCTGAGTATTTCAGTGGTGATTCAATAAGAAAGGTTTGTCTTTCAAAGTCAGCTATCGAAATGCATACTTCTTTTGCATGAATTTTATTGTTAAGATAAAATCCTTGCATATCGATGACTATAAATGTATCCTTATTCATTGTTTTAATATAACTGTGAATATCTGTGAAGGGTAGTATTATTTTATTCATTTTTTTTTAACATTAATAATGAAAAACGTGTTTTGTAATTGTTTATTTTATTTATTGGTTCTTTTCAAATATAATTTTGTAATAAATTCCAGATGGAATTTTTTTTGATGGAATAAAATCCCGATGACAGGTCCTTGATAACATCATCAGATATTAATGTATATTTTTTTGGAAGGAAAACAATATGATGTTCGAGTTCCAACATTATCGTCAGCCCATATAATGTGGCTTTTCTCTCACATCTTTTGATCTCCAGCGATTCATGCATCGGAAAGTCCTTCAGCGATAATATAGTTTTGGGATACTTTTTTTCACCAATTTTATTTAAAGTTTCAGTTGTACTATCCATCATTTTATTTTATTTTATTGTTACTGTTATATATATAATTATCAAATTTCTGATTAAGAATGAATACATTTGGTAAAAAGTCAGTGATATTTATATCAAAACTTGTAAGAGAAGAGATGTAAGAATATAAGAGGAGAGGGGTGGGTACGTGCTTTTAATAAAATATTTGTGGTTTTGAATAACAACTACATAGTAACGGAAATATATATATTTCATGTATTCTATTTATAAAATAAAATATTTTGTGGTTTTTAATGATTACTGCTTAGTAGTATATTTTATAAAATGAAATATTTTTTTTTTTTTTTTTTTTTTTTTTGTGATAATATGTTATGTGTATTTTTTTATATTTTATGGTTTTGAAATCGGTTTGATAATAATATAACTCATGTAAGTTTACCCACCGTAAAATCAGAACTCTCCTTATCTACAACTTAGGGTTTAAATACATACATTCCTGGAACATAAACTCATTCTTGTTTACAATATTCTACTAAAAACACTCTGTTTAACATATAAAAAATAAAAAAAAATGGGGAGCTTTATCTGTGAGATTTGCTACAAAGTATACAATTTAAATTCTTCATTAAAAAGACATACACGATTACATCATCGTGAAGAACCAACTTCTTCATATCTTTGTACAGGAAGTGGTAGCGATGACAGAACAATTTATTGTAAAGAGTGTAATAAAACTATTCAGAAATCAAATTGGCATTACCATAAAAGGACAAACGATCATAAACTAAATTGTATTGAAAGCCTGGATAATAATGATGATGATGTTAAATGTATAAAATCGATATTTAACAATCGCATTGCGTCGTATTTAATTGAAAATAGAAACAAAGCCGATTTAGTACCTGAAAACTTTTTGCTCACAATTAGGTACAAGGCATTGGGATTATTAAACGACGTGCTTAAAAAACGTTTAAATCTGAAATTTAACATGGAACTATTTAGTGAATATATGTTGGTTAAAGAAGAAGACGATTCGTGCACCATCGAAGTAAAGTCTCATCAAACGAAAATGGCTGTTCTTTGCACATCATCGACAGAAGATGATATTTTGAGCATTTACAATGATCAGTGCGATGTCATTATTAAAAAAATGAGTGAATTCCAGGAGCGTGATAGCGGATGGACGTTAATTGAAATTTTACGTCTAGAAATTAACATTAATCAATACAAATGTATTAAAGGCTTACAATATATCCCATTACCACAAACAATACAGAAAAAATTTGCGTGTATAAATGTACAAAATAATGATGAATATTGTTTCAAGTGGGCCATAATATCAGCTTTATATCCAATTGAACATGGGCACCATCCAACTAGAGTATCATCCTACAAAGTTGACAACGTAAAAGATGAAATTATAATATTAAAAAATAATATTGTGGTAAATTTCAAAAGCTTGATTTTTCCGCTAGCGGTTAATCAAATTAAAGTTTTTGAAGCTAACAATCCTGAGATAAGTGTAAATGTGTTTGGCTTAGATGGTGATAAAGTTGAGGGACCATACTACTTTACAACAACAACAGAAGAGAAAGCTAATCATATTAACCTATTACTTTTACAAAAAGGTAATAGGTTCCACTACGTTTGGATTAAAAATATGTCAAGGTTTGTTGCTAATATATAATTATATTTTATTTTATTAAAACAATATTAATAAAAATGTTCCTTCGCTTATTTGATTACAGATTAATCAAAAGACAAGTTACAACACACTGTAGAATGTTACATATATGTAATACATGTTTAATTCATTTTCATAATCAATTGTCACTAAAGAAACACAAAGAAAATTGCAACAAAATCGTAACTGAACTACCAACTACAGGTCGAAACTTAGTAAGTTTTAATAATTTTAAAAAGCAAATGGATGTACCTTTTGTAGTATACGCTGATTTTGAATGCATTCTCAATCCTATTAATGTCCAGAATTCAGTTAATGTTAAATCTACACAAAAGCATATTCCATTTGCTTATAGTTACTATATAAAATGTTCATTTAACTCTAGTTTAGATATATTTAGAACATACAGTGGTGATGAGTCACCAAAACATTTCTTCACTAATTTAGTTAAGGATAGCTTAGATATATATACAAATTATTTAAGTGTAGTTAAACCAATAAATTCCTTAACATTTTCTCAACAAATAAGGCAAAACCAGGATACCATTTGTCATATATGTAAAAAAGAATTATCTATTTTAGATCGAGTAGCTGATCACTGTCATTTAACAGGTGAATATAGGGGGCCTGCACATAACAAATGTAACTTAGAATATCAAATAGCACATTTCATACCTATATTTTTTCATAATCTTTCGGCATATGATAGTCATTTGTTTGTAAGAGAACTTTCATCCATTGAAGGTGATATAAATATAATTCCTTTAAATAAGGAGCTATATATTTCTATATCCAAGAGAATTCATGTAAATCAGAAGAATACAATAGAACTGCGTTTTCTAGATTCTTGTCGGTTTATGCCATCAAGCTTAGAAAAACTAGCACAATACTTAACCGATAATGAATTAACAACAGTAAAATCTACTTATCAAAATCAGAATGAGTTCAGTTTAATGAAACGTAAAGGAGTCTTTCCATATGATTATCTAGATTCAGTGAATCGTCTAGAGGAAACACAACTACCACCCCGTTCAAGTTTCTTCAATAAACTTACGAATGAGTCGTGTAGCGAAGATGATTATGAGCATGCTAAAAAAGTTTGGAATACATTTCAATGTACTAAACTATTGGACTATCTTCTGTTATATTTAAAAGTAGACGTTTTATTGCTTTGTGATATATTCGAAAATTTTAGAAAAGTTTGTAAAAATATTTATAATTTAGATCCCTGTCAATATTATACTACCCCGGGCTTATCCTGGGATGCTATGTTGAAAACAACAGAAATAGAATTGGAATTGTTAACTGATATTGAGGTGTATAATTTCGTTCTACGAGGTATTCGGGGAGGTATTGTTCAATGCAGTAAACGTCATTCGACAGCTAATAATAAATATGTTAGTGATTATGATTCAACAAAAGAATCGAATTATATAATGTATTTAGATGTAAATAATTTGTATGGATATGCAATGTCTCAATATCTTCCCTTTAAAAATTTCAAATGGATTGAAAACTGTGAAAATTTTAATGTAAATAATGTGAGAGAAGATTCTTCATTCGGATACATACTGGAAGTAGACTTAGAATATCCAACTACAATACACGACTATCATAGTGACTTACCGTTTTGTGCAGAAAACAAGAAAATTGAAAGCATGAAACAGCGGAAACTAATAACAGATTTAAATAACAAAAACAATTATATTATTCACTATCGCAACCTTCAACAATGTCTTCAACATGGTTTGATTTTAAAGAAAATTCATAGAATCCTTGAGTTTAATCAGTCAAATTGGTTGCAAAAATATATTGATTTAAATAATCATCATAGAACATTAGCTAAAAACTTATTTGAACAGAATTTTTTTAAATTATTAAACAATGCTGTGTATAGTAAGACTATGGAAAATGTTGATAAAAGAAAAGACATCAAAATAGTATGTGAATGGGAAAATAAAGGTAAGCGATTAGGAGCTAGAACACTTATTGCTAGACCTAATTTTCATAGTTCGCTCATAATTCATGATAATATGATTGCTATTCAAATGAACAGAGTGAGAACTGTATATAATAAACCTATTTACATCGGGTATACAGTTTTAGAATTGTTAAAATATAAAATGTATGAATTTCATTATGATTATATGACACCGAAATATCTTGAAAATATTAATCTTAATTACATGGATACAGATTCCTTTTATATGATGTAAGAACGAATGATATATACAATGATATTAGAAATGATATCATAACACATTTCGATACATCAGCATATTCCAAAGAAAATCCTTATAATATTCCACTAATGAACAAAAAAGTATTAGGAATGATGAAAGATGAGTGCAATGGGAAAATTATTAAGGAATTTATTGGTTTAAGAGCTAAAATGTATTCTGTAAAAATAGATAGAGTAGATCAGGAACTAAAAAAAATAAAAGGAGTAAAACAAAGTGTGACCAACAAATTAACAATTAATGATTTTAGAAAATGTTTGTTGGAGAAAAAACTATACTATGACACAATGTATGTATTTAAATCAAAAATTCATGAATTGTATACACAACATGTATGTAAACTAACATTAAGTTATTTAGATGATAAGAGATTTATACATGAAAATGGAGTTGATACATATGCTTGGGGGCATTATAAAATAAATGCTTCTTCTGATAACGATGATGATGATGATATGTTATGTAACTAGCTCTAAGTATAATTGATAAGAAAAACAACTTATACTATACATTAATAAAAAAATTATCTGATTACAAATAAAAGAAAAATATGTTTTTTATTTTAAATTATATTTATTGTATAGAAATTTTAAACACAAGTGACCACAATTAAATGTATTGAATTTCTGTTTTTGATTATAATTATATTCAATAGGTGATTTTAAATAGTTGATGATTTCCAATGGTGGTTGTAAATTTCCAAAGCTATCAAAATATTCTTTATAGTTATGATGTTTATAATATGCTACCCAATGTGTTCCAGGACCATTTGATTTATCTAAATTAACAATACCGCATTCTTGTGTTAACGGTTTTCTAGGTAAAGTATCACGCATGAAAACACCTCTGAAATGTTTCAGTTGTTTGCCATACTTATTCAAATCGATGTCTGTTAGAGGACGATTAGGTAGATTTTTTAAAAGTTTTTTGGAGCTGGACTATAATAGAGACCATATCCAGTTTTATATGGTTTTAGATATAATCCTTTCCCCATGGCAATGGATTCCATATATCTATTGTGACGGGAAGCCTCAGCCAATTGCTCTTTACCATTTTTTATATCATTAACTGCTTTAACAATAGCAGATCCACCGATTGCTAAGCCTCCAAGTGCTGATAATGCTGTAAGAATAGGAACAAGAGGAAGAAATCCACCAATTTTTGGTACTGGTATAACTCTCGGTACAATAATGTTTGTTCTCTTTTGCCCTTTTAACTTGGAATAAACTGCCTTTTGAGCAATTTTAACTGCATCATTGATATCGGAAGGCTTCTCTTTTCTCAATAGCTTCAAGGTATTCCTTATAGTTGTTGTAAATAATTTTTTATGACATTTATTCTTCTTTCTGTTTTTCCTTCGTTTCTTTTTTTTATTTTTACGAATCTTGAAATTATTTTTAATACCCATACCAAATTTTAATTTTGCTTTCATTGCGTTAGTTACAAACCAAGAGTCAGCCTTTTCTTTTAAACTACTATCTGTCGATTTCACTCGTTGCCAAGCCTTTTCAGCTAAGACTCTATCTGCTTGATGTCTCGTATTTATATCTTTTGATTGTGAGTATGCAATATCGTGCTCTCTACAGGCTGCATCCAATAAATTAATTCCTCTATCTCCTCTTGCTAACCGTTTTTCAAGTTTAGTTCCAGGTCCACAAAACTGATATCCAGGTAAATGGAGCTCAATAGGTAATTTATGTATTATGTTGTTTACAAATCCTCTTCCACTCTTACACTGTTTAGCTTTCAAATTTTTAATGTAGTTTTTATACATTTTTTGTTTGTTTGTTTGTTTGTTTTTCATTTAGCACCTGTAATAGTGTTAACGTGGACAGATTAAATGATAATGATTTTCTATATAAACGTTAATTTATATATAATCTTAGTTACTAGTAGTTAATCAATTAATCAATCATTATGCGTTTCGTTAAGCAATCAAAGGAAATTGTTATAAGAAATATTGATGAATCAATGGGAAGAAAGATTAAAACTTTGCACAACACATTATTACCCAATTCGATACGTGCATTAATTGTGGGACCATCCAATTGTGGTAAAACTAATGTAATGATAAGTCTAATAGAAAGTCCTAACGGATTGAGATTTAAGAACATCTATATATATTCAAAATCATTGTATCAACCAAAATATTGCTATTTAAAGAAACTAATTAAACCATTAAAAGAAATTAATCTCTTCACGTTTTCGGAAAATGAAAATGTTTTAAGTCCAGCTAAAGCATATCCACATTCCATAATTATATTCGATGATGTGATTTGTGACAAACAAAATACAATAAGAGATTACTTTTGTATGGGAAGACATAAATATATTGATTGTTTTTATCTATGTCAAACATATACCAAAATTCCTAAACATTTAATACGTGATAATGCAAACTTGATTATAATATTTAAGCAGGATGAAATGAATCTGAAGCATATATATAACGATCACGTTATAGGTGATATGTCGTTTAAACAGTTTTTAGAGCTCTGTAGTGAGTGTTGGAAAGATAAATATGGATTTCTGGTTATAAGTAAGGATGATTTATTAAGTAAAGGACGCTATCGAAAAGGATTTGACAATTTCATACAAATTTGAAGAAAAAAAATGTAAAGCAGATCGTTAGCAGATATAAAGCTGATATAGAGCAGATCGTTATCAGATGTAAAGCAGATGTGAAGCAGATCAATATGAATAACAATAAAAAAGTTTTAAGTGATATTGTTAAGACAAGAGCAATTTTAAAAGAAAAATTAAATAATATCAAATTCAATGAGATTGATAGAATAAATTTGTTGGAAGATACTTTTCAACCAATTACCAAACCATTAAAACAATTAGTTCGGAAATTAGATTATGAAGACGACGAAGGAAATTCAAAACACTCAGCAACGCTACCTTCAACACCGCTACCATCCAAAGTTGCAGACAATGTTAAACCAAAACTAGATATTGAGGATGTTGATGATGATGATGATGATGATAGCAAACATAAAGTACAAAAACGTAATTTAAAAAGAATTAACACATCAAGGAATATAACGGATTTAATATCAACTAAAAAGAAAAAACTTGATGTAAATGAAGGACAGACGATAATGAAAGATAATAATAAAAAAAATTGGAGTAGAAAACGACTTTATCTGAAACCTATACCAATTATATATAATCCTACGAAACCAAGTAATCCAAAAAATATATATAATCCTACGAAACCAAGTAATCCAAAAAAAAATATTAACACATCAAGTAATATAACGGATTCAATATCAGCTAAGAAGAGAAAACTTGATGTAAATGAAGGAAAGACGATAAGGAAAGATAATAAAAAAAATTGGAGTAGAAGACGACTTTATCTGAAACCTATACCAATTATATATAATCCTACGAAACCAAGTAATCCAAAAAATATATATAATCCTACGAAACCAAGTAATCCAAAAAAAAATATTAACACATCAAGTAATATAACGGATTCAATATCAGCTAAGAAGAGAAAACTTGATGTAAATGAAGGAAAGACGATAAGGAAAAATAATAAAAAAAATTGGAGTAGAAGACGACTTTATATGAAACCTATACCAATTATATATAATCCTACGAAACCAAGTAATCCAAAAAAAAAAATTCCTACGAAACCAAGTAATCCAAAAAAAAATATTAACACATCAAGTAATATAACGGATTCAATATCAACTAAGAAGAGAAAACTTGATGTAAATGAAGGAAAGACGATAAGGAAAGATAATAAAAAAATAAAAAATTGGAGTAGAAAACGACTTTATATGAAACCTACACCAATTATATATGATGCTCCGATACAACGTGCAACAGAGATAAATGATGATGATAATACTGTATGTAACACACTTAAACAAAGTAAAATAGAAAAAAATATATCACCATTATACAGAAATATTGAATTGCTTATAGAAAATAAAAAAATAGATACAGTTTATGGTTTTAATATCGATCATGAAGGACGTTGGCAATATGGTAATAATCAAATTTTATTTGATAAAAGTAACACAATGCAAATAGGAAACAAAAAATGGAAAATTACTCCAGGACTGTTTCAATTAGTATTTCATTCAAAACCTATACATTATACTAAGGATGATCTAAATAAATATAAAGATATTCTAATGGAAACAAATGTACATAAACGTCAATATCAATCAACTGCACAAATAAAGGGAACTAAAGCATTTAAATATCGAAGAGTAATTAAAAACTTATTCAACAAAAAGAAAAAACGTGTAACAAAAGGTAGCGGTTTATCATTAAAATCAGTAGATAATCGTAAACCAAACTATATATATTGGGATGATCCAAATGAATTAGTTGATAGACTACGTTTACTTCTGTCATCAGAAAGTGTTGGACATAATAATCATAAAAACGAAATAATATCTATTATTGAAGAACTCAGAGAATCTAAAATAATATATTAAATGAAATGAGTTATATAAATAAATTTGGTGAAAGTTCAGTTAAACAAAAACTAAACAGAAATTCAGTTACGAAAAACTATATTAACAAAACAAATGATGTACTAACTGCTAAAATGAACGGTTTAAGAACGGATATAGATAATCTTTCTATGCTTCATCAAACTGATGTGAAACAATTAACACTTCACAACGAACATTCAATTGCTAAAATCGTTGCTGATATTAAAAAAGAATCTATAAGAATTGATAAATTGAAAGGTGATGTGGAAAATGTTATTAGTTCCATTCAAAGACATATTGAAAATACAACAAGCACTCTCAGTAAAACTATTAGTAATCATATAATCAATGGAAATAAAGAATACAGAAATAATATTGAAGACAGATTTAATAGCATAGAAGAATTTATACATAAATGGGTTGGAATGGAAGAACTCAAAAATCAATATACAAATCAATTGAATGAAATTAAAAATGATATGAAAGTATTTAAGGAAGCTATTAACAATAGTAAACAATTATATTCAGAAAATAAAGCCTATTTAAGCAACCTTGAACAGAGATTTGATAACATTGAAACTTACCTGTTTAGAACAATCGGTATGAAAAAAGAAAAAAACTAAAGCTACATATTATCATTACATAAATCTAAAAAAACAAAATGGATATTAATGGTGATAAACGAGAAATAGTGGAGGAACTACATAAACAAGCTAGAAGAAATTTTAAGAGAAGACGAGTTGTAGTTAAGGGAATAGATGATTTGTGGCAAGCTGATCTGGTTGAAATGGGGGCCTATGTAGCAAATAATAGCGGTTATCGTTATCTTCTGACAGTAATAGACACGTTTTCGAAAAAAGCGTGGGCTGTTGCAGTAAAAAATAAAACAGCGCAGAACGTAACGAATGCTATGAAAAGTATTTTCGATAAATATCATCGAAAACCAGTAAACTTACAAACAGACGATGGAAAAGAGTTTTTTAACAATCAATTTCATCATTTAATGCAATCACAACAAATTAATCACTATTCAACATATAGTAGCCTAAAAGCATCCATTGTTGAACGATTCAATAGAACATTAAAGGGTATGATGTGGAAAGAGTTTAGTCACCAAGGAACATATAAGTGGATAAACAAATATCAAGAACTTGTAAATAACTATAATAACACATATCATAGAACAATAAAAATGTCACCTAATGATGTAAATTCCTCTAACGAAAAATCTCTTTTGGACACCGTCTATAATCATTTGAAAGCTTTTAAGAAACCAAAGTTTAGAGTTGGCACTCATGTTCGAATTAGTAAATACAAACATATATTTGAAAAAGGTTATACACCAAACTGGACTACAGAAATATTTAAAGTTAAATTTGTAAGAAATACAAATCCAAACACTTACATTTTAGAGGACTATAAAGGACATGAAATTAAAGGTGGATTTTACTAGTTTGAGTTAATGAAAACTAAATATCCACAAACATATTTAGTCGAGAAATTTTTGAGGAGAAGAGGGAATTTGTTGTTTGTTAAATGGTTAGGTTTTTCACCTGAACACAACTCTTGGATCAACATTGATGATACATCACTATAAAATATATTAAATATATGTTAACACTATTTATTTAGAGATCAAACGTTAAGATGACAATAGCTTTAACGTTAAACGGAGACTCATCACTACTTATTGCCAACTACTTTCCACCTATCGAGCTCGATCAAAACTATGTTTGTGGATTAATTAGTCTTGATACATATCATTCAATACCCAATATTGATGTGCAAAGCAATTTATTTCATATTGGTAATCATGAAATAGAAATTCCCGTGGGATCATATGAATTTTCTGATATAGCTGATTACATTACTGAAAAATATAACAAGTTGAATAATAAAGGAACTCTAAATATTCAAGCAAATTACAATACATTACAAACTTATATACAAAGCTCTGTTGATCGTATATATTTTAATAAAGAACGAACAATTGGATCACTTCTTGGTTTTAGTAAGAGAGTATTGGAGCCAAATGAAGAATATAGTTCAGATAAAACTATAGATATTACAAAAATAAATACTATATTAGTTGAGTGCAATATTGTGACTGGTTCATATATAAATAACATTTCTGCGCACACTCTACATCAGTTTTCTCTGAACGTCAGTCCTGGTTATAAAATAACTGAAGCACCCGCAAACGTAATATACTTACCTGTAAATACAAGATTAATAAATACACTTGTTGTGAAAGTGGTTGATCAAGACGGAAATCTTGTCAACTTTAGAGGAGAAAAAATATCTATAAGACTTCATTTAAAACCGATGAAGGAATGATTATATATAATAAGAATATTTTAAATAATCAATCAACATTCAGATTCTCAACACCACCACCAACACCACCACCACCACTACCACCAACATCAACACAATACACAACAACAACAACAAATATAGAAAATTGTAAATATCAAACAAGAAGAAATCGAAAAACTCTAAGCAAATTTAATAAAGAGTTTCTACAAAATTTAGGATACAAAATCAGAAATATATAATAAAAAAAAAATGAGTGGTCTAATTAACATATTAAATAAACCACAATTTGATAACTCAATTATCAGAAAAGAATATCATAGCTATACATCGTATTTACAATCATTTAAAAATAACGATGAAATTCGGATATCAATTCAAAACCAAGATTTATATGTACAACCCAGTGAAAGCTACATATATATTGAAGGATACGTAACAAAGGAAGATTCAACAGTTTCAGTGTCTTTTAAGCTCCTAAACAATTGTATGGCTCATCTTTTTGATGAAATTCGATATGAGTTAAATGGTGTAGAGATTGATCGTACTCGTCAACTTGGAATTACAACAGATATAAAAAACTATGTGTCACTAAATCAAGCGGAAAGTGATGCATTAGTAAATGCAAGATGGGCACCAAATAATGCCGACGATCTATCACTTATTAGTGGTTATTTCAATTTTTGTATACCATTGAAAATGTTGCTTGGATTTGCTGAAGATTTCAATAAAATAATAGTAAATTCTAAACATGAATTGATACTTTTACGATCCAAAGACGATTCTCGCGTCATCAAGTCTATTATATCGAGTGAAAAATTTAAATTATCTTTATTAAATATTACATGGAAAGTACCACATGTACAGCTTGCTGATGAATACAAACTGGAAATGTATAAAACAATCAACACACGTCATCCTCTAAACATATCATTTAGAAGTTGGGATATGTATTACTATCCTTCCCTTCCGGAAAGCACTACAGTGTTATGGAATGTTAAACTGGCCAGTGAAAATGAAAGACCACGCTTCTTGCTTATAGCTTTTCGCGATAGTGAGAACAAATTTATACACTGCGATTTAACTGACGTAAAAGTTCATCTCAACTCAGATACGTATCCTTATGATGATTTAAATCTTAAGTTTGATCGAAATAGGTTCGCACTACTATATGATATGTATTCAAAATTTCAATATAACTATTATTTACGCGATCCCCAACCATTACTAAAACGAGACAAGTTTAAATCAACTGCACCAATCATAGTCCTGGATGTATCTCATCAAAATGAAGCAGTTAAAAGTGGCCCTATCGATGTGCGAATTGAATTAAAAACACTAAAGAACATACCATCTAATACATCTGCATATTGTTTAATTATACATGATAGAATGTTTGAATATATACCTCTTACAAACGAAATACGAAAAATATTGTAAATATATATGTATATATATATATATATATATGTTAAATTTAAATATTAAAAAATAAATAAAATAATATAACAAAACAAAAGAACTGTGTGTTTTTTAATTTTGTTAATATTTTTTCAAGGTATGTATAAAAAGGTAAACTATTATCTCCTTTCTAGCATTGCAGCTTTAGTTCTAATTGTGTACACATCTATCACATAAAACAAAAACATAACAACAACAATGAAATTTATTTTATTATGTTTTTTTGTTGTGTTAAGAATACTGACTGGTATGTCTATGTCATTACCAATATCCAACATCACTACTCCAAAAATTGAAATTGAATCAAATTCAAAAAGCATTGAATTGAATTTTACCCTTCCCAATAGTGAGATTCTCAAAATAAACATATCATTTGTGATGTTAAAGGAAAGTGAACCACTGGAAATAAGAGATGATGATGATGAATATCAATCAGATGACAATGAAAAAATATTAACGACAACAAGTATACCTGATACAGCAGGAAACTTAAATTTGACAAAATCAACTTTAGTAACAACAACTGATTCACCAGTCACAACAACAACAACAACAACAGATGAACCGCAAAAAATAATTACAGTAGATGATGCAATAGAAGCGTTTCGCAAAGAACTCATTGATAAAGAAATGTATATAGGTGGAATTCTAGATGCTAAACAAGCATTTTATCGTCATTTTAATCTACAATATGAAAATGTTGAAATACCTATTCGTTGTACCTATAACAGTAAATTTGAAACACAATATTTAAAAATTAGCTGTTTTGAATATCGTGAAATTGAACAAGAACGTATTCTTAGTAATGGTGAAATTGAGAAAGTTCGAGTAGAAGACTTATCACTCAAATTGCAACACATCAAAATTACTAACCTTAAGAATTATACACAAACATATAAAATGACTATTGAATAATAGTTTAACCGTTAGTAACTAATCGAACTTAAAAGACAAACCATTATGTTGATGGTGGTGGGAAAGCTTTTAAAAATAATCCTAGTCATTCTAATCTTACAATTTGATGCTGCTGCACGGTGCAATAGTCAGTATTATTCACAATATCAACAACAGCAACAACTACAACAACAACAACAGCAACATCAAATTCATAATAGTACTATTTCATTAGATGGTGAAACAAACAGATATCTTAATTTCAAATTTAAGCTCCCAAATCAAACATTGCATATAGAAATACATTTATCAGTTCAACTAGATCCTTCTACATCAGAAAACAATTCCGCAACAACAACAACAACATCAACACCAACAAGAACAGTTGACCCTTACACACGACAGTCACGAAGCAGTGATAATGAAAAACATTTCACTATAGATGATCTAATTGAAGCATTTAGAAAAGAATTAATTCAAAAAGAAACTAACATTGGCGGTATCATTGAAAGCTCTAAAGTTTTCTATCGACATTTCAATCTAAAATATGAATACTATGAGATCAGAGTTCGCTGTGGTTATTACAGTAACTATAAATATCATACATTAAACATTTACTGTTTTCAATATAATCCTGACGACGATAGAGATATCTTCCCCGACGAAAGAAATCATAAACATAATTTTGAAACGCAATATCTCACAGAACGTTACTCCAATCTTATAAATATAAGAACCATCAATATAAAAGATTACACACAAACACTTCACATGAGTATTAAGTAATTCACACACACACACACACACACAACCAACATGCTCAAAGAAATATTAGATTTTTTAAAATCATGCTCTCATATAATTTCTAATGAAGATAAAACTAAACTTATCAATATACATTCACAACTGGCGTATGCAAACAACTTAAAAACCATAAAAAATAAACATGGTGAACATTTTGAGGATTGTATTTGGTCAAACGAAAACACTACATGTGGACCCGACACGTGTCAATGTCACTATCATAAACTATACAACAACCAGGTCGAAGATGAAGCAAGAAATATTATCAACTTTTATAATATAATTAAATGTAAAAATTGTCCTTTCAATATATAAAATATTATTTACTTTTCCATTTCTTAGAATAAGTAATTTATTTTTATACAACTAAATAAATAATTAAAAATATCATATCAGCAAACTCTATTTGGTTTTTTTATTCACTCAAGGACAAGTTTTAAAAACATGATTATGCATACATGATTACGATTTGCGGTCACCATGATTTTGTACATTTATAAATTTCACACACACACACACATACACACACACACACCTTTTTTTTCCCCTTCTGCGATTTGTTATCTTTTGCGGTCACCATTTTGCGGTCACCATTTCAAAAAACACCCTACCATACGCAATAGTCGACCATCTACAAACACACACACACACAACACACATTTACACCCTACATGTTACAAACCCATCACTCAAAACAACTATGCCGACTGTAGCGTAGGCATGGAGCCACTTTTTGTATGGAAAAAGTGGCCCCAAACATACTACTAATACCTAACTTTACTCAGTCTTCTTATGATTTTTACATTTATCCATTTACAATAATTGTTTAAAGCATTTCTATACATAACGATTTCATCCACTTTATACTCAACGGTGTGACCTTTTACTTCTTTATTTTCCATACTTTGGTTTCTCTTACTTTTCAACTTTATTCTATTTTGTTGGGCGCTTTTATTTACAATTTTTGGATTAATGATATCTATTAATGTTTTTGGCTTGAAATTGAAGATCATATGAGCTGGTGCTACTCCCGTTGTTGTTGGTGTAGTTCGGTATTTTAGCAAAAAATTGTTTATTTTATAGTCCCATGATTTTTCCTTAGTTCTTGGATCCAGTAAATACTTTTTAATGATGATTTTACAGTTTGTACTGCTCCCTCGGCAGACCCATTTGATTGTGGGTGATAAGGTGGTGATTTTAGTACTTTAATTCCACAATTGGTACAAAACTCAATAAATTCTTTTGAACTGAAGGGCGGTCCATTATCACTCACTAATTCGGTAGGAAGTCCGAACATTGAAAAAATTGCTCTTAAGGTTTCATTGACAATAAAAGCTGTTGCTGACTTCATTATTTTAGCATCTATCCACTTAGAAAAAGTATCAACTATAACAAGTATAGTTATATTTTCTATTTTGCAGAAGTCTATATGAATTCTTTCAAACGGTTGCTTAGGCTCTGGCCACGTTGTTATGATTGGTTTTGGAACGTTTTGACTTGCGCTACATACTTGACATGACCTTACATACATTTCCACGTCCCCATCTATTCCCGGCCACCAAACATATGTCCTTGTTAAGTATTTCATCCTTACAATCACAATATGCCCACCGTGTAATAGCTGAAGTACTTTACCTCGTAAAGTATTCGGTATTACCATTCGTTCTCCATAAAATAAGCAATGGTCTTCTGTTGCCAATGACAATCTCTTATTATAATATTTTTGCAAATACTTCGGTACCTGCTCAGGCCACCCATACCGAATATATTTATATACTTCCATTAGCTCTTCATCTTGCGCCATCACATTTTGAACATCCTCAATGCAAATAGGTAATTCGTGAGCTATATGAAAAACATTTATACTATCGTTAAAATCGCCTGTGTGTTCTGGTATTGGCAGACGTGATAGTGCGTCCGCGTGACACATCTTAGATCCGCTCTTATACTTTATGTTATAATTATAAGATGATAACAAGATAGCCCACCTGTGCAGTCTGTTAGAAGCGACTGATGGAAGTTCCTTATTCGTTGAAAAGATCTCTCGCAATGGTTGATGATCACTTTCAATTGTAAAATTCAAACCATAAATATATTTGTGAAATTTCCGAACTGCATATACTATTGCGAGGGCTTCCCGGTGAAGTTGGGAATAGTTCTTCTCAGATGGTTTTAATGAACCTGATACAAACATGACTGGATGATCTTTTCCATCTATTATGTGTGACAGTACACCACCTACACCGTAAGGACTGGCATCACAAGAAATTACAATCGGTTTTGTCGGATCGTAATGTGTTAGAGTTCCGATTTTGGTTATTAACTTCTTACTATTATTGAAACTGTTTTGATGTTTCTCTGTCCAAATCCACTTAGTATTATTTCTTGTTAAATCATACAGGAGGTGTAATTCCGATGCCAGGTTAGGTACACAATGATTATAGTAATTAACCATTCCTAAATATGATCTTAGCTGATTCTTATTCGTTGGAGCGGGGGCTTCTACAACAGCTTTTATCTTTAACTTAGATGGAGAAACTCCATTTTTGTTGATCGTGTAGCCCAAATAATTTATCTCCGTTGCGAAAAACCTACATTTGTCAACGTTAATTTTCACATTAAAGTCCAATAATTTATTTAATACCGCCGCGAGATTATCTTTGCATTCTTTCAAATCACTTCCACCAACTAAGATATCGTCGAAGTTAGGTCTAGTTTGCAAAAATAATTCCAGCCAGATAAACTAGTCAGAATATCATCTACTCGAGGTAGCACATAGTGCTCATTTTCTATGAATCTGTTCACAGTTCTGCGACAATCAACACATATTCGTATTGATCCGTCCCTTTTGTTGACAATAACTATAGGACTAGCCCACTTGCTACTGCTAACTGGAACTAATACGCCTTCATCACACATTTTATTGAGCTCCTCTTCAACTTTAGACCTTAATCCGAATGGTAATGTGTGCGCTTTTGCAAAGATTGGGTATGCTTCTTCTTTTAAAATGATTTCGGCTACATAGTCCTTTATTGTCGAATTATTTACTTTCGCAAATAAGTCTTTGTATTTATCAAAACAGAAGTCCTCCTTTATATTGGGTGTTATAGAGTTAATATTATTAAATGCGTTATGCCAATTCGGGACTATTTCATCCAACAAATTTCTTCCAATAAGTGGTTTAAATTCGTATTGGGAACTTAAAACAACCAATTTTAAGTTGTAAGTTCTTTCACCAAATTCTACCTCAACAACAACAGAGCCAACAACATCAACAGACTCACCAGTAACAACTTTAAGTTTCTCCGATTCCCTTATTATTTTTATGTTTTTAAAAAATTTATTGTAATAGGAAATGTGACAAATAGAAACACATGCCCCCGTGTCTATTTCCATTTCTATACCCACACCTTCAATTTTTACAAAAACAAACAATGACTGAGTGTAATTACAAGAATATAAATTATTTAAATAATCATTTGTTGAATAGTCACTATCATATTGTTCGCTACAATAATCTAGGTTTTTAATTTCAGTTTTATTCTTACGTTTATACCTCTTTTTATTTTCCTCCTCTTCATCTTTTCTCTTATGCCAACAGTTTCGCTCGTAATGGCCCCTCTTATTGCAATAAAAACACTTCACGTCAGACCGGTTATTTTTCTTCACCTGCATCTTTGTAGTTTTACTGTTATCTTCATATGATTTTCTTGTTCCAAGTTTTCCATAATTGAGACGGTTTACTGTACCATTACTCCGCATAAGCTCTATATCTTTGTTTGACATTTCCATTGATAAAGCAATTTGACATGCTTTATCAAAACTTTTTAATGCACTTTCGTTTAAAATTCTATTTTGTATGTTCTCGTTTGCCAACCCACACACACAAACTTAATGAGCAAAGCTTTTTCCAAAAATAAACCAAAGTCACATTCTCGGGAGAGTTGTTTAAGTTCCACGATATATTCTGAAATTGTTTCTGATGAGTTTTGTTCTCTTTTGAAAAATTTGAAACATTCCACAATAATATTCTTTTGTGGTTTAAAATGAGCTTCCAGAAACCCAATAATATCGTCATATTTATAATCGGCTTCAGTTTTAGGTGCCAGAAGAGAACGCATGGTTTTGTAAAGTTCTGCTCCTCCAAGACTTATCAGCAATGATATTTTATCGGCATCGTTTTTAATTTTGTTAAGTGACAACCGGTGGTTTAAATGGTTAACGTAAAGACCAAAATCTTCAACAATATTATACACTTCTATTGTTCCCACTAACGCAACTGGGCCTTCTGCCATTTTGAAAAAAAAAAATCACTTTTGATCCTCGTCGCCAATAATATGTATTTTCTTAAAAATGAAACTCTCGTGTCGCTAGATACTTAACAACTAAACTTGTCTTTATTAAAACACATTGTATGTAACTTACGTATAGACATTGTATCAAAATGTAAATAAGAATAAAATGAACATTGCAATAAGTATACTAAAGCTGCGAGAGGCAAAAGCCAGAGATGTGACATACATATCAGTTGACTTGGAGGGCAGAGACGATGGAGGAGTTATTAGGATTTCTTATGGATGCACACTTCCGTACGGTGCAGGAGCTGTCTAGAAGCGGTACGCCCCTCGAGGAATATGGACAATGCAAGGATTATAATAGATACTCAAATGGTATGTAGAGCGGTGAAGAAATTTTCGCCCTATAAGGCAGCCGGGCCTGATGGCATTTTCCCGGCTCTTCTTCAGAGCAGTATGGACCTGATAGAGGATAGGTTGGCTAATATCTTCACAATCTGTCTTACAAATGCATATATGTACTCCTCTGACATGGAGGGAGGCTAAAGTTGTGTTCATTCCAAAACGGGGCAGGGCAAGCTATGCGGATCCGAGGGCTTACAGACCGATTAGTCTAACTTCTTACTGAAGACATTGGAACGAATTGTGGATACAATGTTGAAGGCAAGGATACCGCACGATATACTGAAATTTAAACAACTCGCTTATATTAAGGGCAGGTCTGTTGAGACTGCCCTACAAGAGGTTGTACATCATATAGAGAGAACCTTCGATTTGGGTATGTTCACCATGGCTGTATTTATCGATATAGAGGGGGCATTCAATAATATATCGACCTCGAGCATTATTGATTCGCTGGGTAACTTTGACAAGAGATTGACTGCATGGATCAGTCATATGCTAAGGAACAGGAAGATAAGTTGCGATGCTAACGACACGAGGGTAGGGGGGAATGTATGCTGCGGAACTCCACAGGGGGGAATATTGTCTCCCTTGCTGTGGGTGGTGACCATAAATACCCTACTGGAGACATTATCCCAGGAATGATTTGCTCCCGTTTGCTATGCAGACGATGTAGCGATACTGATAAGGGGAAACAATCCTAGGGTTCTTTGCGAAAGGGCAATAGAGGCCCTGAATTTAGCTTTTAACTGGGCTACACAGAGGGGTCTCAATGTCAACCCAGAAAAGACAGAAATTTGTATGTTTACAAGGAAACGGAAGATTGCACATTTGGCATCACCGGTTTTTCGAGATAGGACGATACAGATTAATAAAAAGGTCAATTATCTAGGAGTGATACTCGACTGGAGGTTATCCTGGAAGGACCATATAGAAAGTAGGGTGATCAAGACCCAAAGAGTCTGGACCTATTGCAGAAAGGCCATCGGGTTCAAATGAGGAATGAGCCCAAAGATGGCACACTAGTTCTATACGAGTGTGGTAAGACCAATTGTGACGTACGCCTCGTTAATATGGTGGACGTCCTTGGAGAGGAAAGTTAATGTCAAACATCTTCAAAGAATACAAAGGCAGTGCTGTATCGGCATCTGTGGCGCGATGAGAACCACATAAACTAAGGCAATGGAAAATATTCTATCAATACTGCCTATTGATATACAGGTTAAATACGAAGCAGCTCTGGCTGCTACGAGATTGATGGTGATGGGTGAGTGGCTGAAAAGGGAACACACAACCAAACACCAAAGTATAGTACACGTTACGTGCGATAGCATCCCTATTAGATATGTACAATCACACTGCACCACCATAATATCTGAAGGTATGGAGTGGGGGGTGTAGGTACAATGAACCCCATAACTAACTTATACACGGACGGGTCGACGATTGGTGACGGATCGAGTGGAGGTTTCTGTGACATGGGTCGTAACTTTCGCAAATACTTCCCCCTGCCGGATCATAGCACAGTATTTCAGAGTGAGATCGTGCTATTGCGGAAGGGATAAAATGGTTGAAGGAAATAGATAACAGACTACCGGTTCGTATATTCACTGATAGTAGGAAGGTCATCGAGGCCCTGAGGAATCCTGTGGTTCAATCTCGGTATGTACTACAGTGCAAGGATGAGATTAACTCATACACGCACTGTAGGGGCATAGAGATAATATGGATTCCAGGACATCAGGGGATACCTGGAAATGTTAAAGCAGATAGGCTAGCAAAGATGGGAGCATTAATGGCGAACATCACACTGGATAGTCCGAAGCCATTTCAGGTTTTTAAGAACGAACTAAAGCGATGGGCTATATAATTGCATACAAGAGATTTGCAGCACTCTACCGTAGGTAGGGTGACTAGAATTCTATGGGGGGACCCAGATGGTAGAAGGACAAAGAAGGTCCTAACATTGAGTAGGCCAGCACTAAGGAGGTTGGTTTATTTAATAACAGGACACACAGAGTTAAGGACTCACCTGGCACGAATGGGTATCGTTGGCGATATAACATGCAGTGCCTGCCAGGACGAGGACGAGACACTGGAGCACTACTTGTGCTACTGTCCAGCTTTTAGCCAAGTCAGAAGAAAAACATTTAATCAGGAGAGTATACAGGAGATGGAATTTCTTAGGTGCTCTAATTGGAAAGACTTAAGGAACTACATTGAAGAAACTATGTTCTTGACGTAATCAAACTCAGAGGTTTCCATGGTAACGGTGGAGGCTCCCTACTGTAGAATCGGACCTCCTTATTTTAGAGCGCACAATATGAGGCCTAAGTGTAATCCAGGACGAATTGGGATGCTTATGCCCCTCTTTTCAACCTAACCTATCATGAAAATTTTATATGTGATACTTAATTTACTTTGCTCAAATACTAAAACTGGAGGTTTCAAACCATTCCTAACCACATCACGTACAGCTAAAATTTTGCCACCTTCTACCCCTACAAAGAGAAGTTCTTGTTCAACAAATTCAGTGGCAGCATTTTGTGCACCAACATTAACACGAACTAAATTCTTTAGATTATTCAACGCCCACTTGGACACAGGCACTGTGTATGTTGCACTTTGCATATATGTATATATGAATGTATGTGTGTATATGTATATATGTGTATGTATGCATATATATATATATATATATATATATATATATATGTATGCATATATATATTTATATATATATATATATATATATATATATATGCATACATATATATATATATATATATATATATATATATATATATGTATGTATATATACATATATGTATGTGTATGTATGCATGCACGTATACTCATACGCATACTCATTTTGTTAAATTAATTGAAGTATTATATATTATTTTCTAATAATATCATAAGACATTGCACTAATGTGAATATTAAACTCTAAATTTTGTTTTATAAAATATGTTTTCATCATTATTAATTGATATGATACTTTTACCTAATTATTCCTTTCTTTTTAGTCATATTGTGCTCCCCTGGCGTTATGCTTTTGATGTGTTCTGATTCGGATAGTGGTCTGTCATTCAGTAGCAATTCGGTTATGAGGAATTCCCTGCGAGGTCACTTTAGTAATTTTAACGCTGCTCATATTAATTGTCAGAGCATTAAGCCTTCTGGTGGGTATTCAAAAATTGATGAGTTGAGATCTATTATTAATAATTCCTGTTTGGACGTTTTTGCGGTCGCTGAAACTTGGTTGAAACCGTATGTTTCGAGTAAGTCTGTTGAGATTCCTGGATTTAAATTTTGTACGAATGACCGTTTGGGATCTAGAGGTGGTGGCGTTGGCATTTATATATCGTATAAAACGAAGTATAAACGATTTTCTCTTGTCTCTGAGCCATGTGTCTGTGAGTCCTTATTTATTGAGTGCTGCCATGAGGATGCCAAGATGCTGTTTGGTGTGGTTTATCTAGCTTATGGTGATTTAAATTTCTTTGAAAATTCTCATTATGACCTACTATCGGGGTATTCTAACATAGTAATTGTTGGCGATTTTAATTGCAATATGTTTGATGCTGCTAAATCAGTCCCTATGCGTGACTTATGGTGTAGGTGCGGCTTGAGTGTTTTTCATGAGTCTAAGCTGACTCACTTTGATGTTGCTCATGGTTCTAGTTCTCTTATTGACTTCTGGCTGGTGGGTGATATCAGGCGTGTTAGATTATCAGATCAAATGGATTGTTCTTCTATCTTACATCATAAATTAATTTTTTTGTCTTACAATATGAGTTTTGAGCGACGCAGTGCGGCCGATTGCGAAAAAGCTGGCCAAAACTCGAAAAATAAAAGTAATAGATAAGATTTTTTAGCATGCAGTTGGCTAGAGGGATCATATAAGAATTAAAAAACGTTAAGAATAACGTCTTATACCCCAAATTCTTTCTTTACTTTCAGTTGGAATTTGACCTCTTTTCAAGCGCACTATTAGCGCAATTATTTAGCAAAACCTTTAAACGTGTGAAAGCGCGTGCAGCAAAGAAAACCTAATAAAACCAAATGGAATGTACGTGTAAAGGTTAGTAAAATACGTAAAAAAGTTTGTAAATGTCAATTTGAAAATTTTTAGCAGCACAATAATTAGGGTACTCTTTCCGCCTTTTTTCAATAAAATTTGAGTTTTCAAATCAAATAACAATACAACGCTGGCGATTGATGTCTTCTAACCTTTTGGAGGTTACTTTGAAAAGTATTAGCTATCGATTAAGCCAAAATTCAGCTGCCACCTCCTGCCCCTTGAATCGTTATGGGCTCTTTTCTAAGGATGCTTTGCCCAAGCTATCCAGTCAAAAATTTTAACTTATTGCAATTTCCGTACTTCGTGATGCAATAAAAATGTTAAAAAATTCAGCAATATTTCGAATACTGTAAGAAACAATTATCAATAATAATATTACTCAAAGTTATTAATAATAAACTGTTTAATCAAATAATTATTCAACAATTTTTGCTATTAGCTATTATTTTTCGTAAACAAATAGAACGCGTTAATTATTTTTTTCGGAATTTTCTCTCAACTATAAAAATAATCATCTTTTTAGGTTCCACTATGTACAAACTTACGAGTGGTATAACATGCCTACTTTAGTACATTAGCTTTTAATTCATGGCCCAGATATTATACAAAATTCAGTTTTACCAACCGGACAAATGTCAGAAGATGCACAGGAGGCCTGCAATAAATTTTATTCTATCTACCGCCTCAGCTTTGCTAGAAAGAATTACAGGATGAAGACAATGGAGGATGTTTTCAAACGATTATTAATAGCCTCCCATCCCTGTATTTCGAGTTGTCGAATATTACAAAGTAAACCGCTAAAATCTCTATCCGCAGAGGCTATTAATTTATTATCGTCCCTATCTATCAGCAGAGAAAAAACAGAGCAAGAAAGTGCAGATAACAGGTCAGCCTCTTAGTCGGAAACCGATATAGATGTTACTGATCTTGAGGACAACGGAAATTTCTTAATGTAATATTACTTTTTTTGTACTTTTACTTCAATCGGTATTATCATATTTTTATTTTAGTTTATTAATTTATTTATTGATCCTTTAAATAATCAAAAGCCAAGGAGGCTAAAGTGTTAAATTATACTATAATTTAATTACTTGTATAATTTTTAATTGAAATAAAAAATTTTGTGATAATTTGAAAATGGTTGTTTTCGATTCAATTGTTTCAAGTTCAAGGCTCTGACTTAGCTGAGGTTGGCTCGCCCCTGGTGACCCCATCTTGTATTTGCATTTTGAATTTTGTAATTCTGACAGGAAAATCGGAATCAGCGACCCCAAATCCCTCGAAAGCGATATTTAACTTGATTGCGATAAATAATACATGATTTTATTTTAATTTATATTGCGCTTGAGGCTTATTTTTATAAAAACTGTTTATTTTATAATTAAATCAATATTTCGATATCCTCTGGATATCTTCTTCAGGATAACAATTCAAAAATTATTTATAATAATTTAACAATAACAAAGTTTTTAAATTATATAAAGTTAAATATTTTTGTTGTTTTTTGTTTTTATATAAAATTGAAAATGAATGAAAATTTTTTTCATACATATTAAAAACATTTCAAAATTGAAACTTTTTTCTTTCCTGTCTACATTATGAAAATTGAAATTTGAAAAATGAGGAAATGAATATAATAATTAATAAAATTTGAACACATTATAGGGTAAACTAGAATGTGTTCAAATTTTATTAATACAGTCCAAGAAAACCCAGAGATCGAGCACTCTTAGGGACTTGGCGTTCCGTGCTTTTCTACTTAACAGGTCGGAGAGCAATTGGAAGATATTCTGCAGGTTACGCAACAGAGCGAAGAGTGTCATACGTAGACTTAAACGTCGGTACTACTCTGGATTGTTTCATAGAATGGATTCGGCAGGACTTTGGAGGATTTTAAAAGATAATGGGTGTCTAGGGGATGATTCTTTGGTTTCTCATGGTAGTTCCGATGAATTAAATGAGTTTTAAGTTACGAATACTGATCAATGATGATGTCATTGCTTTCTCGTTTCGTTGTATTTGTGAGCAGGAACTGTTGTGCGCCTTGAATAGGGTGAGATCTAGATCAATAGGGATTGATGGCATTTCCATTAGATTTATCAAACTCATATATCCACTTATGTCTAGTCATATTTTGTTTTCAGCTATTGGCTGAAGTAGTAGAACACGAGACTTTGAAGCGAAGGGTCGTGAGTTCAAGCCCGCGCTGAGTCATGAAATATTGTGTTGAATTTTTCTGATCAGCATTAGTGCGTGGTTGTGTTAGTTGTTGCCAGCCTGTTTCAATGATGAAGGCATAGTCACTGATCACTGAACATAATTGGCAGCGACTGACACTATCATGTACTAAAAGCAGAGTAACAGCACCCACCTTCGTCGGCCCTGTAGCAAAAATTAGCCAGCGAAGTAAAAGGTTGAAATAGCTACAAACAAAAAAAAAAAAAAAACTGTCTATCTTCTCATCTTTTCTAATCTGTCCTCTCAATACTATCCACTCGTTTTCAGTTCCGGCGCAATGCATTGCATATATAGGGGTCATCTCCTGAGTGCTGGTCCTACTCCTAAAAGAAAAAAAAAACCTCGTCTAAGTTTCCGTCTTATTGGAAAGTTGCGGGGGTAACTCCTATACCTAAGTCCAAGTCAATTCAGGGCTCTGAAGATTTTCGGCCGATCTCCACACTACCTGCTCTCTCTAAAGTTGTTGAGCATATTGTCAAAGATCAAATACTTGGCCATGTTGGCGACAGTATATATGATGGTCAATATGCGTTTCGTAAGGGATTTAATACCTCCTCATTGCTTATTACTTTGACTGGTAATATTAGGCGTAATGTGAATGATAGTAAATTGAGTGCTCTTGTTTCCTTGGATCTATCCAAGGCTTTTAACTCAATTGATTACTTTGTTTTGATGGACACTCTTAGGAATGACTTTCACTTTTCAAACACGGCTTGTAAGCTTATATATTCTTTTTTGTCTGACCGATCGCAATTTGTGGTGTTGAAGGGAGTTAATTCTAACATATTACCTCTGACTTCTGGAGTTCCTCAAGATTCTGTTTTGGGCCCACTCCTCTTTGTGTTATATATAAATAGCCTACCGGGTTCTATCAGTCATACACGGTGTAAAACTTTCTTATTTGCTGATGTTTTCTTATTATTTAATGGTTCATTGGGTTCTGACGATACTTTGATTGCTGATATTAACCTGTGCTTGAATCGTGTTCTGGAATGGACTCTTTGTAAGAGCCTGTCGATCAATCTGCTAAAAACTAAAGCTTTTATGTTTGGACCTACTACTCGGTTTATTTTGGACCTTCAGTTGTCTATAGGGGGGGTACGTATAGAACTTGTCGACAGCCTAAGATGCTTAGGTATTGTATTGGATAGCAGACTATCATTTTCATGTCATATTAACCTGCTGAGTTATAAAATTTTCGCTATTTCGCGGAGCTTTTTCTGCTAATCTTTACTTGTCTACAATTATCAGAGCTTGGTTATCATGGTCAGTGTTGATGTCACTTATCTTGTATGGCCTTGGGTTCCTTTCTGGCGTAGGTGCTATATGCTTAACGAGACTTCATAGACTGGTGAATACTGTGGTTAGATTTGTTTTCCGGAGCCGCCGCCGTGACCATATATCGAGATATGTTCTTGACTTTCTTGGATGTAATTTTCATAATTTTATCAAGTAATGGAATCTTCTATTGTTTTTCAAAGTAATTAAAAGTGGTAAACCTTTAGCTTTATTTGATTCGTTTGGGTTTTTACGTTCCACTAGGAACCCCTAGCTTTTTATACCGCTTATTTCGTCGTCACTTTTTGGGAAGTCCTTTATAGTTAGGATCGCGCGCTGGTGGAATGTGCTACCATTTGAGTTAAAATTGTTACGGCACTTTTCTACGCTCTGATTCTGAATACATACCCTGGGGTTGAAATGAATTAATTAATTTTACATAATTTCTACTGATTGGCACCACCTTTATAATTTTCCGTTTCCATATCATTTATATAGTACGGGCATATATAAGTACATGCCTTGATATAAGTAAAATTAGTTATCTACTAAATTCTACAGCATATTGATTATTTTTATTAATTATTTTTTTAATGGAATTGAAACTATTTTTACATAGTTATTATTAGCACATTATCAAATCTAATGTAATATTTTAACTTTGGCAGTGGTCATATAGCCCGAAGAAACAACAGTCAATGTAAGTGGTCTAGAAGATCACCGGTAATCAGCAACTCCAATTGAATGATATCTATCTAGATATTTTGCATACACGACAGAAAAAGGCACAGTGTGTCAAGTGCATGAAATACTGCTATAGCCCAGTTACCAGCAGACTAGACAAGAACATGGTACTACTCAAGTGGGAACTACCATGAAAGCTGAATTATCACAGCATCAAGCTTTGGTTGAAGCATTACACCAGCAAAAAAATATGCATTCCCAGCATCTAATAGAAGTCAATTGTGTGTACAATAGATATTTATAATTAAACAAATATAAAAATAAACAACCAATAATAATCCTTTTATTTTACTTCATCTTAATATACAAAAGTCACTTGATTTTTTACTTAATATATCAAATATTATATACTGTGAACACATTATATAACAATTAAAACCAAATATACATATAAAACATACATAAATATACATTGTAATAATCTTGTTCCTAAGATTATAGAATTTGTTCATTTGTTGAAACAAATGACACACAATATAAACACAAATGTTCTATTTATTCTTACTTTACTTGGTAAACTTCAAAATAATTTGCAACTCGTCCGGTAAACTAGTACTAGACAAAGGAGTTAATTGATTGAAGTCAAAAAGCAAAGTGACTTTATTCATACAAATGTGGCTGCTTATATACTAATTTTAAAGTTAAATGTTACAACAGTGTAAATAAAAGTAAGAAATATAGAAGTGAAATGTGGCAATATTATTAAAGAAATATCCGTTAATTCAAATTACGAATGATCAATATATGCAGAGTTGTATTTATATAAATTGAGATATGCATAGTTGTATTCAATCTATATCCGTTAATATTTAAAATAGTCGTTAAGTTTAAGTAGTATTTAGAAATTGGTATATTATGAAATGCTTCAGTCTCCCCCTTTGATGCTGAAATCGTCTCGATGAGACATCAAAATTCTATGTCTTCTTCTTGGGCCGACCTCTTGTAATTATTTTGCTAACGGGTTGTACAGATTGATTTGATATTCCGACTACTGGTGTTAAGGCTGAAGCATGGTATGTTCCTAGGGGTAGTTTCAAATCATCTTCATGAGCTATGGTATAAGACGTTGTACCTCTCTTTTGTATGATGACGTAGGGACCATCTCGCTTTGGAACGAATTTTGACGTTATTCCTTTGTTGCTGTTGCTTAAAACGTGATTTTGAGCCAATTTCCAATGGGGTTTGACTACGTCTATGCTTATTGCTGTTGTGTTTGTTGTGGTCTTGTTGTTTGTGAACGTTCTCTTTGACATTTCTAAAAACATTAACAAGATTTTGGAGAAACGGTGTAATTTCGGCAATGAAATTTTCAGACTGAATTATAGTTTTCAAGTCGTGGTAGAGAGCTACGAACGCTTAATGACGTGCAACATTAAGCGTTCGTAGCTCTCTACCAAATGTTAAGTAGCTGCTGTCTGCTTTGTGCTTTGACATAATGTTGTGTTCATAGCGAAACGAATGCTATGCAATTTTTCATCCCAAGACTTGTGATCATTTCCGACATAAATACCAAGTTGTGCTTTCATATCCCGATTCTTGCGCTCCACTGGATTAGCCTCAGGGTGATAGACAGGAGTGAGTATATGTTCGATGTTTAAGCAATAAATTATCTTTTGCATTATAGCAGAGACAAATTGAACGCCGTTGTCGCTAATAACTTTCCTGGGTACACCATAACGTAAAAATATTTCGTTGATCAAAGTTTTTCCGCATTCTTCAGATGTAGCAATAGCCAAGGGAAAAAGTTCCACCCATCTGCTAGCGATGTCTTCTACTATAAAAATCCACTGTAATCCTCTTGAAGTGACGGGTAAGGGTCCAAACAGGTCTATGGCAATTATTTCGAATCTTTGGTTACTTGCTACCATCTGGTAGAGTCCTGCAGGTTTTAAGTTTGTCGCTTTGTATTTCTGGCATTCTATACATTCCTTAACATGTTTCTCAATATCTTTACGTATTCCTGGCCAATAGTATCTAGAGGTAATTTTATGTGTAGTTCTGTTACTACCATAGTGACCGGCAGATTTATCATCGTGGTAGTATTTAAGGATGTTAGATCTTTCTTCACTAGGTATGACGAGTTGAGCATCTTCAGAGTCGTCATCGCTGTAACAATAAAGGACGCCATCATTCATTACGTAACCTCTTTTTGACCAGTATCGTAGGTCATCTGTGTTGTCTTCAAGGCAGATGATAATTGCCATCAGTTGGGGATCAGAAAGTTGACTTTGTCTAATTTCGCCTGCTGTTTTTCGTGGCATTTCAATAGAAAATGAGCATATTTCACAGGAATCTATTGTGCAATTCTTGTCTTCACACGGCGGTCCATCGAGCTAAGCGTCCAGTAGGTGTTCGGAGTTTCATCAACCACTTCAATGGCTGATGGTCAGTGACAAGTTTTATTTGGGCTCCCTCAATGTATCCACGGTATTTTTGAACCGCCCAAACGATTGCAAGTGCCTCTCTTTCAATTGTAGAGTAATTACGTTCTGCGTCAGATAACAGTGTGCTGGCGTATTCTATAGGATGTTCATCCTGACCCTCCCCCTGGAGCAAAACTGCCCCTAGAGCGTAGCCACTAGCATCTGTTTTAAGGATGAATGGTTCACCGTCAGCAGCTTGTTTAAGTATTGGTGCTGTTGTTAGTAGTGTTTTGAGGTGATCAAATGATTTTTGTTGTTCTGGACCCCAGCGCCACATGGTGTTTTTCTTTGACAGGACTGATAGGGGCTTAGATACATCCGCAAATGAAGGTATAAATCTGCGATACCAGGAACATGCTTGCAGAAATGATAATAATTGTTTGATATTCTGGGGTTCCTTGCGGTTTTGTAATGCTGAGACTTTTTCTGGGTCTGTTTTTATTCCTAGCGGTGTAAGCACATGCCCTAGATATTTTATTTCATTGCATGCAAAACGACATTTCCCAAGATTTGCTTTAAGACCAAATGTTTGAATGCGCTCAAAAATCTTCTGAAGATCGCAAAGATGTTGTTCAAATGTAGACGAGCATGCAATTATGTCGTCAAATACGCCAGAAGTATGGTCTCGCCCAGTGAGGTTTTCAAGCGGTCAATTAATCTCTGAAATGTTGCCGGACCATTTCGTAAACCAAATGGCATACGTGTAAATTTGTATATACCAAATGGTGTAACGAAAGCTGTTTTATCTTGGTCAGATGGATGAACTCCTATCTGCCAGTAACCGCTTTGTAGATCAATTGTTGACATAAATTTTGTTACTTTAGCTTCATGCAGTATGTCATCCACTCTTGGCAGCGGATAGCGATCTGGTTTTGTAATTGCGTTAAGTTCACGGTAATCTATGCATACACGGACTCCACCAGTTTTCTTTCGTACCATCACTACGGGAGCAGCCCATGCTGATTGGCATTCAACAATTACTCCAGATTTTAGCATTTTACTTACTTCGTCTTTGAGAGTACTCCTCATTGTTGATGATAACCGATAGGGAGGAATCGCAATAGGATCGTGGTCCTCTGTATGAATACGATGGATAGCATAAGGTGTAACGCTTGTAGGTTCTTCAAATATAGAGTCATTCAGTTTTAAAAGGTTTTCTAATTCTGCTTTCTGGACCGCGGTTAGATTTATGCCATCAGATTCTTTTAGGATTCTTATATCAACAGAAAATAACGGAGTAAAATAGTCATCGAATTCTGTGTTTTGCTTGGTGGTATATCTTCATCATCTCTTATCCTTCTAAATATTGGCTGGATGTACTTTGGAGAGTGATCGGAACTATCAGGTGACTGTTGTTGAGTTATTAAACTATTTGCCATAATTTGTTTCTCGATAGCATACATTGGGTCATCTCGGTAAAATGTTGGTGTTTTTGGCAACGGTGAGGAAGATTTTGTAGTTTTGTTGATTTTTGGAGTACCATGTATAGGTGAAAGGACATTATTGCTTTCAGCAAATTTTATAAATGTTGACATTTCTCTGACAGCTCTTGCACATGGTGAGATCTCTTCGTGAACTTGTAGTGAATAAACTGGTGTTGGTTTTGTTTTTACAAACGTAAACTTTTGTTTTGGTTGATCCTCAAAATACCAATATTTCTGTGCCATGTTTAGAACAATACCAGCTTGTTCCAGAAAATCTGCACCTATAAGTGTTCTATTCTTTGTAGCATTTGGTAGACATATAAGTCTTATTTTGCGTATTTTTCCCCCAAATGATATATCGCAAATAGTTGACATAACTTTATTTGTAGAAATGGAACCATCGGCTAGGGTGACTTCAGCATCCACATCTTGAAAAATGCATTTATTCGCACTCAGTATATTTTTTAGCTCTACACTGGCAACGCTGGTTTTAGCTCCGCTATCAAATATAACTTCACCTGTACGGCCGAAGAATTCTACATGAGCCGCTGGCAGTGAATGTCCGATGACAGTAGTTGAAATTGTGTTAAAGGATAAATACTGAGGGCTTTCTTTGCCATTCGTGTTACAGGTAGGGCAGTTTGATCTGTATACACCAGGTGATCCACATCCATAGCAAGAAAATGTGGGCTTTTTCATCAGATCAGCTTTTTGAGGTTGTTGCTGGATATTTTTGCATACGTTGTCTATTTGTTGAGTTGATTGTTGACCATTTTGTCGCTCATCACGATTTTTCTTCTTGAAGCATGTTTCTATCGAATGACCTTTGTTTCGACAAAAACTGCATCGATTCGTCTGTAGAAGCCCATACAACAAGTTCAGTTGAATATCTTCATTCGGCGGTGTTTTCAGCTGCGAGAGAAGGAGTCTTTTCTTGCATATAAAGCTGTCAGTTGGTTCATTCCATTGTTGTTTGGTTTCAAAAAAATTCGAATATATGCCCCAGTCAGGAATAGGAGGAGTAAATGTGCTTCGAATGAGTGTGGTAACCTGCTCAAATGTATTTAATGTATCCTTTACTCCAATCCACCATGATGCAGCATAATCCTCTAATAGAAGTGGCATTCCACGTATAGCATCACCATCAGAAATTTTTTCAATGTCTTTAAAGACACTGATTGCAGCCAAGAACTCCTCCACGGCAGTCGGATCTCTTTGGCCTTTAAAACGAGCGCTGCAACGAGTAAATGAACCTCCTCTAGTATTTCCACCCATAACAGCCAGTATTTGTTGAAATTGTTCAGCAGAAAAAGTGGCCATTTTGTCAACGTCTATCTCCAGGGATTGGTTATCAGCTTCAACTTCGAGCTTAGGCGGCGTTTCGTCTTCTTCGTTGGCACTGTAGTCTTATTCGCTGGTACTAAAGTCTTCTGGTGTGGATTCTTCTGTAGGCACTAAGTTGGGCGCCAATGTAATAATCTTGTTCCTAAGATTATAGAATTTGTTCATTTGTTGAAACAAATGACACACAATATAAACACAAATGTTCTATTTATTCTTACTTTACTTGGTAAACTTCAAAATAATTTGCAACTCGTCCGGTAAACTAGTACTAGACAAAGGTGTTAATTGATTGAAGTCAAAAAGCAAAGTGACTTTATTCATACAAATGTGGCTGCTTATATACTAATTTTAAAGTTAAATGTTACAACAGTGTAAATAAAAGTAAGAAATATAGAAGTGAAATGTGGCAATATTATTAAAGAAATATCCGTTAATTCAAATTACGAATGATCAACATATGCAGAGTTGTATTTATATAAATTGAGATATGCATAGTTGTATTCAATCTATATCCGTTAATATTTAAAATAGTCGTTAAGTTTAAGTAGTATTTAGAAATTGGTATATTATGAAATGCTTCAACATGATTATTGGGCTGAAACTTACGAAAAAACGAATTTTAAATGGACGCGACAATTTTTTTAATGAAGAAGAATTATGTCATAGAGCAATGGCGCCATTATGTGGGTGCACAGACGCTCGGTATCGATAACAACCAAGAGGAGAAGCCGAAAAACAGTTTCGAAACAGATTTTCTTACCACGGTAAGAAACTTTTATTACTGCATAGCGCTAACCGATGGTGGCCCATGGTGTCTTTGCTCTCATATACATACATATGTATACATACCGTCTGTAGACGGAGATGACAACTTTTTCGTGCGAAAAATTTTCATCTTGTATATGTAAATGCTCATATATTTATTTGTATTACAATAAACATATTACTCTATGGATCGGCCTACAAAACCTGGCTTGAAATGGATAATTATACATATGCACAAGCAGAAACTTAGCACGTAAAAATTGTTAACCGGCAATTAAGAAAAAGCTTTTATTAATTGTAGCCGCCAAAAAATTTTCGACAGCGAAGTTTATACAATTAGACCCCTTTCACACACATCAGGTTTGACTCGTCAAGTCTTGATCTTTTAGGAGAGAGCGGTGAAGAGCGTGAAAAAGGGTACAGACTTGACGGTACTAATCAGTTTTTATATTTTCTTTTCTTTTATCATCCGTAATATATTAAATGGATGTTCAGCTATAAAGAAAAACTTGCCATGACGTTTCGTGTGTGAACGTAAATGCAGGTTCGAAAGAAAATTGAAGAAAAACTCAAGGCGAATTCATACAACGTGAACTTACTTATGCAACTCTGTGTAAAATTTATTGAACTGTCAAATGAAATGCTTTGGAAAAAACATTGGCCGCACACAAAAACGAAAAACCAGAAGAGCACTTTGACAGTTCAATAATTTTGCCTTGGTAACAGCTGATCACCAATATCTGAACTAAGGCCACCTGGTATGAATTCGCCTTGGAAAAACTGATCAAGTATACCTGATGTGTGTGAAAGAGGACTTAGCGACCGCACAGGTGGCAGTTTCGAAGTAATTAGTGTTGTAATAAGCTCGATCTGCCAGTTTCAGTTTTTATGTTAAACCAAAGTTGGTATATTTTTCAACATGGATATGTAGACATACATACATATATGAATTTTGCTGACTTTTTTCCTAATATAATAACACAAATAATATTTTTATCTCATTCAAAGTGAGCAATTACTTGAAGAGCAAAACCATAATATTCATTGAAATCACTCATCAAGCATACCAAAAATCAATATATTTTCATTTTTAATCAATCATCGACGGCGTCACATATACAAACAGATATTCACAAATTCATGCATAATGCTTAATGTAATTTAGAGAAATTCATTGTGGCCATACCCCCGGTCTAGACTGTGAAAAAATATTACATATGTGAACTTATTTATTGCTAATCTAAATCGGAGTTATGGCACAAATAAAATGTCAAATCCAGTAGGGATTTTTGGCCCTGTTATTTTGCCATATGTCTGACGTTTATATTATACGAATAAAATTAATTAAAATAGTGAAAAATAAATATATAGTATTATGAAAACACTTTGTAGTAAAACATTCTTCAGTTCCGTATTACTTTTGAACTTTATAATTAACACACTGTTTTATTAAAAATTTTATAAATATTTGCGTCTTCATTATCAGCTAACATACACGTTTTCTCATAGCCCTAAGACTATGTCCACACGATGAAACATTTGCTGCAGAAACATTTATTAATTCCCTTTTGAAGCTGCATTCATGTCCACACGGTTGAAACATTTGTTTTACAGCATACATATATTATATTATATGCAGAAGCGGAGAATGGCGTGCTCAACAAATGTTTCATGTACATGAAACACCGTACCCTTTTCCACTCTCATTCCTCTCATCAACAAACACAATGTTTCTGCAGCAAAAGTTTCCCCGCGTGGACATAGTCTAACATAATTAGGCAATAAACAATATTGCAATATTTTCTCCGATGATGATATTGCTCCATTACTGCTAGTCGAGACCGGGGTGCATTGAATAGGAGAGAATACGGATGCAAGAGTTCGATAAATGTTAAGTTTCAGAACCACTTTAGAAGCTTGTTCATACTCGTTATATTTGAGATGTCAAGGCGAATTAATATAATAAGTCTCGACAACTGATTTTCCTATTTTTTCTGCCCTTTAGCAAGGTGGTATGTTAAAGCATATTTTTGCAAAACACGTAAAAATGATTTTTGATATTTCAACTTGCAGCGAACTCGCCGCGAGTTCGCCTTGAGGGATATGTTTTAAGGTAGGAACACAACTGGGACCAAGGTATATCAATATAAGGTAGACTCGCGGCGAACGCGAACTAATATGGATCTTCTTGGACTGTCAAACAGTTTCGTATGTCAAATTAGTATTTTGACATTTGTGAATGAATTGAGTTGCATAGAGTTGCTTATATTTTATCACATGAGCACGAGCTAAGCAATTATTAATTTTTATTTAAAATAAAGAAAATCCAAACAAGAAGATAGCTTTATTTAGTGCAACATACACAGTGCCTGTGTCCAAGTGGGCGTTGAATAATCTAAAGAATTTAGTTCGTGTTAATGCTGGTGCACAAAATGCTGTCACTGAATTTGTTGAACAAGAACTTCTCTTTAATTTGCACTGATCTTATGGGACGAGGTATTGATTTCAAGGGAGTTAACTTGGTCATAAACCATGACTCCACCTTGTACTATATCGTATATATGTACATCGTATTGACCGTACAGGTAGAGCAGAAAGACCGGGAAAATCGATTACATATTTTACGCAAGACGATACACCACATTTGAGAAGGTGCCTGCCACTCTATGAAATATATTGCCTACCGCAATCTTATTGGTGTTACGGTAAAAATTTGATTCCTCCAAAAAGTTGTGTTACACCTTCTCTGGCCAGGACGATGGCGGCTACATTAGGAAGGATTTGTGGCTCCAAATTGCTTAAATCAGTGCATGCATTAAATCTGCAGCAGGTACACAATCACAAATAAACCAACAAATTAGTTAAATCATCAAATTTGATATAAAATAAAGCCCTTAAAGTGAAAAATGTGTTACAATTTTTGTATGAAAAAACGATTTAAATGTTTTTAATTTCAAACAATATAAAAGAAATATCATTAATTAAATGAAACAATAATGATTATCCACTCAAGTGCCAGTGAAATTATATATATTTCATATTTTATCAAACGGAACATTTTTGCTAACTTGACATTATGTAACTTGCCATTGAGGTTTTGTTTCTTTCTGTCTAGTCAATCGAGATTAAATTTTAATTTTAAAAACTTCGAAATCAACTAGATATTAACAAATTTATTTATTTAGGCTAGTCAAATACCAGGTTCGTGACGGCCCAGATGATACTGGTAACTATTTTGATCGTCCCGGTAAATTACTTCCCCTCTCCGTCCCCAACGAGGAGGCTGCCCGTGCTGCTAATAATTGTGCTTATCCACCTGACTTAAGTTACATTGTTTCAGCCCGTAAAGGTGGGGAAGACTACATCTTGTCCTTACTTACTGGGTACTTTGACACACCAGCTGGTGTACAACTTCGAGAAGGTCAATATTTTAACCCCTATTTCGCAGGTGGTTCAATTGGTATGGCCCAAGTGCTTTACCAAAGCTGTAAAAAAACTAATTTAATTATTTATAAATCGAATGTAAAAATTAGATGTTCACATACGACGCAATGCGTTTGGGGATCACAATTTATTTTCAAAATTCTTACTCTGCGCTAGTTACGTCTATTGCATCACTATCAACCACAACCATTTGCTTGGTAAATAGTTCTGCAGAAAGCAGAAGTAACCTTTTACCTCCAGATTTTATAATGCTGCTGGTAAGGAAGTGGTCCGCACAAAGTAAAGATGTGGAGGCGAAATTTTGTCCACAAATTTCACTCCACTTTAATCGCTTACCAGCATCTTTGGGAATTTTAAAAAGGGACCCTTCTCCTTTCACAAACTTTTTTTTGCATGCAGCACATAAATTCTCACAATTTTTGATTTTCAATAGATATTTTTATGCAAATACTTTTACACAAACACTTTTATTCTTCTAGTCACAAAATAAAAATTTTCTTCAAGGAAAGAAGAAGACTAGCAAATATACTTTGACAGTCGAAGATGATCAGAGCAAAGTAGCAAAAAATTCTTAAAACAGCTGTCGAGGCTACCTGTTATGAATTTGTCTTGACTGGGACAAACGACGAATTTCGTTCAGTACGACGAATTCGTTCGTTACAATTCGCTCTATAAATTCGTCGTATGAAACACAGTAACGACGAATAAATTACAATAATGAACAAAGAAATTGTAAATTTTGTTAAAAATCTTTGTAATCCTCTGATGCCAGATTCTTTAAACATTCAAAAATTACCCCGGTGGTGCCCATTTTTTTCCAGAAAAAATTCCTTTTTGTAATTATTTTCTAAAAAATTTTTCTGTAAATAAATTATTCTCTTCATATAACAGCTCATGGGGTGAACATATGAAAAAGTAGGATATAGGAATAAAGAATATATTATAAAAAGTGTTCAAAATTAATAAAAAAGTCGTCCGAATGATATATGTTTGTGAATTGGTGAATGCATTTTTAGTATGCACTAAAAATTTTCGTGCTACATGCAACATTACAGCAATGAACTATGTTTTTCTATAAAAAACCAGTTTGAGTATTTGAAACCTGGGCACCTGATACTGTTTTGTTCGTCGTTCGCTGACGAAACAATTAGAAATAAATCTATTTCAACTTTCGCTGAGTATTTCGAATTTCGCCCAACGCCACGATTGTGTGGATTTTCATATACACCAATGTGTTTTATATTTGGCGACGAATATTCGCGACCGAAAATTCGTCGTCCGTCGCAGTTGTGTTCCTAGCATTAAAGTAAACATTGGCCACATTAATAGAAATTTGGAGGTGCTAGTATTTTGAAACAACAAAAACAAAGGCAACTTGGAACTTATATGTTGTTTTTATAGCTGTTTGGTAGCTGCCTACCAGAGAACTTCAAAATCACGATTTTTCTTGATTTTATTCAGCACAAGCATTTTTGTTCATTTTAAAGATTAAAGAAAAATTCATTATAACCAAAATTCATTCTGCTCAAGGCGAATCCGTAGCAGGTAGTCTCGACAGCTGCTTTAATAATTCCTTGCTACTTAAGTCTTATATGCTTTTATTGTCAGAATGTGTTTATTGTCTTCTTCTTTCTTATTTCTCACATGCACATATTTGTGTGTAAGGTATGATACACTTTTTATTATTGGTAAGATCTACTTTTATTATATTTAAAAGTAATTAATACAATTTTCAACTATTTCTCACAACCACATGCGTGTGTGCATTTAAATTATTCATCTTCAAATCATAAAAAAACAAGCTTTTGCATAAGACATAGGAAACTAGTTTGACAATCAAAGAAGTTATTTTTGAAGCGAATTCGGGCGCGAGTCTACCTGCTATAGTTGTTCTATGATTCTGCTGTACACATCAAATTCTGATTATGAGTAGAATTATGCTGCATTTAGACTACTGCCGAAGTTGGCAATTTTTTTGTCAGTTCTTGGCAGTTACGTGTAAACGTCAGTAAAAGTATGCAATTTTTATTGCATTATAAAATGCCATTTGAAATGACAGTTGGTAATGCCACAAAAACTGTCATCGTGTAAACACCCTAAATTTGCATGTTTGCAGTTAATGACAACCCTCGCGAAAAAATGAAAATTTTCATTTTAAACTGACAAGCTTGGCAGCACAAAAGGCGTTTTTTGCAAATTTTGAAATTCCACTTTTGCCAAAATCGATCGGCAATCTCTTCCCATTCAGTAGGCGTGTTTGGGATCTGATAAAAATAATTCGTTTATATTATACCTTAATATTAAATATTGGAATATGAGAACATGTAATTATGTACTTACTTTCAAAAATTCATTTTTCAATGTTGCAAATAGTGCATCGAAACAATCAGAAACGATTTGGCAAATAACTGCTTTCGATCTTTTAAAAAGAAACATTAGACTGCTATAGCTGTCTCCTGTAGCTAAATACCGCAGTGTTATAGCCAGTCTTTCACCGGCAGGAATTGCTTGTCTCATCACTGTGTCTTTTTTAGTTATTAGTGGCGAAACCTTTTCCAATAAATATTCGAAGTCATCTGCTGTCATACGTACAAATGACTTAAATAATTCGGGATCTTGCGCCGCTAGCTTATTGCGAAATGAATGATAAAAACCACTTCCTTCTAAAAACAGTGGGCGCATCCACTGTGAACGCCGTTTTCTCGATCGCTTCTGGTTCGCAGCTTCTTCCTCTTCTAAGAGGAGTAGGGCACCAGCACAAATGATAATATCGTCTTCACAATCCATTACATAAGCAATTATTAAATTTATTAATAAGCACATAACAATCAAAATAAACTTTGTGAATAATTTTTGTGATAGCTGCTGTCAGTTGTGTAAACAGGGTTGGCAGTACACTTGTCAAAAAAAAAAACAGCTGTTCTATAAAATTACTGCCACCTACTGACAATTAAATTTGATGTCATTTTCTACAACGTGTAAACACTTGGCAGTATTGCAATGGCAATTAACTGACAAACCTGTCAGTAGCCGGCAGTAGTCTAAACGCAACTTTAACAAAAGCATTTTATAAGCAAGATCGCACATGCAAGAGAAGGGCTTGTACCAAGGCAGGTTAAACAGGTACCCTCACTAGCGCAGCTGTCTATTGTTTACAAAGCAACTCATTGTCAAAAGTTTGTTTACAAGGTACACAAATTGTTTTTTTAGCGAAAAATTCCAGCTGAATATTAAAAAAGTTTTCAAAAATAGTGATATATAAACAAAAGTGCGATAGTGAGCAATATGCTCAATGAAAAGTGGAAAAGAAATTCCAATTAGATAAAAAGAATTAGAGCATAAAAATGTATACGAGTATATGTATAAAGTTCAGTAAGCGTCGCTGTTGTTTGTGGCACAAGAAAAACATGCGAACGGGAGTTTCTTCACCGTACCAAAGGATGAGCGCAGACGAAACAAGTGGTCGGAAGCTTGCAAGATGCAATTCACACCGACGTCTTATATTTGCGCGGACCACTTTGCTCCTACTGATATTGTTGGTGGTGGAAGAATTTTTCTAATGCCCAGTCAAGTCAAGTAAGTCAATACCTAAACACATAAAAATATAATCGTAATTTTTAAATGTAGCAATTCAGTTGAACGTAGTGTCTGTGAAGAACCTTCAGGTTCTCCGACACAAATATCGTATAGTTCTATTGTTTGGACTGATCTCCCCCAGCCAGTTGATGACATGGAAATGTTGCCAATATCTAATGAAAGTGGAGGAAAGGAAGTTATGTTGGAATCCGACTGCCTTCCTAACCTAAATTTCAAAAGATGTTGTAAGGATCAATCAACACTGACGGACATGTTCATACACACATAATAATTAATTATTATATAAATAAAAATTATCTGTATTTGTATAGCCCCATTGATACATAAAAAACCCAATATGAAAAAATTCGTGATTTGACCAATAAAATAAAGGATTTGGGATTACAACTGACCCAAACAACATCAGACGTTAATTCCATGAGGGCGATTTTTACAGAAGGGCAAATTAGAAAACTGATGGCACCTGGCGAAATCAGATGGAGATGGGAAGATATATCTGGAGCAATATGCCTGCATGCATCTGGTCCTAGGGCGTACAACCACTTGTAAAAGAAAGGGTTTCCACTACCACACGTAAATACATTACAACGCTAGTGTCGCAAAATTGATGTTAACGAGGGTTTGTTAAGAAGTGCCATTGATTTCATGCGGCAAATTTCGGATTTGGCAAGTGAGGACAAAATCTGCGTACTAGCCTTTGACGAAATGAAGGTAGTGGAAACCTTTGAGTATGATACAGTTCGAAATATTGTAAAAAAACCGGCGAACTATGTGCAAGTGGTTATGGCGAGGGGTGTACGAAAATCGTGGAAGCAGCCTGTGACTATGATTGTCAAATGACCGCTGAAGTTTTATTTCAAATAATTTCAGTGCTGCAGTCAATAAGCTTCCCTGTCATTGCAGACGTGTGTGACAATGGCCCTTCCAATCGTAAGTTGTGGAAAAATTTGGGTGCCACTCGGGGTAAGTTTTTAAATACAAATCAACACACATACACTAAACACAATTTTTTTTTCATTTTGCTTCTGAGGACACGTCGTTTGGACATTGATCTCAATGTCACTTCAGATTTATCTTCATAAAAATATTTAAGCTTTTAATTAATAATAATAATAATAATAATAATAATAATAATAATAATAATAGTAATAATAATAATAATAATAATAATAATAATAATAATAATAATAATAATATAGTTTAAGGAATGGTAAGTATGAAACTGTTATACAGGTAAGTTGATTCCAATCAAAATTGCATTTTTGATGCGTTTGATTTGAGTGGATAATGGAACAGGGAAAAGCTTTTTAGAAGTATTGTATTATGTAGGATTTTTATTGATAATATGCTGGCGGTAAGTATGCAAATATACAGGTAAGTTTGTTTGGATAAGGGAGCAGTTTTTATAATAATGGTGTAACTGAATAGTTGAATTGGGTTATGGTGCAGGAGTTATATTTTTTAAAATTAAAGTTAGGAATACACTATCAATACACAATTTAAAAAAAAATTAATAATAAATTATTTAATTCTAATAATATATAATAAATATTTCCACAGATAAACCATGGTTTCCGCATCCCTCAAATCCTGAAGACAAGGTATTCGTGTTTTCTGATGCCCCTCATCTCCTGAAGTTGGTAAGAAACCACTTTCTGGATACCGGATTTTTTATAAATATCAATTTATTGACATGCCGGACGATTGCCGACGTACTTGTTAATTTTGCATTCTTTGCAATTCAATATGTATTTTTTTATCATCTTGCTCATGTTCTTCCATGTATATCTTTGCTTGAGTTTTTGTGTTGTTTTTCTGACACCTAAATGTCCTCCTAAAATTGAGCTGTGGTATTCAGCAATAATTGTATTCTGTAATTCGGTGTCAAATATTCTTTCTGGCTCTTTGTAAATTAAAATTTTTAAGTTCCCTCTGTTCTTTCTTTTTAATGCATTGAACATGTTTTTAAATTATTTATTTTCAACTATTTTGAATACGTTGTCACTGTCCCTTAGCGCGAGTTCTTCCATTCCTAATGATAGTGTTTTCGATAGTAGTTTCTCCAAAGACATCTGTGAGTTTTTTTGGATTATCACCACTTCTAATAACTATTTCTACATCATTTACTATTGCATCACGTGGATACCAATCTTGGCGCGATGTGGTGGCTCAGTGCTGGCTGTGGCAAGTATCTCTGATTCAGACAGAACCTGGAGTAAGATGACCTTTTTAAGGTTTCTGCCTGTTTTTGGTGGCAAGTGCTCTAAAGGCTTGCATGGCAAATAGTTATCTTCCCTAAGCCGAGGTGTTATGCGACCCGTGCCTGTCGGCTGGTTTGCAGTCAGGGGTAACCGACTGTATTCTTACGGAGCCTTGCTGATACCTGTGCGCCTCAGCAAGTAATTAAGCCCTTACCTTGTCACTAGGGGCTATGACATGGTGGACATTTTCTTCCCTACACTCGTGGGAACAATAAGCGAAGAAACAAAAACATCAAACTCGGACAGTACGACAAGGGACGACGGGCAACAGACCCAAATGGGGAGTATTTTTCAGGGACCTATTGAAGGGGGGCGGACAAGGCTAAGGGCCAAGGGAGGCAGACTTAGGAGGGGACAGGTATCTGAAAAGACAAGACAGGACAGTTAGTGACGATGACTTCGACATATTTCCAGGACTGGACGGACTTAACATCTACGAGACGGACGAGGATGACATCACCATCGTCTCCTCTGATACCAAGGACGGACAATCGGCGGGGACGGACAGGAAGGTATCAGAGGCACAGGTGATGGAAGGAGTAGAGAAAAGACCGGACGAACGTAAAAAGCTGGCAGGCTACAAGCGTTCTCCCCGGTTCTTAAGGTCGTTGGAATCCTGAGATCCAACTTTCTTGACTCGCCGGGAGAAGGCTTTGCGGCGCAAGCATGCCTACCATGTTCGGAAGTATGAGGAGTTTCGGAATACTTCTGTCATGGAGGCAAGGCCAGAGACGGGGACGAACGTGGCCAGAAACCAGGGTAGGAAAGCGATCTCGGCATCAGCCGGGCCCTCAACTAAACCTGGACCGAGCACGATCACCGACTCGGAGAAATTGGACGATGGCCCTTCTACATCGAAAGGGGTGTCGTCCAAGTCAAAGAGAGGTGATGACCTACGCGGTAAAGCGAAAACCGCCGGCAAGGAGTCCTCAAGGCAAGCTCCAATCTCCTCTAAACGAGGACCCGGGGCTGGCAAAGGGAACCCTGCAGGTGGTTCTAGTGGCAAACGGCAAAGGTCGGGTGAGACGCAGATGCCTGAGGGCAAGTGGTTGAAACCATCAACTAGTTTGACATCAGCACCTGAGCTACAGGTTGTAACGACACGTTTCCGCTCTTAGCTGGGGTAAGGCTCAGCGGCGTCCAGGGTCGTACTATAATTTATTGTTTTGCAGGACCAGAGGCAAACAAAAAAACACTTCACTATAATTTTCGCTGACTTATTTATTTAACCCAAAATATGGTGGTGGTTCCAGCGGTGGTCGGCAGCGGCGTGGAATTTACCGAGCGTCGAAATGTCGACGTAAAGGGGCCCGGCTGGCTTGCGAGTGTTGAGAGCGAACCTGATAAAACTTTCACCTTTCTGTCGGCTCGGTTCTCCACAATCGTCAACGGTCACTCAGCTAGGAGCGACGGGCTACTTACAAACGGACAGGCGAGTAACGAGAGCACCCAGGCAAAACTTTCACCTTTCTGTCTGAGCGGTTCTTGCCAATCGTCGTCTACGCGGCGGTCTTACTTCTGAACGGCACTTCCCGTCACAATACGCGTACGGTGTGTGCGGAACGAACGTACCACCCGACAAAACTTTCACCTTTCTGTCGATAGTAGTTCACCCCGTACTCACGTTTAAGGTTTCAGCGTACCACTGTACTGGAGTTGGTATCCCAGGTCGAACTTTCACTTTTCAGATGGGACACAAACTCCGATGTGGTTTTCTCCTTACTGAAACCCACCGAGTTAATTTACAAGAAGCAAAGACTAAATAATTAAATCGACTTACCTTCACGCCGGCTGCACAGGAACTCCTCGTTCTTTGCAAAATGTTCTGCCTTTTATAGTCGAGCTCAGTAGGTACACATGAATATTTCCATGCATGTATGTGAGCTTTACAATATGAAAATATTCTTAACAACTACAACAATGTTCATAAGGAACCGTTGTTATATATACAATTGTCAACTTAAACATACAGACAAATTCTTCCTCTGTTACTATACCATATTATACGTACATATGTAGGCTGGCTGTCCACAAATTTATGCGGGTAGGTATGTTTGCATGTGCTTTTGCACAGGCCGCAGTTTAGCATTGAGTTTGGTTTTCTTTTACACTAGTCCGTGATACATGGTTTGTGTATACTGAAGAAAACCAAAAACAATAACAATTGAGACACTTGTAAGCAAGTCACATTGAGACGATGCGATCGTAGATATACATCCATATGTACGCATATATGTTTATATGCGCGTAGGTATGTTCGCATGTGCTTTTGCACAGGCAGCAGCTTAGCATTGAGTTTGGTTTTCTTTTACACTAGTCAGTTATACATGGTTTGTGTATACTGAAGAAAACCAAAAACAATAACAATTGAGACGACGCGATCGTAAATATACAGCCATATGTACGCATATATGTTTATATGCGTGTAGGTATGTTTGCATGTGCTTTTGCACACGCAGTAGCTTAGCATTGAGTTTGGTTTTCTTTTACACTAGTCAGTTATACATGGTTTGTGTATACTGAAGAAAACCAAAAACAATAACCAGCAGAACTTGTCATTAGCAAAAACCTATGTGCTACTCAGCGATGCGCTGTTAAAAGGTATTATGTCCATAAACAACTAAGGTGCGATTTGACAAGCGAAAATAATTCTAAGTCAATATACGAAATAATTTACAAACATAAAATTCACAATGCGTTAAGATAAACTATTATTAAGTGCTGCTGATGGGCGCAAAAACAAGCCATGCGACTTTTGCTGGTCACAAGGTAGCCATTATTGATCGCAGTCAGCCAGGGGCCAAAATGACAAATGATCAATGGCTGCTTCTGGAAGAACGAATTCTGCGCAGACTAGTGGATGCGCTCGCCACTTGTGACGATGACTCGTTCACTGCGTTTGATGGGGCAAAGTGGTCCAGAGGCGTCAAAATAATTGGTTGCGGTAATGAGAAGGCTCTCGGTTTTCTCAAAAACAACATCCAAGAAGCTGGCAAGCTTTGGCCAGGAGCCAAAATTGAAATCGTGCCCTTGGACCAAGTTCCTTTTCAGGTGACGGTGCGCTTGTGGATTCCTCCTCCTATTCTGGAGGATGAGGCCACACTTACACTCATTAAGCGCCAGAATAAGGACCTTGATACTGAGAACTGGACGATTGAACGTGGACGTGCCAGGGACAAGGGGGATGACAAAGATCTCTGGATCAAAACTGATTCAGAATCCCTCCATCTCCTGCGCCCCAAAAAGGGCGTTATCAAATATGGGCTAAATCAGCTTAGACTGATTTTGCCTACAAAGAAGGACTCACAAAATGGCGACTCCGAGCGGCATAAAGGTGGTGCAAATTAACTTGCATCACTCCAAGGCAGCATGGGACGAGCTGTTACGCTTTATGGAGAGGGAGTGCATATCCGTGGCCTTGATCCAAGAGCCTTGGTTAGTTGAGAATAAGGTTCGGGGGCTTCGGTCACGTTTGTTTACTCTACTCTCTCCTACCACGGAAGGTAAGATTAGAAGTTGTATTCTGATTAGGAAAAACATCAATATTTTTCTTTTATCCCATTACAGCTCTGGCGATCTAACGGTAGCTGCGCTTGAACGCAAGGATCTCCCGATGGTGATTCTGGCATCGGCGTATCTACCGTATGAGGTGGATGACCCTCCTCCGACCGCGGTGCGCACACTCATTGACTGGTGCGGGACACGTGGACATTACCTTGTACTAGGCGGTAATGTAAATGCGCATCACACACTCTGTGGGAGCACGGATATAAATAAACGAGGTGAGGATTTATTACAATTTCTCTTGTCAACCAATCTTAGGATTTGCAACAAGGGCAATAGGCCAACGTTTTTCAATAGGATCAGGCAACAGGTCATTGATTTAACTTTGGTTAGTGATAGAGACTCTATTAGAATATCTGACTGGAGTGTGAGCCTTGAGTGCTCATTCTCTGATCATAACAGAATCACTTTTACGATCGATCTTATTCCGAGTGGGGGCAATCCTTACAGGAACCCTAGGCAAACGGATTGGGGAAGTTTCAGAAAGCTCGTGGAGGCCCTACCACCTCCAGTAGCGGAGCAGGTGGGCAGCATTCAGGAGCTGGAGGACTCTTCAGTCCTTTTGTCAAGGACACTGAGGGACGCCTATCACGCATCTTGTCGGGAGCGGCAACCGTCAACGAAAGTCCATCAGAAGTGGTGGAATCCGAGACTCAAGCCGCTCAGGACAGACTGCCGGAGACTTTTTAATAAGGCGAAGCGCGACAGAAATCCCATAGACTGGGATAATTATCGTAGGGGTTTCAACGTCTTCAAGAGCCAAACCAGGAAGGTAAAGAGGGAATCGTGGAAGCGTTTCTGTGGTGACTTAGAGGGCACATCTGAGGCTTCCCGCCTAAGAAAACTACTCTCTAAGGATCCTGGCACGCCGGGATCCCTTATGAGGCCTGACGGGACTTCTACTGAAAGCAGCGAGGATACCCTGGAGCTACTAATGGAAACTCACTTTCCGGATTGCGAGGACGGGGCGGACGTACGTGGTACTGTCGTCCCCGTGCAAACAGCTATCCTAGGGAGTGATTTGGTGGACTCCATTGTTCAGTCAGCCAGGGTAAGATGGGCAGTGACATCTTTTAAGCCCTTTAAGTCAGCGGGGCCAGATGGTATTTTCCCAGCGCTGATGCAGCATGCCATGGAGGCGATTTTACCATGGCTGATAGCCATCTTTAGGGGAAGTCTCGTTTACGGGTACATTCCTATGGAGTGAAGGGAGGTTACTGTGGTATTCATTCCAAAAGCGGGGAGGATAAACCACGGTACCGCTAAGGATTACAGACCAATCAGTCTGTCATCTTTTCTATTGAAAACACTGGAGAGACTGGTTGATTTGTATGTCAGGGAACTTCTCTCGCCAGAGAATTTCTGCGGTGCATAGCATGCCTCCCAGAAGGGTAAGTCGGTGGAGACGGCGCTGCATGATGTTGTCGGCACTATAGAAGATTCCCTTGACAAGAAGGAGTTTGTTATGGCATCCTTCCTAGACATAGAGGGCGCTTTTAACAATCTGAACATATCCTCGATAACTGGGGCGCTCAGAGAAATCGGTGCGGACCAGTTAATTACGGACTGGGCAGGGAACATGCTTAGGAGCAGATCCATAGTATCCAGTTTGGGCATGAGTACGAGGAGGAAGGCTGTAACAAGGGGGAGTTCTTTCTTCGCTCCTATGGAACCTTGTCCTGAACAGCATCCTTTTCAGGTTGAACGCAGGTGGCACCAAGGTAGTTGCATATGCTGATGACGTTGTGCTCCTTATAAGGGGTAAATATCTGCCTACGAAAAGTGAACTCATGGAATCGGCGCTGAACGAACTACTGGACTGGGCCAAGTGGAACGGTCTAGGCATAAACCCTTCGAAGACTGTACTGTTACTTTTTACCAAGAGATATAAGATCCCGGCTTTTAGGCCACCGTGCCTTGGTGGCATGAGCTTGGGACCCTCGAGGGAAGCGAAGTACCTCGGCATTATTCTAGACTCTAAACTATAGTGGAGACGAAATGTGGAGGATAGAACGAGGAGGGATCTATGTGCGTTTTACGCATGCAAGAGAGTTTCAGGGAGGAGATGGGGGTTGAAACCGTACATCCTGCACTGGATGTATACGGCGGTGATCAGACCCATTCTTACTTATGGATCACTTGTTTGGTGGGGGGCTGTGGACAAGAGTACATATCTCTCAATACTGGGCAAGGTACAGAGGCTAGCATATCTTGCTGTGACTGGCGCAATGAGATCGGCCCCTCAGGCCAGTCTAGAGACAATGCTTTATTTGGCTACCCTTGAGATATACATCAAGTACATATCTGCCAGATCTGCCCTCAGGCTCATGGAGTCGGCAGTTTCAGGCATGACCGTACGGGACATGGCATTATCCTACAAAAGGTAAAGGGCAGGTCCTGGGGGGACGGACTGATTATATGACTCCGGTCATGTGCTTCGACAAATCCTTCTCAGTCGCATTCCCGGAGAGGAAGGACTGGATGGAAAACTCCGCGACACGTAGTAATGCAACTTTGGTTTTTACGGACGCCTCGAAGATGGACACTGGCACTGGTTCGGGGGTATTTTCCGAGGGTCACGGCCTTTCGGTATCGCTCAGGCTACCCGATACCTCGACAGTTTTCCAAGCCGAGATTAATGTCATTACCGAGGCAGCATTAAGGATTGATGGGCTCAATTTGGAGGCAGACTATCTGTGTAGATAATCTGGCAGCAATTAGAGCCCTGGGTTCGGAGATGATAAAGTCGAGATGTGTACTGGCATGCATTCAATCTCTGGCCAGACTTAGGGGGCATGATGTCAATGTGGTTTGGGTTCCAAGGCATGAAGGCATTCAGGGGAATGAGATGGCGGACGAATGCGCGAGAGCGGGTTCGGCCTTGGATGAGGCAGTATCGCGTAGGGACATTTACATTCCCTCAGTTGAGCTGCTGGGCAGATTTCAGAGGTGGGCAAGGAGGGAGGTGACAAGGTGGTCAAGTATTACTACCTGTAGGGTCTCCAAAACTCTATGGCCCTCGCTTAGCAGAGCTAGGACTAGGCAACTTCTGTTTTTTGGGAAACAGCCGTTGGCACTCCTGATAGGGGTCTTGACGGGGCACTGTGCAATTGGGCACATGTCGGAGCGTTTGGGCTTTCCCCATGATGGCCGCTGCAGGAGCTGCTTCGATGAGGAGGAGGAGGAGTCAGTACAGCATTTCCTTTGTGACTGTCCGGCCCTGCAGGAGCGTAGGCTTAGACATCTAGGCTCTCGTTTCCTGCGGGATCTTGACTGCCTCAGGGATGCACCGCTGGCTGCCCTGGCGGGCTTTGTGAGAAGTTCTGGGTGGTTCTCAGGAACCAACACTTCGTCTTGAGAAGAGTGTGTAGGGTATAGTCCTCTGGGCATCACAATGGGCCTTTTGATGGCCTCCGAGTGTTTTTCTCGCTTACTGCGGGCAGCCCTTTTAACCTAACCTAACCTACTATTGCTTGGGGTATCTTTATATTACTCTCTATCTCGAATCTGAGTTTCTTCATGTTTTTTATATCTGAAATTGACGTACATTCCCATATAAAAAGTTGATCAGTCTTTTTATTTGGAATATCGTTCTCGTTCCTGTTTCCACTCGGTGATTCTACATTCTTTCTCATATTAGGTATCATAACTAGTATTTCCTTTGGTTTTCGCTCTTCTTTTGTGGGAATCAATGCTATTAGCGTGTTAGTATCTATTACTATCCTAGACAACGCGTCTGCGTTTGTGTTTATTTTGCCTTTTTTTATATGCTATTTCGAAGTCTTAGTCACATAGATCCAATCTGATTCGAGTCATCTTGGATGATGGGTTCTTATGCGAGAATAGTGTTACAAATGGTCTATGGTCGGTTACTACACAAAATTTTCTACCATAAAGATATGGTCTAAAATAATTTATGCCCCAATGAATTGCTAACAGTTCTTTTTCTATGATTGGCTTGTTTAGGTCATGTTTGGATAATGTTTTGCTGGCATACGATATCGGTAAGTCTATTCCAATACCACCTTGTGACAGTACTGCTCCAGGTGCGAAATTAGAGGCATCTGTCGTTAATATAAAGGGGTTTTTAAAATCAGGGTACTGTAAGATTGGTGGTTTTATTAATTTTGATTTCAATATTTCAAATGACTTTTGACAATTTGCGTCCCACTCAAAAGTTTTATTTTTCTTTAGCAGCAAATTTAAATTTCTGGCTATTTCGCTATTATCGGTAATTAAATGACCTAAATATATTACTTCCGATTTGAGAAAACAACATTTACTAGTATATAATTTTAAATTATATTGCCTCTGCTTTTGAAACACTTTCGACAAATTATCGTGATGGTGTTGCACACTGCAGCCAAATATTGTTAGCATCCTTTGGAAGCTATTGGAAGATATTTTTAATCCAAATGGTAGACGTGTAAATTGAAAATTACCACATCTGGTTGAAAATGCAGTCAACGGTCTTGAATTCTAATCTAAACTGATTTGATGAAATGAACTGGTCATATCTAGCGCGGAGAAATACTTAGCTCTACCTAACTTATCGAGATCATCCTCAATCTTTGTAAGTGGAAATTTGTCATTCACTATTTTGTCGTTTAGCTTGCGAAAATCGACTACTAGTCGCCATTTCTTTGTATCATCTACAGATTTCTTTGGTATTACTAATAGTGGTGAATTGTAGGCACTGACTGATGGTTCAATAATATCATCTTTTTTCATTTTATCTATCTGTTCATTTATCTCATTCATCTGTGATTCGGGTAGGCTATATGGTTTTATGTATACTGGCGTTGAGTCTGTCGACTGAATTTGCTGCGTGTAAAAATTATTCACCGATAATTTTTCGCTATCAAGATGAAAAATATCACTGTACTCTGTAATTATATTAATTAAGGATTGCCTGGCCATTTGGTCTATAGACTCAATATTTAAACCTTCTAGAATTTTTTGTACTTGTTTTTGTCCTTCAACAAAAACACTGGCGTGGTAATTATATATGTATATGGTACTTTGACAATTGTTTCGTTTATAATTTCAATCCATCTAATGTTACATCTTTATCAGTAGTGTTTAATAACTTTACATGTTATATGCCGACCGCTGGTATTATACTATTTCCTATGTAAACGCCTGAGGATATTTCTTTGTTTAAAACTATGCTTTCTTCATTTGTAACTATGTTGACTGGTACTACAGCTTCAGATCGTGCGGGTATAAAAATTTTTGTATTATAAATACGTTTCGGTGTTATTGGTAAAATAAACTGCTCGTTGGCTACGCGGAATGTTATTGTATTCGTTTCAAAATCAATTTTGCACATGTATTTTTCTAAAATATCTCTTCCTGTAATTCCATCGGTATTGATTGGAAAATCATTTTCAACTATATGGAATTGATGATCTATTAACTTATCTTCAAATTGTAGGCTTAAACTTGCTGTACCAATGCTTTCTATTGTATTTAACGTGACACCACTCAATAATGATACATATACAATTTCTATTTACCTTATCTATATCTCCTAACTTACAGACGGATATATCAGCTCCTGTATATACTAAAAATTTTAAGTTTCCTTAGTAGTATGAATAAGGGGTTTCTAGATAGAAATGTGCAAAGGAAAAATGTGCATACCTTAACCCTTTAACGGTCGATGGGGTTAAATTCGACCCCATGATATTTTGTGTTATGAGGCGGCAGCGTGTTCGGTTTTGCTTAAAGTGAAGTCGTGGTAGGGGTTCGGTTTTGCTTAAAGTGAAGTCGTGGTGGGGGTTCGGTTTTGCTTAAAGTGAAGTCGTGGTGGGGGTTCGGTTTTGCTTAAAGTGAAGTCGTGGTGGGTGGTTCGGTTTTGCTTAAAGTGAAGTCGTGGTGGGGGTTCGGTTTTGCTTAAAGTGAAGTCGTGGTGGGGGTTCGGTTTTGCTTAAAGTGAAGTCGTGGTGGGGGGGGGGGTTCGGTTTTGCTTAAAGTGAAGTCGTGGTGGATGTTATTTTTGTTGAAGTGAAGTCTTAACATTTAATGTGTTCGTTAGAGGGTTAATACAATATGAATTAAACTACATTAGGGCGGTTTACGAAAGTCTGTGATTTTTTTTGCTAGTATTTAATAAATAAAATTCATTTAATAAATAAAATTCATTTACTGCGGTATATATTAATCTCCCTAATACTATTTGTTATCAGTATAAAATGTTAACCACATTATTTAAAAACAAAACATTTATTTATTTTTAGTGTTAATCATATACCTACATACTTATAAAACATATGTATATTAGCAACAATTCTATATTTTTGTAGACTAAATAATTTACAATTACACAATAAACTCGAATAAGCCGTAATTTATTTCAATTTAAAACAATTTTCAAAATGAACACCATGAACTGATGAATCTACTAACTCCAAATCTTCATATAAAGGTATGATTTCTAGGAAATTTTCCATATATCTGATGAGATCTCCCGGAATATATCCTCTATAATAGTTTAGAAAATTTTCCACTTCAACTCTCAATTCAAATTCATCAAATAATTTCAGCTTCCGTTTTATCAGTGTCGTCGACGACATTTAAGATTCATATTATTTCTTTAGTGTATCTTGAGCTAGAACGATAACAAAAAAAAAAATAATATTTAGATTTAATAATAAAATAAATAAAAAAAAACTATTTACCAAAAATTACCTGTTCCAGCTGCATGTATATTCAGCTCGTAATATTCATTGCTGCTGCTGCTACCTTTGCTACCTTTTCTATCTTTAGTAAGATAGTAGGTATTGCGCTGGAATTCTTCTATACTATCATCGTCTAGAGTTTCGTTGAATATACCAGGTAGGTATATGTATTTGGTGTTTTCCACCAAACAACGTACTTTTTTCCCATAAGGCGTCTGGACACGCTCCATTTTTGAAATTTTATACTTATATTCAAAAAGCATCTCCTTTATGGGGAGAATGCATTTTATTTGGTTTTTTTTAAAAATTGATTTTAGGTGTGCTTCCATTTCTGTACTTAACTTGAATAGTAATTAAAGAAAAACTAGATGGGGAGTGGGTTTTTATATAAAATTATGAGAAGTAATTTTATAGCTTATCATTCTTTTCAATAAAATTTTAAAACAATGTTTCTGATGCGGTTTGTCCGTTGTTTATAAAGTTTCTATTTAATTAAAAGGTGTGAGAAAATTTTAAAAAGTTTCTGTTGCGGTTTTTCCGTTTTTTTATAAAGTTTCTATTTAATCAAATGTGAAAGAAATTTTAATGTATGCAGAGTTTTGTTGATATATATATATATATATATATATATATATATATATATATATATATAAATATATATGATTTTAATTTTAAAAGATTTCTGTTTAAAATGTTTCTTTTATTTCATCATCATTATCGTCATCTTCTTCTTCTTCAGTACTATCATACAAGTCGTTGTAGAATACATATTGCTTCTTCTTTTTAAGGATTAGAGTATATAATCCCTTCACTTCTTTAACTTTCTTTAAAATGTGGGGAGTTGTGTTTAGATAATCCATCTGATTTTTAGTAATAATCAGAAATCGTTTAGGTAAATAAATGTAATATTCTTTATTTAGAAGACATCTTATACTTTCACCATATTTTGTATCTACTCGATCTATCTTGTTGATTTCATATATAGTATTTTCATCCATATCCTTTAAAGGTAAGTATGTAATATTAGGACTTTGAAACAATTTTCTTAAGCTTGCCCTCATTTTTTTTTTTTGCTTTCAACTTTTCACCGTAAAACGAACTTTTAAACTGATTCTTTATATTCAATAATTGATAGTATAAGACGTTTTTAGATATATCAATAACTTCTTATCAATTGCGGTTAAGTATACGTGTATGCATATATACATATATATATATATATATATATATATATATATATATATATATATATATATATATATATGTATATATATATATATATATATATATATATATGTATATATATATATATATATATATATATATATATATAAAGAGATTCAGTTAAATTAAAAACTTTGATAAATATGTATTGGGGTCAATTTTTAAAAACTGGTGATAAATATTGTACTTGTCATGCACAGTGGAAAACTTTTCAAATAATAAATACAATAGTTTTGGATATTATAATGCAGGTGTTTCTAACCGCAGAAGGAGGAACTAGAACGCAAATTTTTTCTCTTAATAGAGGACAACAAATGCCAACAAATATTCCAATATTCCAATTTAGTCACAATCAACATATAAAAATTGAGGTTATTGGTGGTATGATATCACTAGTCGGAACAGTCTATGAGGGTGGTTTTAAAGATATAAATGTATACTCATACAAACCATCATGCGTTTATAGTGAAATAGATGAACATGTTTTTAGTGATGCAACTAAATCTTATAATGGTAAGACTGGTATTCACTCATTGAATAAAAATCAACAAAAACCTCCCCTCCCTCAAAAAATGGTTAATAATAGTATAGTTAAGAAAGCAGCTGGTAGTGCTAGTGGTGATGATGACTCATTTCAATATGAAGATTATTAAATTAGTATATAAATATGAGAAACAATTCTTATCATCTCATTCAAAAATATATCGCTAACTTAAGAACATATATATTAAAGAGAAAAACTAAGATGAAAAATATTTTTATCATATTGTTTTCATATATCTATATCATACAAGTGTTTTCAGCTTCATTACCTATTGATTTGAGTGACAATGAACTTAAAAATACAGAATTTGCAATTAAATTACCAAATAATGATACTGTGAGCATACAACTAAATTTCAAACTTTTAAAGTTTAATAATGATTTAAATAAAAACATCGAGTCAACAACAAAAACAGAATATAAATCAAACGAAGAACAAGAAGACTCCTCACCACCACCTATAAATCAATCTTTTACTGTTGAACAAGCTATTGAAACATTTAGGCAAGATTTAATAAAAAAAGAAAAAAATATTGCAGGAATAATTGAAAGTTCGGCTCCATTTTATAGACATTTTCAACTTCAATACAAAGATAATATAAAATTGAGAATCCGTTGTACATATGACAGCAATTACTTGAAACGTCGATTAAATATTTCATGTTTCGAATACCGTCAAGTTGAATACGAGAGAATTTTAAGTAATGGTGATATTGAGGCGGTTTCAGAGGATGATACTACATACCGATCCGATATGACATTAATCAACATTGAAGATTATACACATGATTTGGATATGGAAATATTATAAATTAACTAATATGATGAAATACATTTACTACTACTTAGTATAAACTTTGTAGTTGATGTGTTAAGAAGATTTATTTAGCATAAATAAAAAAAATATTAAAATAAAAAAAAAATAATGAATAATCAGTTTTATTCGAAAATTTTACATGACTTCTTGAATGAAGAAAGGTTATTGTGGTATGAACATGAGATTATTTTGAAGAAATTAAAAACTCAATTCGATAAATATGCATTTTATAAGAAAAGTAAATCAAAATTTGGATATCATTACGCCAATTGTGTGTGGTTCAACAATGAAACAACTTGTGGTTCTGATAGCTGTAAATGTTCGCGTATCGATAAAAGTTGGGAACAAGCATTATGTATAATGAATTTTTATAATAATTTAAAAACATAGGCTTTATAAACAGTTCTACAGTCGTCGTTGTGACTTGATTAGTATTACACAATGTTTGAGGAGAGAATATTAGTTGTAGATGTACAAGGTTTTTATCTCAACAATAAATTCATTGCAAAAGAACTGAGTATTTCAATTAACGATATACAAGTACAAACATTTATTATTAAACCACCTTTTCCATATTCATTGTTGACAACAAAAGAAAAATATTCAATTAATTGGCTTTATAATCACCATCATGGATTAAAATGGGAAGATGGCGATTCAACCTTAACAAATATTGTGGAATATTATATTGCGCATGTTAAAGATAAAAATTTTATTTGTTATGCTAAAGGACTAGAAAAAATTAAGTGGATTCAAAATATTTTTAAGGATAAAATTAATTTTTATAACCTAGATGATCTAAATTGTTCAAATTTAAAAACATTATATCAAAATGATAAATCTGTAAATGTTTGTTGTTATCATAGAAAAAAATATTGTATATGCGCTCAAAAAAATGTAATACTCTTAAGAAAGTTTATTAAATCAAATATTAATAAAGAAAACATAAAATTATAAAAGACATTTTTTGATTTATTATTTAACACTTAAATCAGATAAAATAATCATCAAACATCAGTTCATTCTGAATACTTGAAATGTCAATAACAATATCTTTAAACGGAAAGACTTCAACTCTGGTTGGAGAATATTTTCCTCCAATTGAACTCCCTACAAAATATGTTTGTGGACTTATTGATTTTGTAACATTCAATTCCATACCCAATGTAGATGTTCACAACAATTTGTTTCATATAGGAAATCATATTATTACTATTCCGGTTGGTTCATATGAACTTGAGGATATTGATTTTTTCTTAAACTCAAGCTTAAAAGATATTGATGAATCAATTTATCTAATAATTGAAGCTAACAATAACACACTTAAAACTGAAATAACCTCATCAATGGATATAGATTTTTCACAGCCAAACAGTATAGGAAAGTTGCTCGGATTTAGCAAAAGAAAATTAGAAGTAAATTCAACTGAATATTATAACACTGATCAAAATCTTCAAGATGATAAATCTGTAGAAGTGACGATTGTAGATATTAATCAATTGAATACTACAACGTTATTTGAATCTGACTTACCTACACATATTACGAATGTTAATACAATACGCATTGAAAGCAACTTAACAACCGGTTCATTTATTAATAATACTTCGAATCATACTATTCATGAATTTCCTCTTGATGTTCCTCCAGGATATAAAATAAACGAAAAACCTCGAAATGTTATTTATTTACCCGTCAACTGTCAACAAATAAACAACATAACGATTAGAATCTTAAATCAAGACGGTGAACTTATAAATTTTAGAGGAGAAAAAATCACTCTTAGAGTCCACTTCAAACCAGAATAATGATCATTTACAATAAAAACATAGTGCAAAGAGGATTTCCATTCAATCCCTCATCAACTCACATTCGAGAAAGTACAAAAAATAAAAACCCGTTAACATCATATAATACAGAATACTTAAAATCATTAGGATTTAATCTTCAACCATGAATGAAATACTAAATGTCCTTCAAAAACCTATATATGATGAGAGTATTGTAAAAAGAGAATATCATAGTTACTCTCCATATCTAAAATCATTCAACAACAATGATGAAATTCGTATACCAATTCAAAATCAGGATCTCTTTGTCTTACCAAGTGAGAGTATGATTTACATTCATGGTTTTATAGTAAAGAAGGAAGCAAACAAAGAGGTTCCAGCTATAGATGTGAAATTTAAAAACAACTTTGTTTCATATTTGTTTGATGAAATTCGTTATGAAATTAATGGTTTTGAAGTTGATCGTACACGCAAACTTGGAATTTCATCCACCATGAAAAATTTTGTATCATTGAATAAGGCTGAAAGTGCTACACTAAAAAACGCTGGTTGGTGTCTTAACGAAACTTTTGTTTTAGAAAAAAGTCATTTTAGCTGTTGTATACCTCTGAAAATGTTGATGGGGTTTGCTGAAGATTATAACAAAATACTATTAAATTCGAAACATGATCTCATTCTTCAACGTTCTACATCCGATGAGAGATCATATTATTCTACAAATACAACTGATCAGTTGAAATTAACAATTCTGGATATAACATGGAAAATGCCGCATATTCAACTATCAGACTTTGCAAAATTGGAAATGTTTAAGATAATCAACAGCAAAAATTCTATACCAATTGCATTTCGTAGTTGGGATTGTCATGTAAATCCTGCACTACCAACGAATACAAAGGTTTTATGGAATGTGAAGCTTTCACCACAAAATGAAAGACCACGATTTCTTATAATTGGTTTACAAAAAGTGAAAAGTAAAGAACAAGGAAATATATTTGACCATTGTAATATCTCTAATTTAAAAGTATATCTAAACTCAGAGTCATATCCATATGATGATTTAAATAATCGTTTTGAAAATGGCCAGTATTCTGTACTATATAATATGTATGCAAAATTTCAACAAAGCTTTTACATGCGAGAACCTGAACCATTGCTGGATGTTAATGATTACAAGTCTTACGCACCGCTTATTGTTGTGGATGTTTCACATCAAAATGAAACTGTTAAAATTGGACCTATTGATGTACGAATTGAATTTGATACTGAAGCAAACAAACCAATTCCAGAAAAAACATCAGCTTACTGTTTAGTTATTCATGATCGCCTAATCGAATACTCACCTCTAACAAGTGAAATTAGAAAAATTATTTAATTATAATATTTCTTTTAAAATTTTTAATAAATGAAAAATAATATAGGAATAAAACAAGATCTTTTTAATTCTTAATCAATGTATTTTATTAAAACATTTATAGTTTCTTTTTAGTTTAGCTTCGAAAACAAAAATTTTAAACATAAATGACCACAATTTATTGTATTAAAATTTTGATATCTATCATAATTATAACTAATGTCTTTTCCTAAATATTTTATTAATTGTTTTGGTGGTTGCAAATTTCCAAAGCTATCAAAATATTCGATTTGATTGTTGTTTTTCCAGTATGCTACCCAATGTGTGCCAGGTCCCTTTGAAGTATCCAGGTTGATTATTCCACATTCTTTTTTAAATGGTTTGCTTGGAAGGCTGTTACACATAAACACACCTCTAAAATTTGGAATATGTTTTGCATATTTTCTCAAGTCTACATCAGAAAGAGCCCTTTTAGGTAGCTTCATTAAAAATTTTGTTGATAAGGTTTTAAATATAATCCAAATCCTTTTTTATATGGTTTTAAGAACATGCCTTTTCCCATCGCAATGGCTTCCATTGTACTATTATGTCGTTTTGCTTCAGTCAGTTGTTCCTTTCCATTTTTGACTGCATTGATTGCTTTTGTAATGCCAGATACACCACCAGCTAAACCACCAAGTGCGCCCAGTGCAGCGAATATAGGTGCAAGTGGAAGAAAACCTCCAGATTTAGGTAGAGGTATTATTCGAGGTGTTTTTATTAATGATTTCTTTTTCCCCTTGAAAATATTGTTTACTACTTTTCGTGAAATCTTTATAGCATCTTTCAAGTTTTCAGTTTTTTTTATATTCTTTCTTGCACTTTTCAATGCATGTCTAAATAGTTGATGTTTATTTACTGAAGACAATCTTTTAGTTTTACTAATAACGTTACCCATTCCGAATTTTGTTTTTGTTTTCATTGCAGTAGTAACAAACCAAGCGTTTGATTTTTCACCGAAACTACTATCGCTAGCATTAACCCTTTGCCAAGCTTTTTCAGCTAAGATTCTATCAGCAATATGTCTTTTCTCTAAATCTTTATTGTTTGAGTATGCTATATCGTGCTCTCTGCAAGCAGTATCCAATGGATTGATTCCTTGATCACCTCTTTCTAAACGTTTCTTTAATTTTGTTCCAGGTCCACAAAATTGATAACCGGGTAAATGAAGTTCAATAGGAAGTTTATTAATTATTTTATTCAGAAAACCTTTACCGATGAAGTATGGTTGACGACTGAATATCTTTTTATAAATGATTGTCATATCTATTGATGCTTTGTCGATTAAAGATTAAAATCAAATTGATTGAAAATAAATAAAAGAGACTGGTTTATATATTATGTTATCATTAGATTTCAGAATGCGTTTTTTTAAACAACATAAAAGGATTGATGTAAGGAATATCGAATCAAAGCTCGGTTCATCAAATAAAATTCGTCATAGTTCATTACTACCGAATTCTATTCGAGCTCTTATTGTGGGTCCATCAAATTGTGGAAAAACAAATGTGATGATCAGTCTTATTGAAAGTCCTAATGGATTGAAATTTAAAAATATTTACTTATATTCAAAGTCAACACAACAACCGAAATATAAGTACTTAGAAAGTCTAATTAAACCTATCAAGGAGATAAATTTTTCATCATTTTCCAATAATGATGATGTTCTATCCCCAGACGAAGTTAAACCAAATTCAGTATTTATATTCGACGATATAGCTTGTGAGAAACAAAATCATGTACGTTCTTACTTCTGTATGGGTCGTCATAAAGATATTGATAGTTTTTATTTATGTCAAACTTATACACGTATACCAAAACACTTGATTCGCGATAATGCTAATATGATTATAATTTTTAAACAGGATGTAATGAATATTAAGCATATTTACAATGATCATGTTGGTTCTGATATGACTTTGAAAACATTTCATAAGTTATGTGCTGAGTGTTGGAAAGAAAAATATGGTTTTCTAGTTATTAACAAAGATGATTCTATGAATAATGGTCGATATAGAAAAGGTTTCGATATATTTATAAATCTATAAAAGAAATACATACAGATATTTTAAAATCAGTACAAGATTAATTATTAAACTAATAGCTTCTCAACTATTAAACCGCTAACTGCTAAACTGATCTGTTTTGAATCTGTTTCTAATTCAATCTATAAATATGAACACAAATCTAGTTAATAATCTTATTAAAACTCGAAATATTTTAAAAAAGAAATATAAGAATATTTTGCTTGGAGAAATTGCAAATGATGAATTGTTGGAAAAGACATTGAAACCAATATCAAAACCGTTAAAAGAATTAGTTCAATCAACTAATAATAATAATAATAATAACATTATATAACATGAAAAATATCCGGATAACTCTTTTAAACATGATCTTGAGAATAATAAAGTTGCCTTCAGTACGCCCTATAAAAAGAGTAAGCTTGATTATAACACGTTTTCTCCAAGCTTTGATAACAAGAAAATCGAGAAAAGTTCAAACACGTTTCAATCATTTGATGATGAAAATGATCATGATGACTATGATGATGATGATGATAATAATGATAATGTTGATAATGAGGATGATAACAATGATGCTGATAACACCATTACAATACATCCCAATCAAAGTGTTCAATATAATTTATCAGAAGTTAACTTAAATATATATGATAAAACCTATGGTCCTCATAAGGATAAAAATCAAATATGGAGACTGGGTAATGAACCCATCGCTTTCAATGCAACCAATATTACTGTAGGTAATTTAAAATGGCCCTTCACATCAGGTTTATATGAATTGTTAGTTTATAAGAAACCAATCAGTTATAATAAAACAGATTTAAATAATTATAAACAAATATTGGAGATGACTAATGTTCATAAACGAAATAACAGTATTAATGGTCAAATTAAAGGAAATCGTTCAATTAAATATACAACGATTATTAAAAACCTATTTAAACAACAGAAAATTCATGAGGGAAAAGGTTTAATGAAACTGAATAGAAAAAAGCATAATTATGTTTATTGGAATGATCCTAACGAATTGGTTGATAGATTGCGTCTTTTGATTTCATCAACAACAGCTGGTCACTCAAATCATAATAATGAAATTGTATCAATTATTGAGGAATTGAGAGAAGCAAAAATTATTATATAAATAGACTTAAAAATGTTTAACAATTCATATTCATAAAATGCCTATCGATAAGTTTGGACATTATATTGAAAAATCTGTAAGATACCAAAATCAACATTTCAAGATTCATTTGGATAGTGATCGTAATTTCAACTTTAACTTGCGGAGAATAAAAAATATTGCTAGTCCTGTATTGGAAAACGATGCTGTAAACAAAATTTACATGAAAAGTTATTTAAGTGAAATAAAGAAACAACTGGATACAATGTGTATGGAGAGAATTAAGGGAATGGAGGATCGTTTTAACGAAATAATACAACAACAAAACGTGTTGAATACAGAAAAATTTGATAATGTAGAAACACGTTTAAGTAAATTATTACATGATCAAAGTATAATACTAAATAATCTCAATCAATCACTAAAAGAAATGAGATCATTATTTAATTACAAAATTGATTCAGTTGAAGAACGTCTAAATGAAAAAACGAAGCTCATTACACACCATTTAAACATAGATATATAAATCGCTTTTGATTTAAATTCAATATCAACAGCATTTAAATTGATGTAATCTAAGATAGACGTTAGAAATGGAGCGACAAGAAGTGGTTCAGGAGCTTCATAAGCAAGCACGTAGAAATTTCATTCGACGTCGAGTGGTGATCAAGGGAATTGATGATCTTTGGCAAGCAGATCTTGTTGAAATGGGTGTTTACTCAAAATATAACAAAGGCTATAGATTTATTTTAACAGTTATAGATACATTTTCAAAGTTTGCTTGGGCTGTACCCGTAAAATCTAAAAGTAGTGAAGATATAACCAATGCTATGCAATCTATTTTTTCGCTAAAGAGAATTCCAAAAAACTTGCAAACAGATAATGGTAAAGAGTTCTATAATAAAATATTTCAAAACTTGATGATAAAACATAATATCAACCACTATTCTACATATAGTATCATGAAAGCGTCTATTGTAGAACGATTTAACAGAACTCTAAAAGGAATGATGTGGAAAAATTTTAGTCTACAAGGAAATTATCAATGGATACATATATGCAAAGATTTAATTAATCAATATAATAATAAAAAGCATAGAACAATTGGAATGACGCCAAAGTCTGTTAACACAGAAAATGAAAGTTCTATACTAAAACAAGCCTATAATCATCGAAAAATATATAAATATGGTAAACTAAAAGTTGGAGATCACGTTCGAATTAGCAAATATAAACATATTTTTTCCAAAGGATATACTCCAAGCTGGACAACTGAAATTTTTAAAATTCGTACTTTACAGAACACAAACCCCATTACTTATTTATTGGAAGACTATCAAAGGAATCCGATTGTTGGTGGATTCTATGAACATGAACTATTAAAGACACATTTTCCAAATACATACTTGATTGAAAATGTTATTAAAACTAAGGGGCACCAGGCGTACGTAAAATGGTTGGGATTTTCCAATCAACATAATTCTTGGATCAATAAAGATGAACTTCAATAATATTATATATACTTCAATATGAGATTTATTTTTATTATATTATAAAATTCTCAAAAAAATAAAATAATATATAAAAAAGTTTTGTTTTGATTTTTTTTTTTATTTCTAAACGATTAAATTTTATATCAACTTAGTTGAGTAAGGTTAAGAACAAGCACGATTAAATTTTATTCACAGAAAAACAAATTGTGGTTACTTGTGTTTAAAATTCCTATTTAATAGATAACTATAGTTTAAAATAAAAACAAACTAAAATATTTTAATGATATTCTTTATTTATTTATTTATTTATTGTTTTTTTTTCACGTTATATATATTCACTTATAATATAAAATCACTTAATACTATTGTACAATATTATCACTTGAAGATGATGTTAATACATTTTCATTGGGATATGATGATGATGATGATGGTTGTTGACTATTTATTGCATAATGTCCCCATGCATATGTATTAATACTATTATCTCTAATAAATCGCTTATCATCTAAATAACTTAATGCTAATTTACTAATGTGTTGAGTATATATTTCATGAATCTTTGATCTAAATACATACATAGAATCATAGTACATTTTTTTTTCAAATAAACATTTTCTAAAGTCATTAATCGTTAGTCTATTGGTTACGCATTTTTTAACTCCTTTAATTTTTTTAATTTCTTTTTCCTCTTCATCAATTTTAATTGAATACATTTTAGCTCGTAAACCAATGAACTCTTTAATTATTTTACCATTACATTCATCCTTCATCATTCCTAAAACCTTTTTGTTTAACAAGGGTATATTAAAAACATTATCTTTCGGATAAGCAGACGTATCAAACTGTAAGATGATGTCATCTAGAATATCCTTATATAGATCATATGTCTTAATATAGTAAACAAAGGAATCAGTATCCATATAATTCAGATAAATATTTTCCTGATATTTAGGTTTCATGTATTCATAATGGAAATTATACATTTTCAACTTAGATAATTCTAGAACAGAAAACCCAATATAAATTGGTTTATTATATTCCGTTCGCACTCGACTCATTTCAATGACAATCATTTCTTCTTGAATCTTAAGTAAACTATGGAAATTTGGCTTAGCTATAAGAGCTCTAGCTCCCAACCTCTTACCTCTACTCTCCCATGAACAAACTATTTTAACATCTTTTCTCTTAGCTACATTTTCCATTGTTTTACCGTATACCGCATTATTTAAAAGTTTAAAAAAATTTTTTTCAAATTCATTTTCGGCATTGGTTCTATGATAATTATTTAAATCAATATACCTTTTCAACCAATCCGACTGATTGAATTTAAGAATTCTATGAATTTTCTTTAGAATAAGACCATGTTTAATACATTGTTTAAGATTTCTATAGTGTATTACATATTTAGTTTTATCATTTAAATCCGTTATTAATTTAGACTGTTTCATATGTTCATTTTTTTTATTTTCTGCACAAAATGGGAAATCATTGTGATGATCGTGTATGGTGGATGGATATTCTAAATCCACTTCCAATATATACCCTAATGGTGAATCATCTTCCACAGCATTAAAATTAAAATTTTCAATGTTTTCAACCCATTCAAAATTTTTATAAGGAAGGTACTGCGACATGACATAACCGTATAAATTGTTTACATCTAAATAAATAAGATAATTCGATTCTTTAGTAGAATCATAATCGCTTACATATTTATTGTTAGCTACAGAATGTCGTTTACAACATTGAACAATTCCTCCCCTAATACCACGTGTAACAAAATTATACATGTTAATGTCAGTTAATAGTTCTAACTCTATTCTTGTTTTTTTCAACATTGCATCCCAAGATAATCCAGGAACAGTATAATATTGGCATGGATCTAAATTATAAATGTTTTTGCAAACTTTACGGAAATTTTCAAAAACATCACATAGTAATAAAACATCTACTTTCAAGTATAATAGTAAATAGTCCAAGAGAGTCGTACATCTAAATGTATTCCATACCTTTTCAGCATGTTTATAATTATCTTCACTACACGCTTCATCAGTTAGTTTATTAAAGAAGAGAGAACGAGGTGGTAATTGTGTTTCCATGAGACGATTCTTTGAATCCAAATAATCATAGGGAAAGACACCTTTACGTTTCATTAAATCAAATTCATTATCATTTAAACAAACCGATTTTATAGTTTTCAAATCATCATCAGACAAGAAACCTGCAAGTTGATCTAAACTTGATGCTATAAAACGATATGAATCGAGAAAACGTAGCTCAATAGTATCTTTTTCACTCACCCTAATTCTCTTCGATACGGATACATATAATACCTTATTTAAAGGAATGATTTTTATATCACCTGCTACTGATGAAAGTTCTCTTATAAATAAATGACAATCATATGCCGAAAGGTTGTGAAAAAATATAGGGATAAAATTTCCAATTTGATACTCTAAGTTACATATATTATGTGCAGGACCTCTATAATCACCTGTTAGATGACAATGGTCAATTACTTTATCTCCAATAGATATGATTTCACCGCATATATGACAATTCATATCTTCATCTTGTCTTTTTTGTTGTATAAACGTTAAAGGTTTCATTGGTATTACTACACTCAAATAGTTACTATAAATATATAATGCGTCCTCGACTAAACTTTTAAAAAAATGTGTTGATGCATTTTCACCACTATAAATTCTATGTATATCTAAACTCGAATTATAGGAACATTTAATATAATAACTAAATGCTAATGGAATATGCTTTTGTACTGAATTAATATTAGCTGAGTTTTGAATATCAACTGATTCCAGAATACATTCGAAATCTGCATAAACTACAAACGGAACATCTAGTTGGTTTTTATGATTCTTAAATCTAAGTATAGAATTTTTATCGGTTGGCATTATAGTTACAATTTTGTTGCATTCCTCCTTATGTTTCTTTAAAGATGATTCTTTGTAAAAGTGTATGCGGCACGTATTACAAATATACACCTTATTTTTATGTTTTGTAAATTGACTTCTTAATAATCTATAATTAAAGAAATATAAAAGGAAACATTTTTTTAATTAGTTTAATTTCACTTTGAGTATAAGTTTAAATAACGATAAACATACCTTGATATATTTTTTATCCAGACGTAATGGAATCGTTCTTCATCTTCCATCAATAATAAATTTATATGTTTACTTTTTTCTTCTTGAGAGAAATAATATGGTCCCACAACATTATAAACTTCTAAATACGTATCTTTTTCAAGTATAGATGTTTTCTTCTTTTCAAAAGATCTTTCCAGACCAAAGACATTTATGCTTATTCCCGGGTTGTTGTCTTCAAACTGCTGTATTTTGTTGACAGATAGCGGGAAATTTAAATTTTTAAAATTTAATAATATATTATTTTCCAGGACTATAATATCATCTTGAATGTTGGTTATGTTATACGAAGAACAAATTACACTATTATTTTCTATTGGATATAGCGCTGATATAATAGCCCATTTAAAACAGTATACGTCATTGTTTTGTATATTAACACAAGCTTTTTTTTTTTGATATGTATGTTGGTAAAGAAATATACTGTGAACCTTTTATACATGCATATTTATTAATATTAACATCAAGGTGATTAATTTTTGTTAACGCAAAACCACTATCACGTTCTTGGAACTCATCCATTTTTTGCATAATTATTTCACATTTATTTGCATAAAATCTTTCAATATCATTCATATGGTTAGTTAAAGACAAAATATACATTTTTGTTTGATGTAGTATTATAGTAATTGTGGGTTCTTCATCGTCTTTCATCTTCATATATTCACAGAGTAATTCGAAATTAAATTTTAAACTTGTATGTTTTTGTAGATGATCTTTCAAAACACATGCTACATTATCCTTTATGTTATTGAAAAACAATTCGGGATTTAGATTATCCATATTGTTGTTTTTAAACCGAAATGTAGTAATACGGTTTTTGAAACAAGCATCTAAACACTTTATATTATTGATTTCATCAACAATTTTTAAACAATTATCTTTATGTTTGTTTGTGCGTTGATGATATATCCACAGTTTCCTTACTACATCTTCTTTACACTCCTTACAGTGTATAATTTCTTTCTTTTGATTATTTTGATGCTCTATTAAGTGGATATGTTTAAGATAATCTTGCTTACTTGAAAAATTAATGTTGCAAGTCGTACACCTTAATGAATAACCTTGATGATGATGTATCCTGATATGTCTATTTAATGAAAAGTTGCGGCTGTACACTTTTCCACAGATATCACAAATAAAGTTGCCACCCATTTTAATTTGATTTATTTTATTAATTTTTTTTTTTTTTGTGAATAAATAACTAAAAGTATAACCACACCTTAGAGTTTAGTACAACAATGAATATGTTTTATTAATTTGATTTTATTTTATTACCACTACACTTAATTAAATAATGTGGTTAACATTTTATACTGATAACAAATACGAGTAGTATTAGGGATATTAATATATACCGCAGTAAATGAATTTTATTTATTAAATACTAGCAAAAAAATCACAGACTTTCGTAAAGCGCCCTAATGTAGTTTAATTCATATTGTATTAACCCTCTAACGAACACATTAAATGTTACGACTTCACTTAAACAAAAATAACATCCACCACGACTTCACTTTAAGCAAAACCGAACCCCCCCACCACGACTTCACTTTAAGCAAAACCGAACCCCCACCACGACTTCACTTTAAGCAAAACCGAACCCCCACCACGACTTCACTTTAAGCAAAACCGAACCACCCACCACGACTTCACTTTAAGCAAAACCGAACCCCCACCACGACTTCACTTTAAGCAAAACCGAACCCCCACCACGACTTCACTTTAAGCAAAACCGAACCCCCACCACGACTTCACTTTAAGCAAAACCGAACACGCTGCCGCCTCATAACACAAAATATCATGGGGTCGAATTTAACCCCATCGACCGTTAAAGGGTTAAGGTATGCACATTTTTCCTTTGCACATTTCTATCTAGAAACCCCTTATTCATACTACTTTCCTTGTACGGTTTTACATGTTATTGTCACTGAATTGTCAGTGGTAGTTGAAAGTTTGAATATTTTTCGTCCCTCTGGATAAGAATCTCTGTTATCCGGCGCCTCTAGTTTCCTTGATTTCGACCGCGACTATTTCCCCTGTAAGAATTGTTCCTATTCGTATTATTTCTTGATGAGCTGCCTACATTATAATTCTTATTAAAGTTATTATTACTGTTCCCGTATCCATTGTTGCTGTTAAACCCATTACGACCCCTATTGTAGATGTGATTATTGTTGTGGGCTCTATTGTGATTGTTGTTATTTGTACGATTGTTATATGCATATGAGTTGTGGCTATTGCGTTCTTCCGTAAAATTTCTATCGTTCCTCTGTCTGTAAACATTTCTATCATTTCCTTGTGAACTATAATCGTTTCCGTTTTCCCGTCTCCAAATCCTGAAAATATTACTACTACTATTCTGAATGTCCCTTTCCATCGTTAAACATTTTTCTGCCGCTTCATTTAGCAGGGCTCCTCAGCCATTACACTCCAGATACGAGTGCCAATCGGATTTTTTACACGTATTCACATACGCAACACGAACAGTAACGAAATTCACATCAATGAGAGAAGAGAAAATAAAAATTTTATTCATAGACAACAACAAATGCATGACTAAATTTTCAACCCGCGTTGCCATCGTTCGATTTTTTGTATTCTTGAATGGATGAATTTATATATATTATGATTTTTAGTAATTTTGTATGATACAAAAATGGTTTTATAATATTTTATATCTCCATTGGAAGATAGTATTGTCTATAATAGAATATTTTAATATAAGCCTTATGAAAAATTTCTACAGAGGAACTTTTTTTTTTAAATCGAAAGAAATGTTATTTACTCAGTTGCACGAGTATTTTAAAATTTTTGGTACATTATCACCATTTACAGTTTTATTTCCGAATTTTCTTATCATATTTTTCTTTCCACGCTTATTTCGACTAAATACTTTTTATATGGGCTTTGACAGCATTTCGGTCGAAATTGTGAATAGAATATAGGCTATAGAAACAAAAATCAATTTCACACATTTATAAAAGTGAAAACTAAGTTTGCCTTCTTATATTATTATCAATTTGATTTTGTGATCAACGGCAACACCTTTAAATGTTCTTTGTCTGGCAACTATGTGAACAAATAGTTGCCAGACAAAATAGATGCAATATCGCCAAATTTTGGAGAAAAAACATCAAAATCTTCATATTACTTTTTCAAATCGTTAATGTGAAATTATTACGGTAGTTTTATGAAAAATACCTCAACATTTCTACAGAATTAAAAAATGCTTTCAATTTTTCATATAAAACGGTGTTATTTTGACAAAAATATTTAAAAACAATGAGTAAGTTCAATTTGAAGTATACGTAAAATAAGAAATTGCTTCTGTTTAATATTTTTGTTCCTATAAATTTTTTTATTGCAAAAAGTTTTATGGGGAGAAGAGGGTACATAAGGCTCTTTTTTCCGAGGCTCTATATCTCAGAAGTTACATTGCCGATTATTATTATTTAGATTTTTTAATTAGCTTCTTTAATGTAGCTATCACCTATTACTAATATTTTTGGAATTATATTGCTAGAAGTACGAGTTTCAACGTCTAGTAGCGTCCTTATATAGAATTTTTTCAAAATTACAAACATTTTAATAGATGAATTGACTTGAAAGCAAATTTTTTGATTTGTAAGTCTTTTTTATAACATATGTCTTTTCTCTTAGTTAAAAGTAAGAACCAAAATGTTTTGATTCCACTTACATATTTAGATTTTTTTACTCCTCTATTATAATTTCCTGGACTTGGTCTTTTAAATATTTCGTTTAAATTTAATATTTAAATCACGTTATTTTTAAACAGAAATAACGGAACACAATATTTTTGTCAGATAAAATGGCAATATATAAGTCAAAATATTCCAACATTATGTACATTAATAAATTCGGAAAAAAATTTAAAATAATTTTAGCCTTATTAATTTTCGCCTGTATTAATTAAATGTAAGAAATACATATTAATGAAAACTTTATTTAAATATTTCATGTCATTTTATTTTTGGCATAAAAAGTCGTAAAAATGACGTCGTCTGGCAACATTATTTGTACGCTCTTGCTTAAAAAAACAGTCACTAACACATGAAAAATTCACAAATACATTATACTTAAATATTTTCTCCCATTGAGGAGCCCTGTACTAGTGTACTTTTATATTTGACGTTGACCCCTTTAATAAATACGTTGAGTGCCATGCGCTCGCTCATTTTGTAAGTTGCCTTTTTTGCCTCTTGTGTAGGACTTTCTAATGCCTTTATCTCAAAATTACTCAACTGTTCGGATAGCAGTGCAACTTTTTCTCTATACGTCGCTATGTTCAGATTTCCTTGCCTAATTGTTCCAAATTCAGTTAAAACTTGTTGCAGAGTTCTAGAATTAGGGTATGCTTCACTTAACAAACTTTTAAGTTCTGCCAATGTAGTTGGTTTGTTTGAATGTCCTATAACACTTCGAACGAGTGCAAGCTTGAAATTGTATACATACTTAACGAAATTCTTCTCTTCTGCTCGCAAAATATCATGGAGTAATTCGCTTTGCACTAAAAAGTCCTCCAACGCCTCATATGAACCTTTAAATACTTGTAGGTTTTTGTTACAACAGATATGTCGAAATTTGCCATACCTTCGTAAATGGTTGCATCCGTTTTTGTTTCTTTGGATTCTCTACTGTTTAATTCTTCCACCGTAGAGAACAGCCTTTTATATAATATATCAAATTCGAATATTAGCGACTTGGTTTCTTCTTTCTCTATTAATTCTTGAGAAATGTTATTAACTTCTGTTCTTATATACTTTAACCGTTTCAATTTTTCTGATTTAATTTCAGAGGAGTAAATCCTATCCTTACTTTTCCTTAAATTCTGATCTAATTTCTCTAATTCAATATAAAATTCATTCAATTTTGTTATCAATAATACCTTATACTTAACAATTCAATAAAAACTTGGTAGCACTTAAATTCAAAAATTTTTTTGTCACTCTGTGCCTAATGGCAATATTCTACAATTCCTATCCTAGTGGCAATACTATTTCCAAGCAGCTGGAATTGACAATTATTCTTCCATATGGTGCTTCTTCTTTTGACTCTTGTTTTTCTTTTTTAAATTAATTTAATTCATCTGATTTATTATAATTTCAATTGAATTGAATCATTCATTCAATTGAGTGAGGTGAATCTTTCTCTTTAATGAGCGTTTTCAGCTCTTTTCTTTCACTTCTTTCAGTTGTTTCAGTTGAGTCAGTGATTCAGTTGTTTCATTGAATCTATTTCTTTCAGTAGCTCTTTTCTTTCACTTCTTTCAGTTGTTTCAGTAGCTCTTTTCTTTCACTTGTTTCAGTTGATTCAGTGATTCAGTTGTTTCAATTGCCTCATTGAATCTGTCTCTTTCAGTAGCTCTTTTCAATGCTTGTATGTCAAAATCTATATGAAAAAAAATGAATTAATTCACTCAATGCAGATACACACATGGTGTGGCGCTTTATATTATTAGAGCTGCCAGATCAAAATTTTTAAACAGCACTGCCATGATACATATATCAGTATTTATTAACTTGGTGCGTATATATACATATATATAAACATATACATAAATTAACTGAGAAAAATCTCCAACATACAATGTTAAATAGAAAATATTACTTTATTAAAATAGGTTCGAAAGCAAAATATTTAAAATAACTTAAATATTTATCTAGTTATTACTTATGTTTAATAAATGTGTTTTATATTACATATTAATGAAAAAATAAAAAGGCATAAGTGGTTATTGTATTAGCTAGTCTGATTCTTTCATTTTCTTTCATTACATTTTCATTTCATGAATTATGGCTGAGCTAAGGAATCAACTGAGCTAGTGAATGAAATGAATGAATTAATTCAGTAAAGTGAGCAGAGCGGAAAAGAGCGCTCACTCAAAAGAGCTGTTTTGTACAACTCTAGAGTTTTTTCCTTAATTTTGGTTGACGAATCGTGCGAATTTGATGCTTCCCTCAGTAAAGCTCTCCTACCTGCTTCAGAAACCACTCGATTGTTATCTCCTTTAAAGTTTTCTCCATAGTTTTCCTTATTTTTAAGAAAATTGCCTATTGTTTTCCTGTGTCTTCCAGTTTTTTCGACAATTTTATGGAAAGATAGTACTGCGTTCAAGTAGGCTTTAATTTTCGATTTTTTTTCAAAGATAAAACTGTTCCTCTTCCCATATTTTGCAATTGTTTGAAGCTATTGAATATTTTAAGCTGCACAAAAAATTTGATGACAGTAATTGAAAAGGCAAACTAGATAGCTTATATTCTATTTGAGGGCGCTCAAATGATGAAGCAGAATAAATGCAAAGTATTTTGTCGAAAATAAAACAAAATATAAAATAATATATAACAGTTCTTTAATTGAGCTTAATTTTTTTGTCAGAGAGATCGTGTATGATGACTGCACAAACAAAACAAAAATTACAAAGTTGAGCGCAATATTAAAATAGAAAAGGTACAAAGTAAATGAGTACTTGGGAGGCGCTAACTTGATGACGCGCAGTGTAATAATGTAAAACAAAAATACAATATGACTTACACATATCTGCACAAATAGATTAAACCAAGATGTGCTTCAACAATTTTTTGGTGCGATACGGTGTAAAGGAGGAGTTAACGACCATCCGTCACCAAAAGAGTTTAAATATAGATTCGCAAGTACATATTAGGTAAGTTTCAATCAATATAAATACTTTTTTTCATGGAAATTTTGAAAATTACTGTATTTCTTTTTTTTTTGGCAAGAAACACCGAACATTTAAGCGGTAGGGGAAACGATGAGTGCGATACAACGGAGTGGTTAGGGTCTAATAATTTAAATTGCTCCACTTTGTCTCCTAATATATCTCTACAACCTGATGAAGATATCAGTGGCTCCATTTCCGATATTGGGCCAGTCGATGAACTTGACGACCAAAGTGATAGCAATTTTAATGACATGGATATACTTCAAGTGGATGCTGTAGAATACATAGCTGGATATATTATTCGAAAGCTGAAGCTTGAAGGATACGACTGCCGTGAAAGTTCCATCACGTGGGTCGACCAAGTATCGAAGGGTTCATTGAAAAAACCGGATGGTAGTTTTGTAGAAGAAATAAAAAAACTGGAGCAAGTATTTTACAAAATAAAGTAAAGAGATAGCACATTGCTTTAACCAGCAAAAAAGGTTAATAGAATGCAGCAAGTTTGTAGACCTTCCAGAAGAACTTAAAGCCTTTTCCTCAAATGTCGGATTTATTGCAGAGTCCGAGATCTTAATAACCGGTTAAAAATTCAAAAATCTAAACAAAGGCAAATGGGTTATAAAAAGTTGCTCAAATTCAACTTTTAAGTAAGTATATAAAATGTATGAACATATATAAATTTACCTATATTGCTATATTTGTTTTTCAGGTTGGGCGAGTTTATTTGGCAGTGTAGTTTCTTACTGCTGTATTCACAAAAATTAATGTGTACATCAAGTGTACTTTAAAGTAAAAATTTCATAGAAAATTTATTTTAAAGTATTGATCAAGTCTACTTTATTTTTTGTGAATACTGATGTTACACTTTAGCACTGCTACCGAATATCAGTACCGCATGTTTCGTTTAAGCAAATTTATTAACTGCGAACATTGCACGAGAATTTATTTCTAAATATGAAGTAGAAGAAAATGTCACGTTACGTTTGATGCGAAGTTTGAAACGGTATGTTAGATCATTATTTTCACCAGAACTAAATATTTGTTATAAAAGTAATTTATTAAATTTTTAAAATATTTTTATATAGTAGACGATATAGTAGACGATATAGAAGTTAAAGTTAATTTAGATTTGGCCGATCGATAATCACATTGATTTACAACTATTACCTAGAACTAACATGACTCTCTTTTTACAACATCAAGGAAGATTAGAAATAAAATTAATACCTGAATTTTTCTTATATAAAGCAAAAATTGTTAGGAAGAATACTTGTGGGCCATCACAGCTTTTTAACAGAAAATGGCAAAATACGTAAAAATTATGAAAATGAATTTGTGTGGATTATAGATTTTCCAATGTTTGAATAAAACCCTTTTCTAGCACCGCACACGGAGGACATGGAGGCTTTCGTTAATTCCAAACTAGAAGATCTTGTAAAATTATGTTTTCCAGCATATGCAGCTTTTTGTTTTAGAAGAAATGCAACATTTGTTGGAAGAAATTTTGAAAATACCACATGATCATTTGGAACGCAAGCATTTCCTATAATAAATTGTAGCTGAAGAAACTTCATTCATTATTTACCAAACATTTAATTAAATATAGAACACAAAACATTTAATTAAATATAGAACATTTAGGGCCATTATTACAACTTAAAGTTAGTTAAAAGTAAGAATTTATCAGACGTATAAAAAGCTTTCCATTATTGCAAATTGCATTTAACTTACCAGGTAGGATAAACTTACCTGTAATTAATCGCTCACTTTAGGTTAAAGTAAAATTTTGAAAATGATAACGTTTTTATACGTCCGATAAAATCCTACTTTTAACTAACTTTAAGTTTACTTCCTCTTAAAGATTTTTATTTGTTGTTTTATAAAGTATCTTTAAACTATGTTAATCACACTATTAACGGTTTATTTATTCAATAAATATATTGAAAATTAATGTAAAAAACTACTTTCATTTTCATATACTTCTTCAACTAATAAGTTTTGATTTTCTGCATTATTATCTACTTCTTCATGTAAAGACTGCTCTTCAGGAGGTATGTATGCATCGCGATTAGGTTCAACAAATGGGGCGGTAATATCACACCCATAAAATATTTATTGGTTGGCAACAATAGACGTCTACTCAGAAAATCAAAATCCCACTGTGGTTAAACATAATCTCTTGAAATATATTGTTTAGCAAGAAACGGACTGTCCACAATCTGATGAGTTATTGTTTCGTCATTCTCATTGAAAGTAGCTCCCGTGAATACACTGGACACCTTTCTTCCGAAGGAACGAATTAGAATCACCAAAGGTTTTTAAACGAGAAATTTTTTGAGATTCCAGCTTCATTGTCAGCACACGCTTGGAGTCTCCTTCTTGATCCAATAACTCTAAATCCATCTCGTTTTCTTTTATAGCATCAATAAACGTAGAGTATCGTTCGTTGACGATATGGTCAATGGAAATTGTGCCAAACGCCTCTTCAAATTACGAAAATGTTTTATAGCTTGGTATCGTCCAGCCTTCTTTGCGAATATCTGTTGAGAAAAACTAAATAGATGAATGCTACGTATGTTATATACGCATATTTATACTAATCTTTTAATCGCAGAGGCCAAACTACAGGTTCGTCTAATAAAAATCTAATATCTTTGGAATCGTATTGCTTGAAGGCAATGTTTAGGTTTTCTTTGATACACGCCTTTTATAATCCACAAACGACGGGAGTCATTCATGTACAATTGGAGTTTACGCAGAGCAGCCCTACACGTAATATATTGAGTGGCTTCCCAGATTTATACTGGAAAATTAAAGACTTTATTTTTTTCCAAATATTAATTGGTTTCAATATAATTACTTTCTTTGGAAAACGCATTTGAATTCCTTTTAACTCTATATATCTTAAGCAAGGGAAACACGTGTGACCCAAGGCAGTTTAGACAGCCGAATTAAAAATTATGTATTTACCACCTCTTAATTGCGATTGTCTAATTCTATATTAACATATATAAGTAGATCAAAAATGTATTTATTTATTATAAAAATTTAATAAATATAATTCAAAACATGTAAATTTGTTTATATATTATTTGTTTTAACTGCCTTTTGTTTTGTTTTTAAGAAAATTACAATTCTTTTTGACAACGAGGCGCTTAATTTCTAGCAACAAAATACGTGTGGTTTTTGGTGTTGTTAATTGTTGTAGTTACGGGGGTACCTAGTAAAGCTGCCTTGGCTTGTACCCTACAAGAATAGTGTCGGTTATCTGACCGGTAATATGCCTGTCACTAGTGAAGACAGCAGGTAGAACAAAGTTTCTATCACTTTATTAAGGCCAATGTGAGAAAAATTATAGAAACCTTTGTATACGTGTGAATTTGCAATCCTTTCTAACCTATGAATTTTATCGCCCATAAAACATATATCCGAACTACTCACTCTAATGTTATTACTATATATAAATGTATGGCACTTGTGATAGGGTATGGTGTCACTGCTAACAGCCACCACTGATGGGGTATGTTGGCACTCCTGACAGTCAACCATGATAGAATATGGTGGCACTGGTAACAGTCATCCATGATAGAATATGGTGGCACTAGTGACAGTCACCAAATTTATGAAATAAAACACGTTTATTCCAATTCAATTCTTTATTTCTATTAAATATTTAAAAAAAATTTTACATACATATACATATATTTATGTACATACCCAATTAAAAATCATGTAAGCTTCTATCCTCTGTTGTGCTGTACTGTTCCATCATCCGTGTTTTTGATGCGACCTAGTAAATATCAAATATTTCAGTACAAATGGAAAACAAGGAAGATTTTTAGATTCTTACAATCGCTTCCAACTTGTTGGAATTAAAGATTTCATGCTCTTCACCCAACGTTTCCTGTTGCAACCAGATTTTTTGATAACTGGTGTTGACTTTCCCTTGTGATTTCAAACGTTTATCACATATTTGAACAATAATCCTATGAGTTAATTTAATATAGCAAATATAATAATGAATAGATCAGTATACTTACATATTCTATTTACCTAATTTGTATATTAAATATACATTTACATTTAAAAACTATGTAATTAATTTTTATTATATTTTGGCTGACACAGATATAAAATGAAAACTGGAATGACAAATGTGAAAAATTGAATTACTACATAGACATTCGTCACTGATGATATTTGTCTCCATCAAGAGTGACAGTCATATGTACGGTAATACGAAAAATTGTTGCAAATGTTTACTACAAATTTTATGTGTGTATTAGTTTCGGTCACCCATTTCTTGTAGGGTAGTAAATACATCGTGTCCAAACGCTCTTATTCTCATTAATTCACACAACATGGTTGAACCGACCGTGTGACTTGAGCAATTTCAGGAAATAATTTTTATTTCCTGAAGCTGTTAACGAAATATTGAATAAATATTATAAGTAATAATATGTTATAAAAAACGACCACAAGCTTGATTCAGGAACTGATAAGGTCAATAAAAACAAGTTAACCCATTTCCAGACATTGTACCAGCTTGAGTACAGAAAAAAGGCAATATTTAAGTACGTATAAATTTGTTTGCAAAGAAAAATTGTACAACGTCTCTTGTGCTTTTGCATTTGTCACATTGTGCTTTAAAACACACATAAAATTTTTTTTGAAAAATATATCGTTATTGCTATTTTTTTGTTTGTTTTTGTATCACTTTATCATATTTGTGATTTTTAGCTAGGTCAGTAACAATTGAGCTACGTAGAGTAAATACTGTTTCGTCCAGACAAGAGTTTCTTATAGTTTTCTGTACAAGAGTGATTATGTGTACGTTGAAAAGAAAGTTACAAGAAAAAAATTGTTTTTTGGACAACCTTATGTGAGTAACAAAATCGGTGTACCCAATCGAGTACAATGGCTTGATATGTATACATTTTTTAGGATTTTCCTTGGACCGAAATGGAATTTACAGCTATCAAACCGTCAAGTTTTTATGGTAAAACTTTTAAAAATTTAAGCATGGCTCTTGATTTTGTGGGTAGAGATGGTCACGAAAATTTCGATATAGCTATTATTCCACCAGATCCGGAGTATAACACAGACGAAGAGGAGCGTAATGCTGATGATATTCTTTTAGATCGTATGCAAATGATGTACCAGGTGAACTCGAAGTATTTTTCGGCAGCGATAGCGAAGTGAAAAATAGATGAAATGAGCAGTTGCGAAAAACAATGATGTCTTCAAAATCAAGCGAAATAGCTCCTAAGTGGACAAAGAGACCTTGTGATATTCAAATGCATCAAACCAATTTTTATTCGGACAATGAGCTGAATATGATGGCAGAGTTAAATGGAAAAATTGGTTAATTTAATCGTTGAACAAACTTATATTTATGCGTCACAAGCTAACGCGCACAATTTATCATTCAACGCAGAAGAATTGAAAGCGTTTATCGGAATTTTTTTATACAGTGGTTATCACTCAATGCCAAAAGAGGATATGTTTTGGCAGCAATGTGAAGACACGCACACCCCGATTGTTTTCCAAAATATGTCCCGAAATAGGTTTAGAGAAATAAAACATTTTATTCATTTGGCTAATAACAATAACTTAGACACTACTGACAAAATGGCCAAAGTGAGACCTTTGTCAAAACTTCTGTCAACAAATATTTGCCAGTATGGTTAAAACTGTTAGTTGATGAATCCATGGTGCGATACTTTGGTAGCCACTCTTCAAAACAATTCATCAGAGGTAAACCAGTGAGATTTGGTTTTAAAAATTGGATGCTAACGAGCAGCTCCGGTTATTTGTACCAGTTTGATACATACTGTGCGGCTAGGGTTGCCATTTCCAATATTAGAAAAGGAGTACAACAACCTTAAAAAAGGAGGACATTTGACTCAAAAAAGAGGACTCGTTTTTTTGCTTAAAATTCAAATACAAAAATCAAAAAACTCAATAAAATATACAAAATTACTTTTTATTTTAATTAATATTGAGCTTGAGGCTTATTTTTATAAAATAATAACTATAAAACTATTTATTTTATAATTATATCAATATTTCAATATCCTCTGGATATCTTCTTCAGGATAACAATTTTAAAATTATTTATAATATTTCAACTATAACAAAAATAATACAAAATTACTTATTTTTATTTAAAAAATTTATATTCATTTCAATACATGTCTATCACATTTTTTCAAATATTCATAAAGTGCTTGACAATTCATACAGTGATGCCAACGCAGTCTCTAACGCATCACATATAGCCCTTTTTTGTTCAAAATAGTGATTTTTACTGGCTGTTTCACAATTTCGAACGAAAATTGATTCGTACGAAATCTGTGTTATTTGTAAATTATTTTGGGTGTTTTGTTTTTAAAAATTCAGCTTGGCTACTTATGAGGTAAAATGTAGCAGTTTTGGTATTTTGAAAATGAAAAAGCAGCAAAAAGTAGGACAACCCCGGACACTTGTTAAAAAAGTTGGAGGACGGACCCCGACGATATAAAAGAGATGACGGTGTCCGGGGAAAAGAGGACGGATGGCAACCCTATGTGCGGCCAAAGGTGTAAGTGCAGAAATATCAAAGCTGCCTCTTGGATCCCGAGTCGTGCTTGATTTTTTAGACAACGTTCCTAACCCCTTGGGTCATGTTGTATTTTTTGACAATTTTTTTACGTCATATGATCTACTAGTTGAGTTGAAAAAAAAGAAGATTTCGAGCTATTGGGACTGTTCGGGATTCAAGAACAAAAAAATGTCGACTATAATCAAATGCGATTTTCAAAAAGGAAAAAAGAGGATATTTTGATTGCAGATTTGACAAGAACTATAAAATAATATTTGTTGAATGGAACGACAATAGTGCTGTAACCGTGAGGTCGAATTTTGAATGTCTTGAGCCGATGCATATGGTAAACAGATGCTGTAAAACTGAAAAGGCTAAAATTAGTCTAAGCCAACCGAAATTGATCGCAGAATATAATGCTGGAATGGGTGGGTTGACCTCCACGATCAAGCTCTCCATAACTACAGAATAACATTCCGAGGAAAGAATTGGTGGTGACCGCTATTTACCGCAATGTTGAGTTCTACTGTGGTAAATGCATGAAAATTGTTTAAAACTACAGTTCTCAAATGGACTTGCTTGAGTTTCATCGCAATATTATCCGATTTTATTTGCGAAACTACGAATATTTCTAAACGGTCGCTGGCTCCCGGTGTTGCATTTAAGGGTGCAAACCACTTTCCTAAGAGGATAAAAAATCAGTTACGATGGCGTGAATGTCATAACAGAATAAGATGGTTATGTTAACAATGCGATGTTGTTATATGTGTTGAAAAAACATGCTTTAAAAATTTTCATACCTTAAAAAAATAGCACACTCATGATGCCACTGTACTCGCCCCAGTACAGCTCTAAAAGTACACTTCCAAATATTTTTTTTTTTAAATATTTTGTTTTTTTCTATATATTTTAATTGTTTTTAAGTATAAAAAATAAATGAGTTACAATATTTTTTTATGTGTAATGATCTTGGCATTTAATGGGTTAAAACTTTATATTTGACCGGGTCGAATCTTAAATATCATCCAAATATTTAGTACGTAAATTTAAAATGTTTAACTTGGTGGGACGGAGTTTATTTATATAATATCGTACGTCAACGCAGACTTTAAATTTCATTTAAAATATAATTGTGACAATATGTCAAATAAAAATTTCATAATAGTTTAATTTATATTTTATTTTTCATTTTGCCTTATAAATACTTTTCTTGTTATCCAATGGTTTTCTAATTGTATAAAGGTGTAGAAAAATAAAATAGATTCATATCGAATATAAATTATTTGTTCGGTTAGTTTTGTATTAGTTTCAAGGCCTACTATGCTTATTCTGATGTGATTTTTGAAAATAATTTGTAATTTACAAATTGTCAATTCTCAGATGGGTTGCAGAAGTATGTGTATAAGATAAGAGGTTTCTAAATTTTCTAAACTGTGGTTAAAGTCTACTGATGATTTGATAAAGCACCAATGAAATGCATATAGACATTGCTTGACCACCAAGAAATAAATTTCATTTAAATGTAAAAATTATGTTGTTTTTAAGAGGTTGGTTTAGTTCTTCTTAGTGGAACTTTTTTCCCTCTTGCCCGTTTCAGCCCATTTCTGAACTTAACTTGTGCTATCCTTTAAGATATCTTGATGCCAAATTTCAAAAGTCTGGCCCTTTTCGTTTGGACTGAATCGTGATTTCCACAAACGGACGGACATGTATTTTGGCGGAGTCGCTCTGGCAAGGGCTGTGGGGGAGACATTTTACCTTTGTCATAAAACTCTAAAAATTAATGTTTGGGATAATTAAATACAAAATTTAAAAAAAAAATTGTTTTTGACAGGGTCATTTAGGGGGCAAAGGGGGAGAAGAGGGTAGGGCAGATTAGTAGCAGGTTACGTCTCAGTTTCGTCATTACTGCTTAAACATATTACTTTTAAGGAATGTAGGCTTAAGTAAACCAAATTGTGCTAATTTAAATACTTACCTACTATACTTATTATTATAACCACTTATTATATTCTATGTTCAATTTAGTTAAGTTATTCTTTACTCATATTCTCGTTATTCTTTTACTCATATTCTATTCCATATCACTCGTTAAGTTAAGTTGTAAAGTTTACCTAGTTGTTTTAAAATAAAAGGACAGTCAGTTGACTAGTACCACTGAGATATTTCAAACGTGTTTTATTTAAAGGAAACATCCGTCACATGGCGACCGTGACAAAAGTAACAAAGTTAAATAAAGTTTTTATGACTTATAATTGAGCGTGCGCAGCAATTCATATAAAAGAAAAATTAATTATTTTAATTTATATTCTTATGCCAAGATTATTTGCTTATTTCGTACAACGTAAGCAAAAATATGTACATATTTACAAACTTTAAATGAAATTAAACTCAGAAAAAAAGAAAGCAAGAATTAAATAACGTCTTTATAAATAAAAATTAAATTAAAATTCAATATGAAAATCAATAACTTTTTGGCTAGTACGTAAAAAAAAGAAACAAATACAAATTTTTTTTCATCCATCTCACATGTGTATATACATATTAAAGTGTTTGCTGACTTACGTACATATGTATGTATATACATATATATGCATTTGCTACATAAAGAACCCAGAATCTTATAATATTTGAAAAATAAGTTAAATTAAATAAAAGGAAATTGTTGATTAACATTATTATAAAGAAAAAAAATTAAAACAATATTTGAATATGTTTAAAAAGAAATATACATAAATATAATTACAAACTAATAACCAGAAGAAAGGAAATTTTAATCGAAAACAAACGCATCAGAAACATAGGTAATAAATCGAGAAGGTTATTACGTGAGCTGTGTATAAAAATAATAACTGTTTTTGTATATCAAAAATATGAATCTAACAGCCAGTTTGGGAAAAACCTATAAAAAAACTAAAGTACAGTCTCTTCTTTTGGACAAAAAGTGGCGTGATTTTCACAAAATAAGAAAAATATTTAACAGTTAGTTCAGTTACAAATAGGTACATAAAATTTGATCGTGATACAGACCGTTATATTATAAAAAAATATTCGGAGAGTGAAACTTACAAAAAAAAAAAAAAAAGAATGAGAAAACAGCAAAAATTTACCGAAAACGAAAAGAAATAAATAATAAGGAAAAGAGTGAGACTTCCAAGAAAAGAAAAAGCATGAGGAAACAGAAAAAAACTTAACGAAATGAAACAACCAAAAAATATAAATGATGATGAAAAGACGAGTCTAAAGAAATAACTAAAATAAATTGATGTGTGATAGATACAAGAAACTAAACAAAGTGAAGACATAAAACCAAAATAAAATTCCTATAAAATAAAAATAAAGTAATTCCAAAACATAACAAAAGGAACTAAGTTATCAAAGTACTATTCAAACTATTATTCAAACTAAAGTGACAACAACTGGAAGAAAAGCACATATGAGTATAATTGCAATTTGTATGCAAAGGTTAAATACATACATACATAAAAAAAGAAAAAAGTAGACAAACGTATGCTGAAAATTATAGAAATAAAAACGCAAATAAGAAGTGGAAACTGCAGAGAAGAACAATAGCGGAAATCACTCTTCGTAGCATATCTGCAAACATAGCATATATACTATGATTTTCCGCTACGAAGCATGAGTGTCTTTTTTTCAATAGTTTATCAAATCTAGTATAACAGCTGTTTTTGAAGTATTACAAAAAACATGTTTTTGTAAATGCACAATTTGGATTTCATTTATAATACATATTTTACGTATTAGCGAAATAAATAGCAATGCCTAAACAAACGGGAAAAAACATGATCATAAATTATTTGTTTAAAAACGCTGTAGATGAAATTGAATTTATTGAGATTGCTGAGCCTGAAGGTAAGTTAAATCTAAATACTAATGCACCAAAAACTAAAATTTGTATGCGTAGATTCATTTAAAGATGAAGTAGTGGACAACATATTGGACGATCTTATTGAAGACATAGTTTTGGTTGTGCCACATCGGCTTGGATTTTGGAATTTGGTTCCTAAATCGATAACGTGGTCCGTACACACTTTGACTCAATTTGATGACGAACGATTTTTAAAAATGTTACGAGTAAATCGACTACAATTCAATGCACTTGTGTCCTTCATTTCTGAAGATCCCGAGTTTAACAAACCCCATTCCTGTGAACAATTTCCAATAGAATACCAACTAGCAATAGTGCTATATAGGATTGGATCATCTGGAGAAGGAGCAAGTTTAAAGAAAATTGCATCAATTTTCGGAATCGGAGATGGTGGCACGATTGACAAAATAACGCGACGAGTTTTTAGATCATTTTTAAACTTGCAGTGCAAATATATATCTTGGCCAAATGAAGATGAGAGAACATCAATTGTTGCTGAAACCTTTAATGAGTTGCCATTTTGCATTGGATACGTCGATGGTTCTGAAATTCCCCTTTCAGAAGCTCCAGTTATTAATAAGGTATCATTTTTTTCACGAACTCACAAATACTCCATCAAAGTTCAGATGATATGTGATTTTCAATTACGTATAAGACATGTAGTTGTGGGAAATCCCGGAAGTGTACATGACTCAAAAATTTTTAAAAATTGTGACATTTATAAGGACCCAAAAAAATATTTTTCAACGCATCAGTGGATAGCTGGTGATTCAGCTTACTCCTTATCAAATAATCTTATTACGCCTTACCGAGTAAATTCTAATCAAATGGACAGCAAAAAAAGGAAACAATTCAACAGAAGGCATAGCACTTACAGAGTGAGAATCGAGCACTGTTTTGGGTTGCTAAAAGAAAAGTTTAGCAGTTTGAAAGGCTTAAAAATGCGAATTAATTCGTCCCGAAGTCATGAATTTTGCTGCCAGTGGATTGTAGTGTGCAGTATTTTACACAATATTCTTTTGGATTTAAGAGGAATTCCATTGCCTGATGTTATAGAAAATGTTGATGACGATGAAATGCCCCACGAACAATTCGATGAAGAACAGGAGCCCCATTTAGAAAGTAGAAAATATGAATTGAAAAGACAAGCACTTTACAGCTTATTATTTGAATAGTAATAGCCATTTCAGTCTTTTTATTAAAAATTAATTAAAAAAGTAACAAATAAATTTAAAAAAACAAAAGATGAACAAAAAAGTTCAAAAACTTAAAATAAATGAAAAATTCAAATTACATATCGTCATATAAAATGCAAAAGGACCTATCTACATTTTTAAATCTTTTTTAGGAGATAAAAAACAATAAAAAGCAAACAATTGTTATTATGAAAATAATTTTTTTCTAGATAGTATTATTAATTATATGTAAATTAATGATACTATGCTAAAAAAAGTTTATAATCACAATAATTTGCCTTTTATTGAGTATTTCACCTCTCCTGAAAAAAATTTTAAAAATGTAGATAGGCCCTTTTGCATTTTATGTGGCGATATGTATGTATATTAAAATAAATAAAATAAATACATACATACTAATGCCTTAATTGATTAAAAATATTTCTGACTTATAACAGATTTATAAAACAAATTTTAATGCAGAAAAATTTTTTATGTCTTATAAATCAAATTTTTTTTTGTTAATTAGGTAGTAAGTATGTATGTATATAAAACACAAAATACTTCACATTTAATTTTTATTTTAAAGCTAAGTAAGTAAAGTATATTAGAGTGATTCAAAAAAACATTTTTTTGATTTCTTGCAAGTGCTATAATCTCAAAAGTTTCTAGTGGGTATAAAACAAGCTCTCCCACAAGATCAGCTTCATAATTTCATTCTATGCGACGCTCAACGGCTTTCTGTTTTTCCATAGAAATTACATGGAACAAATTATTTTTTTTAACAAAATTTTCCACAAAAAACTTATTGCACAATTTTTTCGTAACTTAACGGGTAAAACGTTTATTAGAATTTGATAACTAGGAACAAAGTGGACTTAAATTGTCCAATGTAATTTGTACGGAAAACTAAAAGTCATTGAGCGTCGCGTAGAATCAAAATATCGAGCCGATCTTTTGGGAGACCTTTTTTTATACCTACTAGAAACTTTTCAATTATCTTTGTGTTCGTTGAAAATATTTGAAACTTGAATACATATGTACATACGTACATAAAACTATTATTTATATTTGCATATTCGAGCAATATTTATATTTCATTTCAATTTCAAATCTTTCTATTCTCTCCTGCTTTTCTAATTCCAACTTTTTTATATCGTATTTCTCTATCCTTTCTTCAACTTCCTCAGCAAATCTTTTCTCGTTCAAAGTAAATTCCATTTTAAATTTCTCCTTTTCGAAATCTAATTTTTCTTTTAAGTATAAAGTTCTTTCACTTTGTATGACGGAAAGCTGATCTAAGGCATTCTTTGGCGCTGACTTTTTCAGCTTTGTAGCGAATTCATGTACAGCTTTATTTTTTGGGTCTTTTTCAAGCGACTGTCCTGAAGTAGACACGTGGGTGGGAAAAGAAGTTGTAGATAGAGTTGGTGGAGTTGATGATGTAGATGGCATATGATCGCAAACTTCAACATATTCGAGAGCATCAGATTTCTCATTTTGTACAACAGGTGTTATACAAGGACCTTCAACAGTTTCAAAAATAGAAAAACTATTTTCGTTTTCTATTGAGTTTTCTGATATTAGAGTACTGTTAGCAATGTTACTGGTAGTGCCGGTATCAAAAACTTGAAATGGAAACTCTGTCGACTTTTTACCAAAAATGTTGTGTAGTTCGTCATAGAAATGGCACATTTTTCTTAACTTATCTGCAATAAAAACAAAAATACATACATATGCACATTCGCCAGTCATAAAGCAATATTTTACCTTTTACAGATGTAATTCCTGCATCTGTTTCAAGTAAACCGGCTCCAGTGGACTTTCTCCAAGTTTCGGCTTTGTTGTAGTTTGTTTTTAAATGCCTCACTTTCCATCTGACAATATCCCAACTGGCGTCAATTTTTGTGACATCTAACAGTTTCCTGTAAAAAATTTGCGCAGTCGGCTTCTACAACAGAAAATTTTTTTTTTACTTCAAGATATTGAGAAATCAACAACAAACCTCAAATTCATAACTATCGTGTATATATTCCAATATTTTTTTTATTTCAGATTCAGTCCATCTTTTATTATTTGATTTTTGTTTTATTTGTTTAATTTTCGTTTTAGTTTCTTCACTATTCATTATTCTTTTTTTGAAATGTATTACTTTACAATAAAATGCTTGTTTATTATTTGGTTTGTTTGTTTTTAAAGATTTCCGTGCCGCAACCATGTCAAATACCTTACGGCGCAACACAATTAGCCGCTCACAATTTATACACGCCAACGCCCTCGTTAAATTTTTTTGTGAAGTAATCATTCGATTCTTGTACATATTTTCTAAACAAACTTGAAATTTAAAAGAACGCCAAAATTAAAAATTCTTCTTGTGCGAGCCAAAGTCGCACTTTACTGAATTTATTTAGCATTTTAGTCATATTTCGTTAAAAACTAATTTAAAGCGTCGGCCGATAGTTTCCATTGCGACCACTACCGTCGTAAAACTTTGTCAGCGTAGGTTTGTAGTTATATTGGGCGCTAAAATATACAAAAATATCAGCTGTTTCAGCATTGCAAACATTTTCTGCAATGATTTTTACTGTTGCATATTTGCACAAGTATACGAAATGTCAGTTTCATGTATTTTGTTGTTTTGGTCTTGCAGATTATAGCATATATCCTAGACTTACAAGACCTGCAAGACTTGCAAGGGCAGTGTCCTACAAAGGGTGATTTCCGCTAATAACTTAAAAAGTAAAATACAAACTGAAAATGTGAAAGAAAAACACAAGATAAATAAAAAAAAGAATACTTACCTCATCAACAACACCGATAAAGAAGAAAATAAGAAGAATACAACATGAAGCAAAATTATATACATACATACATACAACATCAGAACATCAGGGAAGCTTGAAACAAAACCAAAGCAGAGTACAACAGCACAACAAAACCAACAATGCAATGAGTTTCCATATATGTACTCGTTTATTTTTAGCAGACAGACAGGAGTTCATAAAATTTTTACTAACTAATAACTAATTTTTATTTTCCCTACTAGCGTAATACCTCTATAATACTTTTTATATTATATAATACTATTATATTATATTATATTATATTATATTATATTATATTATAATATGTTGACATATTACCAATATTTAAACTAATATATAAAAATATTTTCTTATATACATACATATGTGTGTAATAGCTACAAAAACAACTGTCTATCTTCTCATCTTTCCTAATCTGTCCCCTCAATACTATCTCCTCGTTTTCAGTTCCGGCGCAATCCATTGCATATATAGGGGTCATTCGCTGAGTGCTGGTCCAAGATTAAAAAAAAAACTTATATATAATAACAAAATGTAAAATAAAAAAAATAGAACTAAAAAAAAGAAAAATTTGTTTCATAAGTACATATTGTACAGAAAAAATTTAAATGTTAAATAAATAACAATTTTACTAATTATCATACAAACAAAGAAAAATGTTAACTTAATATAAAAGAAACAACATAAGGATATTAGTGAATGTCGGTTCAGAATTTTGAATTTCAAAAATTTTATGAATTAATTGCAGACTTTCAAAGGATCAAGAAAAGGGTTTTGCTAAATCGTCCAATTTCTAATAATAAAAACAAAATCAAAGAATACATAAACCTTTTAGTTGAAGGTTACAATAATATATTGCCGTATACGAAACCTCATTGTGAAGACCTTTCAACAGGAGATAAATTTTAATCAATTTCATGGACGGAATAGCAACGATCATGGTAGACAAAATCTTTCAAGCTACAAGCAGAACAACAGGAATAACTTTCAGAGAGGGCTACACGCAGTTAGGACTTTAAACGCGGATGTCCCTCAGCAGGACATGTTGAGGGAAGAACAAACCTAAATTTTATTAGCAAAAATTTATTCGAATCAGTTTACAGTTTCAATCTGAATTATGCTGATTTCATTAACCTAAGATGTAATATAACACACAAACCAAATTCATTTCTAGTAGTCGACTCGCAAGCAGATGTTTCAATTATAAAAGTTTCATGTTTAAAAAATGTAAATGACATAGATACAGGTAATATTATTAACATTGTTGGGATCACCACAACTGCACTGAAATCCCTAGGCACTGTTCATTCAGAGTTACTTATTCGTTCTCATACTATTCTACAAATTTTTCATGTCGTTCCTGATAACTTTAATATACCTTGGGATGGTACATATATTAGGAAAAGATTTCTTAAAATCAAACAAGTGTACAATTAATTATAATAACATGACTATATCTTTTCAATCTTATAATGAGAAATTAGTCATTCCAATCTCTCTCATGGAATTAGGGAAAATACATGTTTCTTACCACCGCGATGTGAAGTATTCAGAGAATTTCACTTAAATAAGGTAAAAGGACCAGTTTTTATTGATTCGCAGGAAATCTGTCCAGGTGTTTTTATTAGTAAATGCATCGTTAATTTTACCAATCCTACCCTACGTATTCTAAATGTAACAGATGAAACGAAATTCATATGTAATTATGACATAAAATTTGAAGACCTTTCTAAGTACTACATCTATTCAGTTGATGAAACTACTTTTGAATATAACAGAATCCAAAGGATACGAGAAATTTTAAAAGACAAAATGCCAAATTATATTAAGGCAGATATGATTCCATTGTGCGAAAGCTTTGCAGATATTTTTGCACTAGACAATGACAAAATGACCAACAATTTTTACGAGCAAAAGTTAAGACTCAGTGATACTTCGCCAGTATACAGTCAAAATGATCGTCTTCCTTATACACAGAGAGCTGAAATAAAAAAACAAGTCCAAAATCTATTAAAAAATGATTTGATCGAACCAAGTATATCAAATTATAGCAGCCCGTTAATTTTAGTACCGAAGAAAAGTAGAGGAGACACAAAGTCGTACAGAATGTGCGTTGATTTTAGAGCAATTAATAAGATAATAATTGGAGATAAATTTCCATTACCTAGAATTGACGACATTCTTGATAATCTTGGTAGAGCCAAATACTTTTCAATTATAGGTCTTTTTTCTGGATTTCACCAAATTCCATTACATGTCGATTCAAGAGATTTGACTTCCTTTAGCACAGATCAAGGCGCATTTCGATGGAAAGTTTTACCATTCGGATTAAATGTGGCTCCAAATTCATTTTCGGGTATGATGTCTATTCCATTTTCTGGTTTGGAACCAAACAAAGCATTTCTGTATATAGACGATATCATTGTTATTGGATAACAACATATATCACTCTATCTTTTTCCAACTTTTTAGTTTTACGTATAGATTTCATTATTTATCTATTCATCTTTTGTTCTCTCCCTCTCTCTCTTTCTCTTACATACAAATCAAATATCATTGTTATTATGGTTAACAACCATAACTTAAAAATTAAAAGAAATCAAAAAAGACACAACAAGCAAAAATGATTTCACGTATTACTAAAAACTACATAGGGCATAGACATTTGCCCTTGAACCTGTTATTGCAGTCATTGCCTTTAAAACCATTTAATGTTATAATAACAAATATAAAACTTCATTTACCTTTAGAATCGTTTAATGTTACAATAATAAAACTAAATGTCATTCACCTTTAGAATATTTTAGGCAATACTGCAATAATGCAATTAAAGGCATTTTTATAACTACTGAAATTGGATCTTTGAATATTATTATTATTAATTTTAAGTTAGACGTAAGCAATTAAATTGTATAAAAGACTGACAAAAATAAAGACATCAAGGCAAACAAAGATTAACTCTTTTCATTGCTTCACGGGTCTTAGTGATTCTACTAAGGCTCAATTATATTTTATATCAGCACAAGGTGTTTCTACCTGGGCTAAACCAATTCTAAACAAACAAAAATCTAAATTTCAAAGGAAACCTTTGGTGTTCAACTTATTTCGACGTTGACAATTCAACAATCATTGTTTATCAATTTTGAGTGAGACTTCTTAGTGTCTAAAAAGCTTATATTGTGATCACTTCGAAATTTAAGTTCAAACTTATAAGTTGTGATATATTAATAGCGCAATGAGTTTAATAAGCAAATTCAATTCCTGTAATACAAAATCCTTAATCCATATATCGTACGTACAAAGCGAGTAACAACAAAGTACGGGGAAACAGTTCAACTTGAACTGGAAAACCAAATACTGTTTCTCCCCAACCGATACAATATATTAACAGATATATAATTAGACGATCTTTCAAATGATAAATGCCGACTACAAAGAAAAGGAGAGAGAAACCTGATCTTAGAAAGCGAGATGAACGAGTTTTTGATACCAAACTCTCAGTAACCCAGTTTGGCACTAAAAATTTAATACAATGTTATATATTTTATTATTAACAAAAAAAAATTAAATAAAACAAACGAAATTTTTTTCAACTATACAGATATATGATTGTATTTTATTTGATATATTTAGTTATTTGAAAGAAATTTCAAACATGAGTGGCCACAATTAAATGTATTAAAGTTTTGATGTGGATTGTAGTTGTATTCAATATTTCTACCTAGGTATTTGATTATCTCTAAAGGAGGTTGTAAATTTCCAAAGCTGTCGAAATATTGTTTTTCATCATTGTTTCTATAGTATGCTACCCTATGAGTACCTGGTCCTGTTGACAAATCTAAATTGATTATTCCACATTTGATTTTCCTTGCACGTTTTGGCAGCGAGTCCAACATGAAAACTCCTCTAAAGTGTGTAATATTTCTTGAAAATTTTCTTAGATCAAATTCTGATAATGGTTTGTTGGGTTGCATATCTAATAGTGTTTTGAATGATCTTTACAAACAAGTCCATAACCCTTTTTATATGGTTTATGGTACAGTCCTTCTCCCACAGCAATAGACTCCATTGCTTTATTGTGTCTGGTGGCTTCCTCAAGTTGTTTTTTTGCATTCTTTGTTGCATTTACAGTCTTAGCTATAGCGGCACCTCCAGTTGTTAGACTACCAAGTGCACCTAGAGCAGTTAGAATCGGAATTAGCGGTAAAAATGCGGTAAATTTTTGGAACATTGATTATGTGTTGTATTACAACGCGTGCCTTTTTCCCCTTAAGTGATCTGTTGATAACCGAGTTAATGTCTTGTGGTTTTTCCTTCCGTAATGGTTTTGATGCTGCTCTAATTGAACTATTGAACAGCATTTTGTCATTTAAATGAGTTCGTGGCTACAGTTTTTGCCTATTTCTGCTCTTCTTCTCCATACCCATACCAAATTTAGTTTTTGCTTTCATTGCATTGGCCACCATATATGCAAATGTTTTTTCTGCAAAGTTGCTATTGTTTGAAAGAACTCTTCTAGAATAAAATATTTTGTTTTGTGAATTTTACAAGTAGTTATTGAAATACGTTTAGTAAAACAACACAAAAATATTTTAGTTCGTAATGTAGATGTATCTGCAAATGACAGTACAAAAATAAGACAGAGTTCCTTGCTACCAAATTCTATTCGAGCATTAATAGTTGGTCCTCCAAATTGTGGAAAAAGGAATGTAATGATCAGTTTGCTAGAAAGTCCTAATGGTCTTAAGTTTGAAAATATCTATTTGTACTCAAAATCTTTGTATCAACCTAAATATGAATACCTAAAGAATTTAATTTCGCCAATTAAAGGAATGGGATAGTACACATTCGTAGACAATGAGTCCGTTGTTCTTCCTAGCGAAGCTAAAAGCAATTCAATTATGATTTTCGATGATGTTGCATGTGAAAACCAAAATAATATACGTGCATTTTTTTGTATGGGGCGTCATAAGAATGTAGATTCATTTTACTTGTGTCAAACCTACACAAGAATTCCAAAACACTTAATAAGAGATAATGCCAATTTAATTATAATGTTTAAACAAGATACGAAAAATATGAGACATCTATACGATGATCATGTTGCCAGCGACATGAACTTTGAAAAGTTTCAGTATATATGTCAAGAATGTTGGAAGGATAAATATGGATTTTTGATGATAAGTAAAGATAATGAACTAAACAATGGTCGCTATAGAAAATCATTTGATTACTTCATCATAATATAAATTACTGTTCATCAAGGGTAACGCTTAGTACATAATCTGGCTTCAAACATTATACATGTGATTGTTATAACTGGTCATCTAAGCAAAACTTGATCTGATACATAATAATCTGATCTGATACCTGATAAGCTGATCGGATACCTGATAAACTGATCTTATCTGATACCTGATCTGATAACCTGATCTGACACCAGATAAACTTATCTGATACCTGATAAGCTGATCTGATACCTGATAAACTGATCTGATACCTGATCTGATAACCTGATAAACTGATCTGATACCTGATCTGATAAATTACTGTTCATCAAGCTTATCGCTAAGTACATAATCTGGCTTTAAACATTATACATGTGATTGTTATAACTGGTCATCTAAGCAAAACTTGATCTGATACATAATAATCTGATACCTGATAAGCTGATCTGATACCTGATAAACTGATCTGATACCTGATCTGATAACCTCATCTGATACCTGATAAACTGATCAGATACCTGATAAGCTCATCTGATACCAGATAAACTGATCTGATCTGATACCTGATCTGATAACCTGATCTGACACCTGATAAATTGATCTGATACATGATAAGTTGATCTGATACCTGATAAACTGATCTGATACCTGATCTGATAAACTGATCTGATACCTGATCTGACACCTGATAAGCTGATCTGATACCTGATCTGATAACGTGATCTGATACTTGATAAGGTGATCTGATACCTAATAGCTAAAATGACTGAAAAAAATCTGAAAGACTTGGTGACAACAAGAAATATATTGAAGAAAAAACTTCGTAGTATAAAAACTGGTGCAATAGATACACATCAGAAATTAAGAGATACATTCAAGCCCATAACAGAACCTTTAAAAGAATTTATGAATAGCTCTAAACATATTGATATACCGAATTAAAAAAGAATATGATAAGAAAACTGATTATGAGGAAAGTGCCAGTTTTCATCCTCAGAACTCAACAGTGAAGTTGGAAACAAGTACCCCTAAGAAACTAATTGAAGAATCAATGTTTAAACATTCTAACAGTAAAAGTATCAGCGACTTTGATGAAGATGACTTTTATTCACAACATTCTAACCATGACGAGAGTTATCCTGACTTATCATTATTGCAATCGAGAAATGAACTAGATACTAACTATGGCCCACATAGAGATAATAATAACGAATGGAAATTTGGTAGTAGCAACATCGAGTTAAATCAAGATAAAATACAAGTTGGTGGTCTAATATGGGCTCTCACCCCAGGACTGTTTTCTTTGATTTTTCATAAAACACCAAAAAACTATGATAAATTCGAGCTTGAAATCTATAAAAAAATATTGCTTACTACCAATGCACACAGAAGAGATTATAAGTCCGATGGTCAAATCAAGAGGACTAGAGGGTGCAAGTACAAACATATTATTGGAAAACTTTTTAAAGAGATAAATCATAAGAACTCATCGGAATTAACAAAGGCTAATTATTTAGGTAAGGGGTTGATGCAGGTAAATCCTCATAAATCAAACTATATATACTGGGATGATCCAAACGAATTGGTAGATCGACTTAGACTTCTGCTTGCATCACAGTCTGCTGGTCATACTAATCACAACAACGAGATTGTCTCAATTATTGAAGAACTACGTGAAGCTAATATAATAGTATAAACTATATAAACGCATACACATTTTAAATATAAATTATGCCTGTTGATAAATTCGGACATTATCTAAACGTCACTAGCAGTATAATTTCATTGAAAAATGCACCTAAATTGTTGGGGTTCTTTTTGGATACGAACAACAACATTGATGTCCAAAACAAATGAATCAAAAATGTTGCAAAAGCTTTGGAGGAAAACTATGCTATCAATAAATTGTTTTTGCAAACTCAAATCGAAGATGTAGAACACAAAATGTTAAAAGAATTTAAAGAAGATAACAACAAAATGCACAAAACTCTAAAAAATCAAATCGAAATGCAACAGCATGAAATAATATTACAGTTGGAAGAGAATAAAAAATTACAAGAAAGCATTTCCAAGATCAGAGCATCATTCGAAGAAGAAATTGAAAGATTAAATGAGAAAATGTATAGATTTGAAAATTACATGTTTGTGTCAATTGTGAAAGCGCATCAGATAGATCACAACACACCCAAAATACTTCTTAAAGCTTAGACATGGATTCAATAGAACATTAAAAGGAATGATGTGGAAAGAGTTTAGTTTTAATGGTTCCTACAAGTGGCTTGATATATACAAAGATTTACTTAATGCATACAATAGAAAAGTTCATCGCACAATTAAAATGCCACCGATTAAAGTCAACACCAAAAATGAAAAACAGCTTCTAAATACAGTATACATTTATTTAAATATACAAAATGTCAAAATTTAATGCAGGGAACCATGTTCGTATTAGCAAATATAAACATATTTTTGAGAAAGGCTATACTCCGAATTGGACAACAGAAATTTTCACAATCAAAAGAGTTCAAAATGCATATCCTACAACATAAATATTAGAAGATTTTCTTGGAAATCCTATTAAAGGTGGCTTCTATACGGAAGAACTGTAAAGAACTAGATTTCCAAATACATATCTAGTTGAAAAGGTGATTCGACTGAAAGGGGACAAAGCATTAGTTGGGATTTTCTAATCAACACAGTTCCTGGATAAGTAAAGATGAAATACTATAGTTGGAAAACGAAATAAATCGCCATCCGCAATGATAACAACGACAATAACATCAATATCTTTAATAACTAAAGTTAATTTTTTTTAAATTGTGTAGTAAACTTTATTTATTTGTGAACAGGCTGTTATAATATCAATAACACTTACTCTGAGCTCTAACTCATCAGCGCTATATGCTAATTATTTTCCTCCCATTGACTTAAACGATACATATGAGTGTGCGCTAACTGATTTTCATTCATACAACAGTATTCCAAATGTAGACTCCTATAACAATATGTTTCATATAGGGAAACATGTAATTGAAATAAAAATTGGATCTTATGAATTGAAAGAAAAGTTGACTACATAAAAGAGCAATACAAACGACTTAGTCCTAGAGAGCATATTTTTATAGAAGCTAACAACAATACGATGCAAGTTAAAACAAATAGTTCTAAAGACCCGATATATTTTAATAAAGAAAATACAATTGGGAATCTTTTAGGATTCAATAGTAAAATCCTAACACCGACCGATGATCATTACTCACATCTTCCAGTTAATATTTTTAAAGTAAATCTCTTGCGAATTGAAAGTAGTATCGCTACTAACACATATATGAACAATTCAAAATCACATACACTTCATGAGTTTCCGATTAATGTACCTGCAGGCTATAAAATAGATGAGATTCCAAGGAATCTCATTTATTTACCTTTAAACACCAAAGAGATAAGTTCTCTATCACTGCGCGTGGTTGATCAGACTGGTGATTTAATTAATTTTCGAGGAGAGGAAATTACAATACGAATACATTTAAGGCCAACTAAGTAATGATAATATACAGTACAAGTATATAACAAAATACGGCAGTCACGCCTCATTCACAGATATTACAACCTAAACCACAATTGAAAAGATCTGCTCGTCAAAGGTCACTTACAACAGCAAACAAAAGTTTTCTCAGGTCTTTGAATTTCAAACTGAAAACAAAATTAGCTCAATAATAAACGTATTGGATAAGTCATTGTCTGACGAAAATATAATAAAAAAGGACTATACCATATCTCCATGCCATATCTACATACCATATCTACAATCGTACAACAATAATGATAAGATTCGAATCTCAATACAAAATCAAGATTTGTACGTGTTATCAAGTGAGAGTTATATATATGTGGAAGGTTTCGTTGTAGATAAAAAAACTGGAAAATTTTCAGAAAATTTTAAATTGGAAAACAATTTTGTTGCACATTTATTTGATGAAATCCGCTACGAGCTTAATAGCATTGAAATCGGTCATACAAGGTATTTAGGAACAACAACCACAATAAAAAATTTGGTATCTCTATCACCAACTGAAAGCGTTGTAGTGCAAAATGAAGGATGGCATAAAACTGATGATTTGAATCTTAAGAACGGATATTTTAATTTTTATGTACCACTAAAAATGCTTTTGGGATTTGCTGAAGACTACAACAAAGTTATACTTAATGGAAAAAATGAATTGATACTCTTGCCCAATAAAAATGATGAAGCTCTTGTACACTCGAGCGTTTCTACAGAAAAATCGAAACTTACAATTTTACTCATCTCCTGGAGAATTCCACACGTACAATTATCTGATCAGAGCAAGTTGAATATGATTAAAACTATTAACAAAGGTGTTTCTATACCGATGGCATTTCATAGATGGGATTGTCATATGAATCCACAATTGAATACAGGACAAATCATATTTGGAATGTTAAATTAGCTGCAAGTAAAGAGCGACCACGTTTTGTATTGGTCGCATTTCAACGAGATAACAAATTTGTTCACTGTGACCTCACTAATTTAAAAGTACATTTAAATTCAACCTCTTACCCATATGATGATCTTAACATAAAATTTAAAAATGAACGTTATGCAATTCTATATGATATGATAAGATTTCATTCAACAAAGCTCCTATATGAAAGAGCCTCAACCATTGTTGACTGCCCAGGAGTTTAAAGACGACGCTCCAATTATTGTAGTAGATTTAAGCTATCAGAACGAGTCAGTCAATACCGGACCGATTGATATTAAAATTTAATTTCAAACAGCAACAAATATTCCAGCAACGACATCAGCTTACTGCGTTCTTATTCATGACCGTGTAATAGAATACATACCAATAAAAGGTCAAGTCCGGAAGGTCTTATAAATTAAATAAAACGGATGTTGATATTGTTTTTGTAGACTTGCAAGGTTTCAAAAATAATTGAAATGACTTCATCGCAAAAGAACTAGCTGTAGTTTTCAGCAACAACGAATGTCTCAATTTCATCATAAAACCTCCTCTTGATTTCGCATGTTTATCAGCCAAAAAACAGAGAGAAGCAGTTTGGTTAGCCAAAAACTATCATCATATTAACTGGAGTGATGGATCAGTCTCATTTCAAAGCGTTTGCAAGTTTTTAAAATCCAATATAAGAAATTCACAAATATATGTTAAGGGGGGAGAGAAGCATAAATGGCTAGAAAATATGGTTTATCAAACAGATTATAACATTGAAGACATTGGCTGCATTAATTTTAAACAAATAGAAACTAAGCATTTAAAAAATCTCTATTGTAGCTATCACGACTATGGTGTTTGTGCCTTAAGGAATGCAATTTTACTTAAAAATGAAAATGTTAACAAACTTTTCAATAAATGCTAATAACAATTAAAATAAATGTCTTATTATTTCAAATAAAAACCTACATACATATTTATTTCGGAGAACACACAACAAACAAACATTGAACCATTGTGTTGTTAATTCATTCAAATGGTCAAGGGAATATTTGGGCACAAAGAATAAACGCTTATTATTTGTTTGTATGTATATGCGTAAATGAAATAAATTTGTAGATATTTATGTACGCATGAATATGTACATCTTATCACATTTCATATTGACCCACTTGCGCTAAATCCAGGAAAGCAAAAAAGCGGACTGTCATACAGACTCACCAATCGTCACACACACAGCCTGTCTGACAGGCAGACATTCCAATCGCCACTCAGAACTAAAACACACTCACACACACACTTAAACATAGCATAAATATTCATATTCTACAAAATACAGAAATCGCACCACCATCCAGATCCCCCAAATAAAATCAATAGTAAATTTGTATTTTGTATGTTCTCTATTATGAGCTAATAAGGCCTAGGTTATTCTAATGACAATAAAACAAGTTTTATTTCATTTTTCCCGACGTTTCGTCAATTATTTGTTGACTTTATCAAGGGTTGGGAAATCTATTTTATTATTAAAAAACATTAATTAATGATTTTACATATACATATATGTCTAAACATTTTTCTCCATTTGTTTACTTACAAACTTTGCTAATTTTTTCAATAATTTAACATTTTTTTCAAACATTGAAAATTAAACTTTTATTATGTCAATATCACAGCTTAAGTTCACATCACCGTTTATTTCAATGCTACTTTGTAGCTCGTGCTGATGTTGTCTGTATCTTCCTTTAAATTCATCGTTTTCTCTATCCTTTGTTGTATTCTTAAGCTTTCTATTGTATATCTTTTCTTTCCAATATTCTCTCTGTCCAAGATCTTGACTCTTTCAAAATCAGCTGTGTGTCCAGTGTCCAGTATATGTTGTGCTAATGCTGTTGATTGTTTATTTTTCTCAATATCTTTCTTATGTTCTTCCATTCTGGTCTCTAAATTTCTTTTTGTAGTTCCAATGTATAACATATCACAGCTGTTGTTTTCATTACCTTTGCACTTGATTTCATAGACTACATTACTTTGTTGTTGTTTTTTAATTGGCGCTTTAATTTTTGAAAAGATTTTATTTATTGTTGTGTTTGGTTTGTATGCAAAATTTATGTTGTTGTTTTTTATTGCAATTCTTATGTTTTTGTTATCAGTCAATCCAGGGATGTAACGTACGCTGTAATATATCTTTTCTTCATTTGCAGTGATGGATTTGTTATCTATTGTATTATTGTTCAACTTTATGTTAGTTTCGCTGATCATTTTGCTGATGAGTTTATTGGGGAAACTATTTTCTATTAACGTTTTCCTGATGTATTTTATGTTTTTTTCGTGGAATTGTTTGTCACTAAGATGGAGAATTCTGAAGATTAAGTTTTTGGCAGTGTTGATTATTTGATGTTTCGGTTGTGTGGAGTTGAAATTTATGATTCTGCCGGAAGCGGTATCTTTTTTATACCAGTCTGTTATTAATCTGTTGTTGTTCCTTAGTATTTTTGTGTCTAAGTAGGCAATAGTATTATTTGTCTCTATTTCCATGGTAAATTGTATTTTTGGATGAAAACTATTGAAAAACTTTAAAATTTTTTCTTTTTCTTCGGATTTTACAATTGCTAATAAATCATCTACATACTTAGTTATGTATTTCAATTGGATGTTTTCCACGCTAAGTTTTTGTAGAGTTTCGTCTAACAAATTGTCAAGTACCAGATCCGCTATGGTTGGTGAAAGTGGATTCCCCATCGGCATACCAAATATCTGGTTGAAAATTTCATTCTCATATATGAAATAATTATTTTCACAGAGGCAAAATCTTAGTATTTTTACGAACAGGGACCTGGACATTTTTGTGTGGTTCTGGATGATTGTCCATTTCTGCATTATTATATTTATTGCTTTGTTTACTGGTATATTGGTGAAGAGAGAAACAACATCCAGTGAGATTAGTATTTCTCCTTTATCTATTTTAATATTTTTTATTTGCTCTTTGAGTCTGTGCGAATTTAATACATTGTATTCTTTTGATATAATATTTTTAAGAATTTGGCCTACGTATTTAGATAATTTATAGCATGGAACTTGCATGGAAGAAACTATGGGTCTCAACGGTATTTCTGGCTTATGAATTTTTGGTAGCCCATATATACGCGGTGCTGTTGCAGCCGAGCAAAGTAATTGTTTTCTCTGCCAATTATCGATTACTTTGTCCTTATATAGCTCTGAAACTAATTTGTTGTTTTCTTTCTGTAATTTTGCAGTGGGATCCATTCTGATTTTTCTATATGTACCCTTTTCCTCCAATAATTTCCCCATCTTGAGGTGATACTCTTCTCTGTACATTGCTACTGTTTTGTTCCCTTTATCAGCCTGTACGAAAATTATATTGTTATGTTTCCTCAAGAAATCTTTTGTTTTGCTGTATATTGTGAGAATAAACTTTTCTTTTGGGGTGTTTTGTAGCTTTCTCTTGAATCGCGTGATATTATTAGCTAATATGGTCCTTGCCAGATTCTTCTCTTGTCCTTCATCATCATTCATTGTTGAAATGCATTGTTCTATGTCCGCAATTATGTGTAGTGCAGAGAAGTTGTTTTTATCTACAGGTAGAGCAAATTTTTTCCCCAAAGACAACATCCATCTAGATTCTATTGGAATTTCTATATTAGTTTTGTTTTCAAACCAATTCTCATTATATATAAATCCATATATTCTGAACTGTTTTTCTTTTAATGCGTTTAATTTTGCATTTTGTTTATCTGTTATGTGTGCGCTTATACTTCTGCTTCTTTCATACTGTTTGTTTATAAAAGTCGTGTAGTCTTCAAATGTAAGTGCATTTGCAATGTTAGTTTTTAAGCGATCTAAATTCTTCTTACAAACTCTAATGTTTGAATATGTTTGTGTTATCTCTAGATTTAATATTTTTTTGTGGAAGTTATGTTCTATTTTGTTTAATTTTTCTTTTAATTTTTTGCATGTGAACAGCTGTGTCGTCTGTGTTGTTGTGTTCTTTGTGTGGTTTGGTACAATACCATAACTCCTGCATGTTAGTATGAATTTCAATCTATTTTCTTGTTGTGCTAGTTTTTTTGTTTCATTACAGTACTCTTCTAAAGTTCTGCATGTCTCTCTATCATACTTTAAAGTTATGTGCTGAAAATAACCCCTCATGCTGTGTTTGTTGGTAGTAATGTTTTTTATTAATTTTAAGATTTTTTTGTTTCGGCAAGCTCTCCGATAATGTTTACTTATTTGTGTTTATATGGCCAAAGTGTATTTGTATTTTGTATGTTCTCTATTATGAGCTAATAAGGCCTAGGTTATTCTAATGACAATAAAACAAGTTTTATTTCATTTTTCCCGACGTTTCGTCAATTATTTGTTGACTTTATCAAGGGTTGGGAAATCTATTTTATTATTAAAAAACATTAATTAATGATTTTACATATACATATATGTCTAAACATTTTTCTCCATTTGTTTACTTACAAACTTTGCTAATTTTTTCAATAATTTAACATTTTTTTCAAACATTGAAAATTAAACTTTTATTATGTCAATATCACAGCTTAAGTTCACATCACCGTTTATTTCAATGCTACTTTGTAGCTCGTGCTGATGTTGTCTGTATCTTCCTTTAAATTCATCGTTTTCTCTATCCTTTGTTGTATTCTTAAGCTTTCTATTGTATATCTTTTCTTTCCAATATTCTCTCTGTCCAAGATCTTGACTCTTTCAAAATCAGCTGTGTGTCCAGTGTCCAGTATATGTTGTGCTAATGCTGTTGATTGTTTATTTTTCTCAATATCTTTCTTATGTTCTTCCATTCTGGTCTCTAAATTTCTTTTTGTAGTTCCAATGTATAACATATCACAGCTGTTGTTTTCATTACCTTTGCACTTGATTTCATAGACTACATTACTTTGTTGTTGTTTTTTAATTGGCGCTTTAATTTTTGAAAAGATTTTATTTATTGTTGTGTTTGGTTTGTATGCAAAATTTATGTTGTTGTTTTTTATTGCAATTCTTATGTTTTTGTTATCAGTCAATCCAGGGATGTAACGTACGCTGTAATATATCTTTTCTTCATTTGCAGTGATGGATTTGTTATCTATTGTATTATTGTTCAACTTTATGTTAGTTTCGCTGATCATTTTGCTGATGAGTTTATTGGGGAAACTATTTTCTATTAACGTTTTCCTGATGTATTTTATGTTTTTTTCGTGGAATTGTTTGTCACTAAGATGGAGAATTCTGAAGATTAAGTTTTTGGCAGTGTTGATTATTTGATGTTTCGGTTGTGTGGAGTTGAAATTTATGATTCTGCCGGAAGCGGTATCTTTTTTATACCAGTCTGTTATTAATCTGTTGTTGTTCCTTAGTATTTTTGTGTCTAAGTAGGCAATAGTATTATTTGTCTCTATTTCCATGGTAAATTGTATTTTTGGATGAAAACTATTGAAAAACTTTAAAATTTTTTCTTTTTCTTCGGATTTTACAATTGCTAATAAATCATCTACATACTTAGTTATGTATTTCAATTGGGTGTTTTCCACGCTAAGTTTTTGTAGAGTTTCGTCTAACAAATTGTCAAGTACCAGATCCGCTATGGTTGGTGAAAGTGGATTCCCCATCGGCATACCAAATATCTGGTTGAAAATTTCATTCTCATATATGAAATAATTATTTTCACAGAGGCAAAATCTTAGTATTTTTACGAACAGGGACCTGGACATTTTTGTGTGGTTCTGGATGATTGTCCATTTCTGCATTATTATATTTATTGCTTTGTTTACTGGTATATTGGTGAAGAGAGAAACAACATCCAGTGAGATTAGTATTTCTCCTTTATCTATTTTAATATTTTTTATTTGCTCTTTGAGTCTGTGCGAATTTAATACATTGTATTCTTTTGATATAATATTTTTAAGAATTTGGCCTACGTATTTAGATAATTTATAGCATGGAACTTGCATGGAAGAAACTATGGGTCTCAACGGTATTTCTGGCTTATGAATTTTTGGTAGCCCATATATACGCGGTGCTGTTGCAGCCGAGCAAAGTAATTGTTTTCTCTGCCAATTATCGATTACTTTGTCCTTATATAGCTCTGAAACTAATTTGTTGTTTTCTTTCTGTAATTTTGCAGTGGGATCCATTCTGATTTTTCTATATGTACCCTTTTCCTCCAATAATTTCCCCATCTTGAGGTGATACTCTTCTCTGTACATTGCTACTGTTTTGTTCCCTTTATCAGCCTGTACGAAAATTATATTGTTATGTTTCCTCAAGAAATCTTTTGTTTTGCTGTATATTGTGAGAATAAACTTTTCTTTTGGGGTGTTTTGTAGCTTTCTCTTGAATCGCGTGATATTATTAGCTAATATGGTCCTTGCCAGATTCTTCTCTTGTCCTTCATCATCATTCATTGTTGAAATGCATTGTTCTATGTCCGCAATTATGTGTAGTGCAGAGAAGTTGTTTTTATCTACAGGTAGAGCAAATTTTTTCCCCAAAGACAACATCCATCTAGATTCTATTGGAATTTCTATATTAGTTTTGTTTTCAAACCAATTCTCATTATATATAAATCCATATATTCTGAACTGTTTTTCTTTTAATGCGTTTAATTTTGCATTTTGTTTATCTGTTATGTGTGCGCTTATACTTCTGCTTCTTTCATACTGTTTGTTTATAAAAGTCGTGTAGTCTTCAAATGTAAGTGCATTTGCAATGTTAGTTTTTAAGCGATCTAAATTCTTCTTACAAACTCTAATGTTTGAATATGTTTGTGTTATCTCTAGATTTAATATTTTTTTGTGGAAGTTATGTTCTATTTTGTTTAATTTTTCTTTTAATTTTTTGCATGTGAACAGCTGTGTCGTCTGTGTTGTTGTGTTCTTTGTGTGGTTTGGTACAATACCATAACTCCTGCATGTTAGTATGAATTTCAATCTATTTTCTTGTTGTGCTAGTTTTTTTGTTTCATTACAGTACTCTTCTAAAGTTCTGCATGTCTCTCTATCATACTTTAAAGTTATGTGCTGAAAATAACCCCTCATGCTGTGTTTGTTGGTAGTAATGTTTTTTATTAATTTTAAGATTTTTTTGTTTCGGCAAGCTCTCCGATAATGTTTACTTATTTGTGTTTATATGGCCAAAGTGTATTTGTATTTTGTATGTTCTCTATTATGAGCTAATAAGGCCTAGGTTATTCTAATGACAATAAAACAAGTTTTATTTCATTTTTCCCGACGTTTCGTCAATTATTTGTTGACTTTATCAAGGGTTGGGAAATCTATTTTATTATTAAAAAACATTAATTAATGATTTTACATATACATATATGTCTAAACATTTTTCTCCATTTGTTTACTTACAAACTTTGCTAATTTTTTCAATAATTTAACATTTTTTTCAAACATTGAAAATTAAACTTTTATTATGTCAATATCACAGCTTAAGTTCACATCACCGTTTATTTCAATGCTACTTTGTAGCTCGTGCTGATGTTGTCTGTATCTTCCTTTAAATTCATCGTTTTCTCTATCCTTTGTTGTATTCTTAAGCTTTCTATTGTATATCTTTTCTTTCCAATATTCTCTCTGTCCAAGATCTTGACTCTTTCAAAATCAGCTGTGTGTCCAGTGTCCAGTATATGTTGTGCTAATGCTGTTGATTGTTTATTTTTCTCAATATCTTTCTTATGTTCTTCCATTCTGGTCTCTAAATTTCTTTTTGTAGTTCCAATGTATAACATATCACAGCTGTTGTTTTCATTACCTTTGCACTTGATTTCATAGACTACATTACTTTGTTGTTGTTTTTTAATTGGCGCTTTAATTTTTGAAAAGATTTTATTTATTGTTGTGTTTGGTTTGTATGCAAAATTTATGTTGTTGTTTTTTATTGCAATTCTTATGTTTTTGTTATCAGTCAATCCAGGGATGTAACGTACGCTGTAATATATCTTTTCTTCATTTGCAGTGATGGATTTGTTATCTATTGTATTATTGTTCAACTTTATGTTAGTTTCGCTGATCATTTTGCTGATGAGTTTATTGGGAAACTATTTTCTATTAACGTTTTCCTGATGTATTTTATGTTTTTTTCGTGGAATTGTTTGTCACTAAGATGGAGAATTCTGAAGATTAAGTTTTTGGCAGTGTTGATTATTTGATGTTTCGGTTGTGTGGAGTTGAAATTTATGATTCTGCCGGAAGCGGTATCTTTTTTATACAGTCTGTTATTAATCTGTTGTTGTTCCTTAGTATTTTTGTGTCTAAGTAGGCAATAGTATTATTTGTCTCTATTTCCATGGTAAATTGTATTTTTGGATGAAAACTATTGAAAAACTTTAAAATTTTTTCTTTTTCTTCGGATTTTACAATTGCTAATAAATCATCTACATACTTAGTTATGTATTTCAATTGGATGTTTTCCACGCTAAGTTTTTGTAGAGTTTCGTCTAACAAATTGTCAAGTACCAGATCCGCTATGGTTGGTGAAAGTGGATTCCCCATCGGCATACCAAATATCTGGTTGAAAATTTCATTCTCATATATGAAATAATTATTTTCACAGAGGCAAAACCTTAGTATTTTTAAAAAATTAAACAAAATAGAACATAACTTCCACAAAAAATATTAAATCTAGAGATAACACAAACATATTCAAACATTAGAGCTTTGTAAGAAGAATTTAGATCGCTTAAAAACTAACATTGCAAATGCACTTACATTTGAAGACTACACGACTTTTATAAACAAACAGTATGAAAGAAGCAGAAGTATAAGCGCACACATAACAGATAAACAAAATGCAAAATTAAACGCATTAAAAGAAAAACAGTTCAGAATATATGGATTTATATATAATGAGAATTGGTTTGAAAACAAAACTAATATAGAAATTCCAATAGAATCTAGATGGATGTTGTCTTTGGGGAAAAAATTTGCTCTACCTGTAGATAAAAACAACTTCTCTGCACTACACATAATTGCGGACATAGAACAATGCATTTCAACAATGAATGATGATGAAGGACAAGAGAAGAATCTGGCAAGGACCATATTAGCTAATAATATCACGCGATTCAAGAGAAAGCTACAAAACACCCCAAAAGAAAAGTTTATTCTCACAATATACAGCAAAACAAAAGATTTCTTGAGGAAACATAACAATATAATTTTCGTACAGGCTGATAAAGGGAACAAAACAGTAGCAATGTACAGAGAAGAGTATCACCTCAAGATGGGGAAATTATTGGAGGAAAAGGGTACATATAGAAAAATCAGAATGGATCCCACTGCAAAATTACAGAAAGAAAACAACAAATTAGTTTCAGAGCTATATAAGGACAAAGTAATCGATAATTGGCAGAGAAAACAATTACTTTGCTCGGCTGCAACAGCACCGCGTATATATGGGCTACCAAAAATTCATAAGCCAGAAATACCGTTGAGACCCATAGTTTCTTCCATGCAAGTTCCATGCTATAAATTATCTAAATACGTAGGCCAAATTCTTAAAAATATTATATCAAAAGAATACAATGTATTAAATTC